>VZRJ01005285.1:56931-83072 GCA_013397565.1 Ptilonorhynchus violaceus
AGCCTTCCCTCCCTCCCCCCCCGAGCCATTCGATATCAAACCGAGTCCAAATGAACTCCTGCTTCCCGTTAGTACCCGAACACGGATACGACACCGCTCCTGCACAGACCCAGCCTCATCCCTCCTTCCCATTAAGTTGATTAATTGTTTTTCCATCCGCGTTCCTTGTGATGTTCCTCCAAACGCTCCGCGAACGAGCGGGCCTGTAGAAAGCCAGAAGTTGTTTGGCTCCCTTTTTTTTTTTTTTTTTTCCCCTCCTTTCCCCCCTTCCTCTTTAAACTCCAAGTGCAGCTCCAGAGGCTTTAGATCTCGCATTAGTTTTAACTGCTCCGCGTAGACCTGCTGGCACCAGCGGGGAGAGGGAGGGCTCCGAGGATGCTCCCGTGTCCCCGGCCAGCCCAGAGCCAAAGCCACCCCTGTCATTAGCGCTAGTGAGCCTGCATTTACCATATTACTCGACATTAAAGCCTGGCTCCAAATTCGGGCTGCTCCGTGGGTCAGGGAGCTCTCCCAGGGCTCATTAAGCACGCCGGGCACTCATTTACTTTTCCTGCCGCAACCTTTTCCCAACGCACCGGGGAGGGGAAAAATGAAATGCAGGTGATTTTTCCGTTTGGGCTTGCTGCTTGATCTCGCAAATAGGAGCAGCAGGAGTATTTTGCTTGTCAGGGGGGACAGTAATTCTTCAAATGCCCCTCCAGAGATAACGAGTGGCAGCGCGCCGCGTTTGATCCGTCATAATTACGGAACGAAGGCGAGCGGATGCAAAGCCGGTGTGCCACGGGGAGGTCATTCCTTTTAAACATCCAGGATTCCCTCCGTGGCTAATCCCGGCCTGTCCCCGCCAGCGCAGGCTATTTTTAGGCCCGTCGCACATCCTGTCCCTATAAAAGCAGCGCCTCGCCGGTGCTTCTCCTCCGGGGCGGCTAATGAGGGGTAGGGAAACGATGGCTCCGCGCTTTGGGATGCAAAGTCCAGGCTATTCCAAGGAAGGACAGCGGGAACGTCTCCTGGCTGGCGTCGAGCAGTCCCCCCAGCAGCACCCGTGCCGTTTAAATTATTACAAGGACGGAGCCCGGCACAAAATAAAGTCATTACAGTTAATTGGGTAAAAAAAAAAAACCCCCAAACAAAAAAGGCGATGGCCCGAGCCTCGCTGCCTCAGATGTTGTAGCCTTTTGTTGGCTTAACACAGGACAGGTAATGAATGAGACTTCAAAGTGTAAGCAGCTAAATTACTGCTTAATTAGCGGAGCCCTAGTCAAGAACACAGCAAAGAAGCAACGGCAAAGAAAACCCCCCCCCCCGACAAACCCGCAATTTTCTGTTGTCAAAGGGACTGAGGCAGAGACCCCGGTCTCAGGGAGGCCCTGAGATGAAGGATTCTTCTATTTAGGGGGTGTTTGTGTTCAAAATGGGTTCCTGCTAATGCAGGGTTCTCCAAAGGGGCTGGATGGGCAATCCTGGAGCCTGACGGTGCCCACAAGGGACCTGGGTGCCAACAAGGTCCTGGCTCGCAAATCTCACTGGCCTGGTGAGCTCCAAGTGCAGATTTTGACTCCTTGGAATCTTCTGCTCTGCCCTTCCCAAGGATCCTAGCCCAGAGAGACAGCTTTGCCAGGTCGGGAATGACGGGAGATATAAAAAAATGGGTCTAGGGACACTGGATTTTTAGGTACAGCCTCTCTCAGCTTTGCTGCTTCACATCTAGGATTGCACAGTTTGCCATGGGCCCCCTCTGGAAGCCTCTGATGCTTCCGTAGGCATCCCAGTGCTTTATCATACAACTGAACATGGAAAACAAGAGGGTCTGGGCAGCAAATCCTCCAGGGTGGGCAGCAGGGGAGGGGGGGATTCTGCCCCTCTGCCCCCTCAGGTGAGACCCCACCCGCAGAGCTGCCTCAGCCCTGGGCCCAGCACAGGGAGGACCTGGAGCTGCTGGAGAGAGTCCAGAGGGGGCTCCAGGATGAGCAGAGGGATGGAGCAGCTCTGCTGGGAGAGCTGGGATTGTTCAGCCTGGAGAAGAGAAGCTTTGAGGGGACTTCATTGTGATTCCAGTGCCTGAAGGAGCTACAGGAAACATGGAGAGAGACTCTTTACAAGGGCTGGAGTGCCAGGATAAGGAGGAATGGCTTCCCACTGCCACACGGCAGGGTTAGATGGGATATTGGGAAGGAATTGTTCCCTGGGAGGGTGGGGAGGCCCTGGCACAGGTTGCCCAGAGAAGCTGTGGCTGGCCCTGGATCCCTGGCAGTGTCCAAGGCCAGGTTGGACAGGGCTTGGAGCACTCTGGGATAGTGGGAAAATGGGCTGGAACAAGATGAGATTTAAGGTCCCTTTCCACCTAAACCATCCTGGGATTCTGTGATTGCTCTCATCCCATTTCTCACACACATAAGGCAAGGGGTGCTCAGATTTGCAGCCACTGGAACCTTTATTCCATCTCTTCACCTTCTCTGTGTATTTACCAGTGAGAAAAGCTTGGAGATGAAATAACAAGGATTTCTACCTGGCTCAGCTTCTCCCCCTCAGCCCTTTTCAGGGCAGCACCCCCTGATGCTTCTGCCAACCCCACTGGCCTTCCTCTCACACCTTTTCCCCTTTGATTCCCCCCCTCTGTCTCATCTGTCCCTCCTGCTGCTTGTCCCTCTCTCCAGGGCCAGGCTTTTCATCCCCCTCCGATGAGCTGCTTCACACTCCCCACCCAGAATTTGTGGCCGAGATCAGAAGCAGCCCAGGAAAAGGTGGGAAGGATGATCGAACTATGCAACTCCATCCTCCTAAATCCTTCCTTTCCGGAGTTTTAGAGGACTGAAATAGGATTTTATAATTCTTTTTTTGAGGGGGGTGGGAGCTGTGTTATGTCATGTCCTGTCCATCACGTCCTCAACCAACAAAAGTTGCAAACAACCAAAAAAAGGCACAAATTTGCTGGAAGACTTCTCATTCCCTGATTCCACATCCCAAAGATAAAACACGTCCCTACAGGGCACAATATTGTGTGTTCAGGGGCCTTTTTCTGTCACTGGACACGATGGAGCACTCCAGAGTTCCAGCTTTATCTGTGAGGATTTATCTTTTCCCAATAAAAGCAGCAGGTCTGAGATAATTCAGGCGTTTCACTGCAATCAATAGGATTTTCACGTGGTCCTCTGCACTGTTCATTTTTAGGACAGTCTCAGAAAAAAAGTCAAATGGAGAGAGAGGGGAAGGAAAGCAGAAATTCAGCAGAATTTCACCCACTTCTGCACCAGATAAGCAGGGCACAAAAAAGCCAGCATTACCCAGCTGAAATTGGATTTAAATTGGATTCCTCATATCTTTTGGCAATACGTGGAAATGATTCTTTTCGTTATTGCAGATGAAATTTCGGCTTCCAGATACAATTGAAATTCAAACGCAGGGAGAGCTCCCACGCACATTTTTCCTGCTATAAACGTGTCCACTGAGGAGCACTGGGCTTGCACAAGGAGATAAGAGGTTGGAGAAGCCCATCCCTTTTTCCCGGAGTCTCTGGGAGAGCAGCAGCAGGAACACACCTACTCGCACACGGATTGCGACACGTCGGAGATGGGGGAAAATTCAGAGGTTGCAACAAAGGGTGGTTTTGATGACTCCAGCTTTTTTAGGGACTGCCTGGTGTCAAAACCTGGATATCTGGAGGCGATTGCTACGTCACCCACTCCGTGCCTTTCCAGGGGCATGGAGCCATGGATTGGCTGTGGACTGGCTCCATTGACTGCCACATTTACAGATAATTACAGAGCAGCTCTCTCATTACACCATGGTTTTGTCCAAAGCCAGACTGAAATATTGACTGGAGCACATTTGGAGTTAAGTCACACATGCAAAAATCAGGAAATCTCGTTCAGATCCCTCAGCAATCCTCTCTCGAATCTGTTTGTAAAACTATGGGAATATTTCATGTGTTTTGTCTCATCTGGCTACTGCTATTCCCATCATATTTCATAGAATCATGGAATGGTTTGGATGGGAAAGGACCTGAAAGCCCATCCAGTGCCACTGCCTGCCATGGGCAGGGACACCTTCCACTATCCCAGGCTGCTCCAAGCCCCATCCAACTTGGCCTTGGACACTTCCAGGGATCCAAGGGCAGCCACAGCTTCTCTGGGCAACCTGTGCCAGGGCCTCCCCACCCTCCCAGGGAATGATTCCTTCCCAAGATCCCATCTAAAACTCCTCTCTTTCCACCATTTTTTTTCTTTTCCAGGATTTTCTAGAGCTAAATGGAGAAGTCAAGTTTAAAGTCCAGTTCCCAGATTGGTGTCCTGAAGCCTCAGGGAGTTTGAGGAGCTCCATAAGCTCCCAGAATATTGTCACATCTGATCCGTGACAGGTAAATCCGAGGTTCTTTCAGCAGAACCAGGTCTGAGCTTTCATAAAAAGTCACTTTTGCTGCCTTGGGCAGGAAGGGTCAGGAACATCCTCCCTGCCTTGGGAAGGGCAGCAGCGGGATGGGAATTTGAGCGAGGACTAAGGGGACAGACCCCCTTCTCGGTAGGACTTCCAGAGTCGTGGTGGAGAGCCAGGAGATTCCTTCCCTCTGAACAGACTTCCCCCTCCCTCAGTCATTCCTTGCAGTTGTGACTCCTCACCTGCTTGGAGGCAGCTGCTGCGTGGAAGGAAGTGGGGATGGGATTGCTCCTGGATACCCACTAATCCCAAAACATGACACAACAAACCACCCCATTCCCACTTCCCAGTTTCATCTTCCTCCTGTCCCCAGGGCATTCGTGGGGCTGAGATCCTTATCCCTGTGGCAGTCCAGCCTTTTCCACGGAGCTCACGGCTCATTTTCCCCACGACAGCAATTTCCCAGCTCACTTTCCCATTTCCTAACCTTGCTCAGGCTGCTCCTCGTTTTCCATTCCGAGGCTTTCTGGCGTGTGCCTCAGCTTTCCAGTTGGGAAATGATGGCCTGAGGGCCATCACAAACACGGGCCTGGATTTTTTCCTCCCAAGACACTTCATTCACTGTCCCATAAATTTCAGTATTAAGCAAGCTGAGCAATTATTTGTCCATTTTTACAAGCGTTCACCTGAATCATCTGGAACACGCCCAGGGCCAGGCAGGAAGAGTTTCCACCCTACTGCTGACAGGTATTTTAATAAAAGCTCCTCAATTGCTTCATTTTGCATTAAAAACATGTTAATAAACTAATAATGTGTTTGCTAAAGAGCCGTGACAGCAGGTTTGCTCTTAGATATTTATAAACGCCCGGAAGGTCATGGAGTTGTAGCACG
Organism: Ptilonorhynchus violaceus; assembly: GCA_013397565.1. Taxonomy (NCBI): domain Eukaryota; kingdom Metazoa; phylum Chordata; class Aves; order Passeriformes; family Ptilonorhynchidae; genus Ptilonorhynchus; species Ptilonorhynchus violaceus. The sequence goes on from VZRJ01005285.1 coordinate 62,197, forward strand.
GTTTGGGTTGGAAAGGACCTTAAAGCTCATCCAGTTCCACCCCGTGCCATGGGCAGGGGCACCAGGACAAGCTGGGATAGGGGAAGATGTCCCTGCCCACGGCAGGGGGTGGAAGGAGGTGAGTTTAAGGCCCCTTCCAACCCGAATCATTCCATGATTCTGTGATTTTAAACCCAAGGAATTACTCAGGTACCAACAGAATAAGCACAATAAAAAACCTCCTCAGAAATGAGAAAAAGGTTTTACGTGAAGCTGTTTTAAATAAAAACCACAATAACCTATCCCCTTTCTGTCTCAAGAGTTTTGTTCTCACTTCTTTTTAAAAGATGTGATAAAAGCAGCCCTTTTCTATCATTTCTAAGCAGAACAGCTGAACTTCCAGCTGGAAAAGAGGATGCTCTTCCATGTCCTTCCGTGCTGGATGCGGGAGGTCCCTGCCAGAGGGCAGTCTCCTGTATTGCACCATGCATTCCCTGGAAGGAAGAACCTGCTGAAGCGAGGCCAGAGAGCTGCTCCTGCAGCATCCATCTGGAATAATCAGATTCATCCATCCCAGGTTGTTTGGAGAAGGGTTTGACGGAGGAGACACACAATAACCACCCTCAAAGTGGTAAAAAGCCATGAGGACCCAGATCCCCCATTCCCTGGATCTGCAGGGGGAGGATAAGGAGTAGCAGAGGGGTTAACAGAGAGTTGTTAACGGAGAGGTGAATATTGGGAGAGGGCCAGGAAAGTCTCCAGCCCTCTGCAACTCAGATGTTGCAATAATCTCACCCGCCCACGACTCGGAGAGGATTATTCTTCGATTCTGCAGCCCCCCATGACTCACCTGTTTAACTCTCCTTTACCTCTTCCCAACCTAAATTCCAGAAGGTGGGACAACCTCACATGGCAAGGCTGCTTGGAAAGCAGGACCATGGGAGCAGAAGTTTCTGGTGAATCAGTTCTCCTTCAAGCTGAGGCCTGTCCGAGCAAGAGGGGAGGATTAACAGCTCAGCCTGCCCTGGCAGCAGCCAGCTCACATCTTCAACCGCAAGCAAAGCGTAGAATCATGGAATATCCTGAGCTGGATGGGATCCATAAAGATCGTCAGCTCCTGGCCCTGCCCAGGACACCCCACCAATCCCAGCCTGTGCATCCCTGGGAGCGTTGTCCAAACGCTCCTGGAGCTCTGGCAGCCTTGGGGCCAGGACCATTCCCTGGGGAGCCTGTTCAGTGCCCAGCACCCTCTGGGGGAAGAACCTTTCCCTGATACCCAACCTAAACCTGTCCTGACACAGCTCCAGCCGTTCCCAGGGTCCCGTCACTGTCACAGGGAGCAAGGATCGGAGCTGTCCCTCGGGAGGAGCTGCACCCCCGGTGGGCTCTGACCTCAGCCTGCTCTGCTCCAGCCGAACAAACCCAGTGCCCTCAGTCATTCCAGACCCTTCCCCATCCTCGTGTCCCTCCTTTAGACCCTCTCCAGCAGCTTTAGATCCTTTTAGGACCCTCTGTGTTCCTCCCCACCCTGCCTTGCTACAGCCACCCGAACCTCCCATCCCTAAGGATGATTTGCTCTGGCAAAGACCCCAAAGAGAACTCGTCTCTGCGGGGCACCAAAGTCAGGTGTGCTGGGGACAAGCACAGGTGTGAAGAGGTGACATTCCCATGGGATTAACGATGACTGCCTGCTTCCCGAGTGGGCTGCAGAGAACATGCAGCAAGGTGCCTCCGAGGGGGGGATTCCAACAGGCGTTTTCCCAAGCCGCTCACCCCACACGCATCCTTCCAATCCCGCAGCTCCAGGGAAGGGTTTGTTCTGAATCACCGACACGTTTTAACGTCTTACCACATCCCAGTTTCCGGAAGAAATGCACCTCTGCTGGAATGGGGCTGGGATTTACGGCAGCGACGCCAGAATCGAGGGGCTGGTAATTCCCTCAGGGACACTTTGTGGCATTAGGGCAGACTCTCTCTTTTGTCACTGCCATGTGGAAAGGCAGAATTAAAAGCGATGGGTTTGGAAATACTTCCTCACCCAGGAAAAAGCCGGGGGAAGGAAACAGGTCTCGGGAAATAAAAATAGATGGAATACAATTCATTGCAAGGGGAAACAGTCCAAACTGTGCCCTTTTAAAACTGATGAGCAGGACGAGGGGATGGAGTGCACCCTCGGTAAGTTCATGGAGAACGCCGAGCTGGGTGGGATTGTGGATGTGCTGGAGGGCAGGAGGGCTCTGCAGAGGGATCAGGACAGGCTGGATCCACGGGCTGAGGTTCAGCAAGGCCAAGAGCCGGGTCCTGCCCTGGGGTCAGCCCAAGCCCTGCAGCTCCAGGCCGGGGCAGAGGGGCTGGGCAGTGCCCGTCGGGAAGGGCCCTGGGGGTGCCGGTGCCAGCGGCCGGACAGGAGCCCAGGGGGGCCCAGGGGGGCAAGAGGCCAATGGCCCCTGGGCTGGGCCAGCCATGGGGTGGCCACGGGCCCAGTGCAGGGCCCGTCCCCTGTGCTGAGGGACCTCGAGGACTTGTCCAGTTCTGGGTCCTCCTGGCCAGAGAGACCTTAGGGGCTGGAGCGTGTCCAGGGCAGGGAACAGAGCTGGGAAGGGGCTGGAGCCCCAGGAGTGGCTGAGGGAGCTGGGAAAGGGGCTCAGCCTGGAGAAAAGGAGGCTCAGGGGGGACCCTGTGGCTCTGCACAAGTCCCTGACAGGAGGGGGCAGCCAGGGGGGGTCGGGCTCTGCTCCCAGGGAACAGGGACAGGACAAGGGGAAACGGCCTCAGGCTGGGCCAGGGGAGGCTCAGGTTGGACAGCAGCAGGAATTTCTCCATGGAAAGGGTGGTCAGGCCTTGGCAGGGGCTGCCCGGGGAGGTGTTGGAGTGCCCATCCCTGGAGGTGTCCAAGGAAGGCCTGGACATGGCACTCAGAGCTCTGGGTTGGGGACGAGGTGGGGATCACCTGGATCACAGCTTGGACTCCACGGGCTGGGAGGGCTTATCCAACCTCAATGATCCCGTGATCCTATGATTAAGTGGAAAACCAGACAGCAGAAACCCTTCTGCAGAGCAGACAGGGTATGACAATCACTTAAACACAACCCGTGAGGTAGAAGAAGGGACTGAAGGAAGCGAAGAGAAGAGGGAGGATTTCAAGCTACAAAATCCTGCTCCTGTTCTGCACTGTGAAATTTAGAATTTCGTAGATTTAAGGCAATGAGCTCCTTGCTGCAAATCAGGAAGCTGCTTTTGAATTCCATTTAATATTAGATATCATTGATTGTTTCCTGGGATTCTAGATTACACAATTCTATTTTAGATTCACAATTATCCCTCAAACAGAAGATGATCACTGCTTCCAAAAGCCTCTTCCAAGAGCTACCAGAAAATCCAACCTGTCTCAGTTGGTCACAGGAGCAGTAAAACCTGTGTGGAGACCAGAGCACCTTTTGGCCACGTTTAGGAGTAGAAAGCAACAATGAAAAAGACATTTAACAGCTATAATAAATTATCTCTGCCCTTTTTTTGCCTATATGGGCACTACTACAGAAAGTTCTGGAGGGCAGATTTGGCTTTTGTGCCTGCACTCACATTTTGGTTTGTCTTACCTGAGCATAAACAGGAAACACTGAGGCAACATTGAAAATGGAAACACTATGGTCAAAATTCCTCTTCTGCAGCCAATATTCCCACACTGGGGGCCAACACTCACAGAGCTGCACAGTGCTTGGGGCTTGCTGATTCCATCCATTCCATCATCCTTAAATCCCAGCAATTTCACCCACTCCTTTTCTCCTGCTCTCCTCACCAGATAAGGGGTGGCATTCCAGAGGAAATGCAGGTGTTCTCACAGAGTTGTTTAGGTTGAAAAAGACCTCCAAGATCAAGTCCAACCATTCCCCCAGCACTGCCAAGCCCAGCACTAATCCATGTCCCCAAGTGTTCCAACGTCTGCATGTTTTTGGAATATTTCCAAAGGCTGCTCCCTGGGCAGCCCCTGCCAAGGCCTGACCACCCTTTCCATGGAGAAATTCCTGCTGCTGTCCAACCTGAGCCTCCCCTGGCACAGCCTGAGGCCGTTTCCCCTTGTCCTGTCCCTGTTCCCTGGGAGCAGAGCCCGACCCCCCCTGGCTGCCCCCTCCTGTCAGGGACTTGTGCAGAGCCACAAGGTCCCCCCTGAGCCTCCTTTTCTCCAGGCTGAGCCCCTTTCCCAGCTCCCTCAGCCGCTCCTGGGGCTCCAGCCCCTTCCCCAGCTCCATTCCCTTCCCTGGACATGCTCCAGCCCCTCCATGTCCTTCAAGTGGGGGTCCCAAAATGGAGTGTGTAGAGGTGGCCTCCTCCCCGGCAGATGTGGCCACATCTGGGCTTTATCTGTGACCTCTGCACCAGCCCGAGGGCTCTCACCTGTCGTGAGTCCTGACATCGAGGTCTGACTGATTTATCTGATATCCATCCGAACCAGAGCAGGTTGGGGAAATCCCAGGGGATGTCAGAGCCATCCCACGGGCCAGGGGCAGGAGGTTCTGCATCCCCACGGGCCTGGGAGTGATGATGGAGCTGCCATTACCTTCAGTCCCAAGCGGTTGTGCCACGCCGGCTTTTAGGCACCAGCGGAACCAACCCCGGGGCAGAGCTGGAGGCTGGGAACATCAGGAATGTGCAGGATGTGGAAGGAGCACGGGAGTGCAGCCAAAGGGATGAAGGGATAAATTTACCTCAGCGAGGTAAATTGCTTTTTGCAGCTGCCAAACCACTTGTTTGGCTGTTTAGATATCGCGCCACCAGCTCCGCCACCTCTGCCAGCCTGACAGAAACACCTCCATTTTCTCTTCCCGGACTTCCCAATTTTCCTTCTCTCACACACTTTGCTCAGACAACAGGAATAAATTATTACACGGGATCTTCACGCCCGTCTTTAGACACGACACTCCTCAGGGTCCTGCACACAGCTAAACTTGAATTACTGCTGAGCAGAAAAAACACACACAAGCCTTACCCGAGGCGCTACAGCACCTCTGGAAATAATGAACTGAGCAGCAGCAGCAGCAGTTCGAATCCCTCGTTTTCCTAGGAGCGTGAATATTTAGGTCTTCCTGCCTGGAACATTTGGAAAGCCTCGTTAAAAAAGCTGTCGGACAAGGCAGGCTCCGCGCTGTCTGTTGGGAAAGCACAGGAAAAACGACACATGGGGCAGGGGGGATAAAACCGACTTCAAACGGAGCCAAGGAGGGTTTCAGCACCAGCCCGGCCCCCAAGCGCATCCAGCAGGCACAGGATGCACCACGATTTCCTTGCAGAAAAACAGGGAGCAAGGCATGGCACCGATTAGCGGCTCGGGAGAGGCGGCATAGAGAATTTGTGCCAAGTTTGTGCAAATCCAACGCTTCCAGTCGGAGGGAGGGGTGGGGAAGGGATGTGCTGGAGGTTGAGCGTGAAAGATTTGTACCAAGCTGGATCATCCAACCACGGAGCTTTTGCTCTGGCAGCTGGGAAATGGGGGGAGGTACCCCACTGGAGATTTATACATTCCACAGGGTCATCAGGAGCATCAGAACAAAGAGTTTCTTCCTCAAGGAGAGACCTGCAGCCTTTGGGGAGTGCTGCTTGTACAACGCCACGAGCAGGGACACCTTCCACTATCCCAGGCTGCTCCCAGCCCCGTCCAACCCGGCCTGGGACATTCCAGGGATCCAGGGGCAGCCACAGCTTCTCTGGGCAACCTGGGCCAGGTATGAATCCCAGACAATTCCTGAGTGCTGGTTTTATCATCCTCACGGATTCAGCTCTCTGAGCCGGTTGCATTTATCTGTTGTTTCTCCAGGTTGCTTTGAAACAAAATCCATCCAAAATTCCTTTTTCTTCCAAAGGAATGAGAAAGAAATCAAGCCAGTCCTCCGGAGAGCAAGGGGGACTTGGGAAGCCTGTGGGCAAACCTTGGATTCCTATTTCTCCTCCCTGCACAGGTCATCTCTATCTTGGGGACCTCTGACCACCCTAACGCCTACAGAAGACTAAGTAGGAAGAAATTAGGAAAGAGGATTGCAATTAAAGTGGAATTTATTAAAATGTATATTATTATTCCAGCCTGTACTTTGGTCCTTTATAAGTTCTTAATTTTTATTTGTAGGTTTGTTATCAGGGGCTTCCTAAATATGCCATTCTCCTTGTGAGTCAAAGACAAACATGATGAGGAATATTTTGGAATCTTTAAACAAGAAATGTGGGGCTGATTCAGCACTAAAGCACAGCTGGTACCTTCAGAGTCCTGCATCCATGGAAGTGAGGGCAGCTCCAGCCGTGGGATGATCCTGCAGCCCTCCAGCTGATAATTATGTGCCAGAAGCAGCCAGAAGGTGAACTGGGATCCCCAGCACAGGAAGGACATGGAGCTGTTGGAACAAGTCCAGAGAAGGCCATGGAGATGATAAGGAAGGGCTGGGAGAATTGAGAGTGTTCAGCCTGGAAAAGAGACCAGGAGTGACCTCACTGTGGCCTTCCAGTGCCTGAAGGAGCCACAAGGAAGATGGAGAGACTCTTCCCAAGGGTCTGGAGTGCCAAGACAAGGGGGAATGGCTTCCCACTGCCAGAGGGCAGGGTTAGATGGGATATTGGGAAGGAATTGTTCCCTGGGAGGGTGGGGAGCCCCTGGATCCCTGGAAGTTTCCAAGGCCAGGTTGGATGGGGCTTGGAGCAGCCTGGGATAGTGGAAGGTGTCCCTGCACATGACACTGGATGGGCTTTAAGGTCCCTTCCAACCCAGGCCATTCCATGACGTTATGACTCCAGTGCTGTTTTCTTCCCTGTCTCAGTTTTCACAGAATCATGGAATACCCTGTCTTGGAAGGGACCCACAAGAATTCCAGCTCCTGGCCCTGCACAGGACCACCCTAAATTTTTGCACTGTTTAAGCTGGAGCTTCCCTAAACCCCTGCAGTGCTGCTCCAACCTTGCAGCCACGCAGCGCCTGCTCCAAACCCTCACACCATGCTCCTGCAGCATCCCACATTCCCACCTTCCCCAACCGCTCAGATCGCTCCAAGACCGATTCGTCTCCAAACGCTCCTGGAATTCCCATTCTGCCATTTCACGGGACACGAGCCCACACGTTGACCACATTTAGCCCTCCTCAAGGAGGTTTGTGGCTGCCCAGAGCTGGTGTTCCTGTTCCCAAAGCCAGCTTGGCTACCTCTATTCCACATCCAGCTATATCCAACCTATGCCAGGATTCGGGGTGAGAAAGGGGGAATTCGTCCCTGGGTCGAAGTGGGGATTGAGCCCAAACCATTCCTCGGAATAAAACAGCTGCCTTGGGGACTTCCAGGCACACATGGGCTGCTCTTAACCTCAGGGAGATTTTCTGGGAGTGGAATCTCATTAACATCGGGGCAGGCTCCAGCATCTGGCCACAAGGACATCAATTAGCTGCCTACCAAGTTTTCCAGCGGCAAACAAAGGCAGATTTCCAGCATTCCAAGGGGATCGGGTCGTAAAAGGAATGGGCTACAAGTTCATGCAGTTGGTGCCAAGTCAACGCTGTGCTCACCAGGTTTGCTACAAGGAATAGAGGAAATGGAGGTTTGGCTTTCTAACAAAGGAACATCCTTTGGGAGCTAAAGAAAGGGAAAAAAAAAAGACATTTCCTGTCTGCCACTTAAACGGAGGATGCGGAGCTGGCCTGGAGGAATCCATATCCTTTCCCGAGGAAAAAAAAATGACACTGCTGTACTTGCTCTCCCTTGAATCATTACATCTTTCTGCATCCAATTTCCACCGTTTCTGCCTGTAGACAGCTCTGTGGAAACGGCTGTCGTTGGAAACGATCCAAAAGGAAACACGGAGGGGTTCCTTGGAAGTGGTGGTGTCGATCAAAAGCACTCCAGCAGCTGGGAGCACCTCGGAGATGTTCATGAGCCTCGTGGAACCCTTGGGAATTAGAGGCATCCAGAGGGATTTTTAAAAACAGGGGAACTACCCAAGACAAGGAAACACCGGAGCAAAGAAATCAGAATTTGAGGATTGGAGTTGTTCCTCTTCCCAGTCAGCAGAGTGGAAAGTCGGCACTGGGAGAACTGAAATCCACGGCCACGGGATGGGCTCCGGGCACGTTGCTGGCACAACTGCCATGATTGGGGTGCTGAGTTCACTGCACTTCCCCCTTCCCTGCCCTCCGCCTCCTCTCCCCGGCAGTGGGATCTTTGCTGGAAGCAGGAAGGTATCCCAAAGGCAGAAACAAGTGGGATTTTTGGCCCTGGCTTGAAGCAAAAATAGAATAGCCCCAAACTTTGAGATGCCCCAGAAATGCAGCCACAGGGGCTGTTGTTTAAAACCTCTTTATTCCTGAGCATCATCCTCATCCGGATCCACCGGGATGCATCAGCCTTCCCTCGGGATGGTTTGTCCATACCAGGGTTACATGGGACATTCCAGTGACCAGGGCTTGGGACATTTGGATGACCAAGAGCTGTCCCTCTGCCCATCCCACTCGGGATGCGTCGGCTCGGGCTGGCAGCTCCGGCACACAGGAATGCCCAGAGGTGCAGCAGCTCATCCCGGGGCAGCCTGGAGCCAGCCCTGACCCTGACCCGCTCCACACGGAGTTTCTGCCTGGGGGATATTGGACAAACGTTGCCAAACTGCTGATAGGATAACAAAAAGGAGCAGGAACAGCATAAAATCATAGAAGGAATCATGGAATGCTTTGGGTTGGAAGGGACTTTCAAGCTCATCCCATTCCAACCCCCTGCCATGGGCAGGGACACCTTCCACTATCCCAGGCTGCTCCAGGCCCCTCCAACCTGGCCTTGGATGCTAAAAATCCCAGTGCAGAATCAAACTTCCGTCTAGCGTGTGGTTTTACGAATGACTGGTACCAAATTAAGTTGAAGGAATTAAATGAGGCTTTTAAACGAGCTTGCACCGGGTTTAACGTGGTGAACACAGAGCAAACTTGGCATCAACCACATGAACCCGTAGCCTGTTTCTTTTGCAAACCAACCTGGCTTTCTCTAAGGTCTCTTGGTGGATTTCACATGGCAAATATCAACAGAAAACTGTTCCTAAGCGGAATTCTACAATCAAATTCAATGAAATTCTGCTTAATCATACATGAGCCTGGAGGGATAAAAGCAAACCAGCCCCAGAAACACGCCAAACATTGAGAAGGATCTCATCCAAGCAGGAATTTATTCAGGCTCATTAAAACCCACAGGGACTGAAGTAAATTAGTAAAACCCAAAGAAAGCAGAAGGCAGTGGCCAGCAGCTCCCTGCCAAGCAGAGACAGGCTCCTGGTGAATGCACTGCCTGGAAAAGAAGGACTGGAAGTTGTGAGCATGGAAACAAAGTGCAGGTTATCCGAGGGAATGCAGCAGCATCAGCCCCGGACTCATCGGGATTGTGGACCCAAGGTCATGAGTGTAAGGTCCAAAATCAACAGCACTGACCTCACAAATTCCCCTGTAAGAGTCCGTGATTTTATCGGAACCAGCGCTGCCGTTCCGCAGCAATTCCAGCTTTCCCGAGGGACGGAGGGTTGGGTTTTTTCCTCAATATTGTCCTTCTTATACGATGTTCTTACAAAACAAACATCACAGAAATACGGAATATCCTGAGCTGGAAAGGACCCACCAGGATCATCCAGCCCAGCTCCTGGCCCTGCACAGACACCCCACCAATCCCACCCTGTGCATCCCTGGGAGCGTTGTCCAAACGCTCCTGGAGCTCTGGCAGCCTTGGGGCCGAGACCATTCCCTGGGGAGCCTGTTCAGTGCCCACCACCCTCTGGGGGAAGAACCTTTCCCTGATACCCAACCTAAACCTCCCCTGGCACAGCTCCAGCCATTCCCAGGGTCATGTCCCTGTCCCAGGGAGCAGAGATTGGAGCTGCCCCTTGGGAGGAGCTGCAGCCCCCAGGGGGGTCTGACCTCAGCCTCCCCTTTTCCAGCTGAACACCCCAAGTAACCAGCACCCACTACACACAAGAAAAGTTATTTTTTAGACTAATTTATTAATCACTGCAAGCTCTAAGCCCTTCAATAGATAACAGCTGCAAAAACATGCTTTTAATTAATGCCATAAAATCCTGAAAGTCCATATTGGAAACAATATTTCAGTTTTGCCCTCCTCGGGGAACACCAAAGTTAAGCTGCTGGTTTTGTCCTTTCACCCAGAGAATTGTTTTATGTGAGATCACTGAGGTATTTCCAGCCACTCCATAATCAGGTCAGAATTTAAGACACACCGGAAGAAAAAAAGGTTGGAAAAGACCCCCAGAAACACCAAATCCAAGCTGTGCCCAATGCTCACGTTGTCCCCAGCCCAGAGCCCTGAGTGCCACGTCCAGGCCTTCCTTGGACACCTCCAGGGATGGGCACTCCAACACCTCCCTGGGCAGCCCCTGCCAAGGCCTGACCACCCTTTCCATGGAGAAATTCCTCCTGGTTTCCAACCAGGAGAGGATTAGATTGGATATTGGAAAAGAATGCTTTACAGGAAGGGCTGTCCAGCCCTGGCACAGGTGCCCAGGGAGGTGCTGGAGTCCCCATCCCTGGAGGAATTTAAAAGCAGTGTGGATGTGGCACTTGGGGACATGGGGCAGTGCTGGCCTTGGCAGTGCTGGGAATGGTTGGACTCCATGGCCTTGGAGGGCTTTCCCAACCTTAATGACTCCATGATCAGTACTCCTCCAGTCCAGCAGCTCCGGCAACTTCCAGCCCACCTGGCTCCCAGTTCTTCAATCCCACCCCTTCCATGGCTTCCAAAGGAGAATGCTGGGCTAGATCCTGTCAAAAGCCCTTGTAAACATCGAGGTGGTTTGATTGGATCCTTCCTCCCACAGTCTTGTAAGAAACCCTCAAAGTTCAGGGATCCATGGAAGGAATCTCAGAGTGGTTTGGGTTGGGAGGGACCTTAAAGCCCATCCCATTCCAACCCCCTGCCATGGGCAGGGACACATTCCACTATCCCAGGCTGCTCCAAGCCCCATCCAGCCTGGCCTTGGACACTTCCAGGGATCCAGGGGCAGCCACAGCTTCTCCGGGCAACCTGTGCCAGGGCCTCCCCACCCTCCCAGGGAACAATTCCTTCCCACTATCCCGTCTAAGCCTGCCTTCTGGCAGTGGGAAGCCATTCCCTGTGTCCTGGCACTCCACCCGTTGGGAATATTCTCTCTCCATCTTTCCTGGGGGCTCCTTCAGGCAGTGGGAGGCCACAAACCTCTCCCACCCTCTATCCCGGGATGAGATCCTGGGCTACAGCGTTAACCCAGACTGGTGCTGGCGGAACAGAATTCCATGAGATATCCATGAGCAGCCTGACTCCCATTTGCCTTTGGGCTGCCCTGGGGATGCACATCCAGGCGTGTGGTTTGCAGCTCCTAAGGAATTTTAATTAATTAACTAAGGGCATTTACACTGTGGAAAACCTGTAACATTTGCTGTCTTTACATTAAAAAAAAAACCTCAGGAAAGTATTTGCATTCCAGCATCGGATTGCGGAGCAGGCAGCTGGAATCTGGCTGGATTTTTTACACATGGAAGTTTACGTGCCTGTTGGATAAACAGAGGTGCTTTATTAATAACAGTGGAAGCAGCCCTTGGAAATCATCTTGGAAAAGGAGCCGTTCGGACCCACGGAGATGAATCCCTACTCCCTTGCATCCAGGGGACGGATGCCAAGGATTCAGGAGGATATTCCTGCACATCAGCCAACGAGGGTGAGGGGGAGTTTGAGACAGCTCCTGAGGGAATCTGATGATGCAAGAGATGCCCCGTTAATGAGCCACTTAACTGGAAGCAGCTCGACATGAAAGGCCGATGGCGAGGGCTGCAGGAAGCTTTTCCCGCTGATTCACACGGATCTGGACCTCTGCACCCAGAAACCCACTTGGACTCCTCTCCTCAATCCAGCTCCAGCTTGTCCAAGCACTCGGCTGCTTCCAGTAACTGGGAGTTTGGCAAGACTTGAGCCGGTGCTTTGGGCTTCGTCGTTTCTGCAGAAAGAAGGGGGGAGAGATTTTTTTCTTTCTCATTGCAATTATTCAGTTCAGCTCCTTTTATTTATTTATCTCTCCCCATGAATCACGGTGATTTGGGCTAGAAGAGATTTTTCCAATCAGAAATTGAGGTGTTTGATTAGGTGAGGCGTTTAAATTGGTGATATTTATTGCCCAGCTAAACCTGGAGATGTTTAGTCCATAAAGCCCACATAGTCTAGGGGAGGTTAATGTGGCCTGGCCAGCTTGGTTTCTTTCAGAGGCCATGTGCTGGAGGTACTTCAGAGCAGGGTTCTGTATTTATCAGGGAGGAAAATGAGGAAAAAGGGACCTTAAAGCCCATCCAGTGCCCCCCCTGCCATGGGCAGGGACACCTTCCACTATCCCAGGCTGCTCCAAGCCCTGTCCAGCCTGGCCTTGGACACTCCCAGGGATCCAGGGGCAGCCATAGCTTCTCTGGGCAACCTGTGCCAGGGCCTCCCCACCCTCCCAGGGAACAATTCCTTCCCAAGATCCCATCTAACCCTACTCTGTCTTGTTTTGAATCCATTCCCCCTTGTCCTCTCACTGCAACGCTTTTGCCTTTTGTATTCGGTTTACTTAAGAAAGAGCACAAAATACTTTTTACTTTATTTCTTGCTTCCCTGTTCCCCAAAACAAGGGAATTTGTGACTCCCTTATGCTTGACCCAGAAGACAGAAGTGACAGAAGGAATAGAGGTTGGGTTGAATCCTTTTCTTCCAACAGGAAGTGACTGAACAATTGCTTTCTTTTATTAAAAAATAAATAAATAAATAAGAGAGAAAGGGAAGGTTTCGATGGGTTCTATTCTACCCCAACTATTTAAGACCTCAGAGGTCTGAAGGACTTGAAGTCTGCTCCAATTTAGGATCACACATCAGATTTGGCAGCTCTGCCCTCGTCCCGACTTTGCTGAGCCGGCTCCCAGCGGATTCTTCCTGCCTGTAAAACACCTCCTCCTCTCCCAGCTACTTCCCTCTCCAGCCCAGGCCACGAGATCAAAGCAGAAGGAACAAACGGATCCATTCCTTTACAACTTCAAGGTAAACCTAATTTGCTGTAAAGCTGCTCTTCCCTTGCTTTCTGCTCCGGGAGATGGGAGGATGAAGGAATCGCATCCACGCGGGGCAGCCGAGCCGGGAGGTGGCAAAAGCGGGCTCGGATTTCAGGGAATAAGGCACACGTTGCTTTGCACTTTGGGGCTTCTCATCTCCAGAGGGATGAAATGGAGATCAAACGCTCCCTAATCCCAGCCCCGGGAGCAGACAGGTCCCAAGTCCATAACACAGTTCCTGGTCAGTTCATGGATCACACCTTTGGGATCTGCTGTCCCAGAAGGAAAACAGGCGAGGCTGTGGCTGCCAGGGGTGCTGCACATACAGGACCTGGACTGGGAGAAAACTGCATAAAAGTGAGAGGAAATGGGAAAACAGCCCCATGGACTGATGAAAAGCGGTGGACTGTGAGAGGCAGAGTGCAGGACAGGTGCTGGAGGTGGCTTTTCTTGGGAAAAGCCTGCTCCTGCTCCTGCTCCTGCTCCTGCCTCTCCTCAGCTGCTCTGGTTCCATCCTTCTGCCAGGAACATCCCAACTCCAACCCCAGATCAGCCACACACAATATTCCTGGGCTGTTCAAGGAAGAGAAGGGGAATATCCATCAACAAGTCCAAAATCAGGCAGTCCCTCCCATTGCTCGGGTTCATACAAGGACTGCCTAATATGGGGCATTTTTTGGTCATGATTGAGCCCTTCCCTTTTATTCTGCCATAAAAAGTCCTCTTATTCCAGCACGAAGTTGCTGCCAAGGCCTTGGGAATAACATTCATATCTTACAGCACTTGGGATGGGAAGAATTAAGGGGGAGGCCCCTGATCTGTTACCAACAAAGTATCCAGGACGGGGAACTCTGATTAACGGGATTGTTATGGGGTTTGATGTGTTCCCATGGTCCCCATCAAACATTGCTCTGCATCACACAACAGGATGGAACGGGTTTGCCTTTGCATGGAAAAAAAAATCCCCGTTTGGCCCTTTCCTGGGAGGGTTTTGTGTCCGGGTGTCATCCAAACTCCACGGACAATGAGCATTTGTAAACACACTTCCCAGGACACAGCATTCCACACAAACCCCGCTCTGGAAAGGTCCACTGTGTCCTTCCCCAGCCTTCCAGGGGGCTTTTCAGCACCTTGTACTTGTGGTTTCCTACAGGACACGAGGCCGAAATCCATCTGGATTCAATTACCTGGAAACAACCCTTCCACGCTCCGATCCCGTTGGTTATCCCGTCACTGCTTTAGGGAAGGGAAATGTGGAGCTGGACACGCCCCACACCACTTCCAACCACGGCTCTGCCAGGGAATATCGACCACGGGTCAATAGGATGGCCCTGACAGCAAATCCAAGGTCATTCCCATCCACAGGGAAGCCACAGCAGGAGGTGGAACATCAAATACAGGGAGAAAAACCTTAAAATATTCCCTGCTCACCTTTGTGAGGGAGAAGTTAAACACGTATTTAATCCATGTTGGGTTGTGTCCTGCTGCTAGAAATACCCTGTGGGTCCATAGGATATTCCTCCTGATCACAATCCCGGGATATTTTAGTGCCCTGGCACAACAGGCACTGGTGGATTTTAGGGCAGCTTTTTTAGAGGCTTAAAAAATGGATGGAAAAGAATATTTAGAACTGTGAGGGTTTTCCTGTTCCTGATATTCAGGATCATTTGGCTTAGCAACAAAAAACAGGCTGGCACATAATTCACAAAAAAAGGAAATTGGAGAAACAGCCCCAAAACATAGGAAAAAATTTGAAAATTTAATGAAATCCCTTTTGCACTCCCATCACATTCAAGAATAGGTCATTATCCTGAGGAATCCAATATTTGATCACATCTCCTGCCTAGAGAGGTGCCGACACAATTTGGGATTATTTGGAAGTAGAACGACATTTTTCCAAGGAGAAAACAGGAAAAGTTGTTCCAAAAAGCCTTTGGAAAAGTTCGTTCTGGTGACTCTGGGAGCACAGGTGGCTCTGTGAAGGATCTGAGGTCACTCCATATATCCATATATCCATACATTAACCCCAAACCCTACACATAACCCAAAGTTCACTTCCCCTGAGCCTTTTTCCCGGTTGGCATCCCCTCAAAATTATCCTCATCTTCCAGTGGTGGAAAAAGAATTCCAGCAGCCTCCTCCTCCCACAGCCAGCAGCAGAAAAACGAGGAAATTGGGTATTTTAGTGCCGAGCCGAGAAACGTTTGTGCATTTCATGATCCCCCTCTGCTGACTTTTTTTGGGAATGCCACCACGGATCGAACCGAAGGCACTCAGCAGACCCTGGGAATTCACTCTTTGAAGGGATCCACTTACAGAAAACAAGGACTATTTTAAAAATCAAATTAAAGTTATTTTCAATAACAGGAGAGAGATTTATGACGTGGAAGGTTCTCTTGCTGCTCCCAGTTAAGAATCCTGAAATTCCTGCTCCTCGAGCACGTTTTTCCTTGGCCTCGGCAGTCACCTTGTGGGGTTACATAACTCCCCGACACACTTACCCTGCCCTAATTTCCCAGGTAACCTTCCAGCTTTTTTTTTTTCCTGGGGGAAGGAGAACCTCGTTCAGAGCAAACCAGCGGGAGAATTCGGCGTGAAACTTCCAGCTCTGGATTTCCTCGGGACAGAAATCCTGACCCCGTCAATAAACGATCTCGATGTCCAGACTCCAAAAATAACCTCGGCACGGATGGATTTGGATGGAGCCCCCAACACAGCCCAAATCAGAGTTAATACCACATTGGTTTGGAGAGTTTGATTCTCATTTTTAAGGTTATTTTTTTTCCTCAGGCTTTGAGTTCACCAGGTGGCTTTAGGTCGAGTGACTTCCTCGATTTTACTGAGATGTCAAAATTCCTCATGGTGGAAGTAGGGAATAGTGCAAGAAAGGCTCCTATGGGATAGTATTCCCACAAGGATCTAGGAAAAGATCATTCCTCCAATCGCAGGGACACCTCCAGCTATCCCAGGGTGCTCCAAGCCTTGATCATTTTTCCAGACTCTTTCCCACCTCCCCCATTCCCACTGGTCAGGTTTTATCCCGTGCCAAGTCGTTCCTCCCTGGTTTTTGCTCGTGCCGATGTTCTAAGTGACAGAACTGCTCCAGTTTTTCCCAGTTTCACTCTTCCTGTGTCATTTATTTATTCCAATTGCCTGACACAGGACAGGGAAGCAAATTATCCCTCATTCCAGCATTTGGGGCACTCAGTTCCAGGCTAATTAGACCTGATTTCACTGGCACAAAATCCCCTTTTTGGGCAGACTAAACCTATTCCCTGGCACTCCTCAACCTGTTTAGCTCCAGCTGAACCCTTTCCTCCCCTGTCCTTTCAATCATTGTGCTTTGGAAATCATCAATTCCATCTCCGAGATGGAAAATTTACCTCACTTCTGACTCCAATAACTCCGCGGGGGAACTGATGGAGTGACCGGGAATAAAAAGCAATTCTGGCTCGATTGTGTTCGTCCCTTCCAAACGTATTTTCAATTCCAATTTACTACCTGGTTCGTGTCTTTTATACCTGTTATTCCATTTTTTAAATGTACAGCGTGACAGAATCTGTCCATTTACTGTAGGACGAGCTGAAATTCCGAAATAACCAAATCATCCTTTGTAAAGTTTGGCACCAAACCTGGGAAGAGACAGAAGAAATAACTGGGAAATACAGGCAGAACATTGAATATCTGTGATCATATCCAATCAAAGGAATATAGGGAATTCTGCCACATCCATTCCCTGCAAAGGTGCTGCCAAAAGGCTCGGAGAATTCCAGACTGGTTTGGGTTGGAAGGGACCTTAAAGCTCCTGGCAGGGACACCTTCCACTATCCCAGGTTGTTCAGAGCCCCATTCAACTGATGCAATTCAGGGAGAATGATTCCAAAAAGCAGTTAGGGAAGAGGTTCCACCACCGTTTTGCAGCAGATACGGAATAAAACGCAACAGAAAGGGAGAAAACCTTTATCTTCCCCCTTATCCTGAAAATCTGGAATGATTCCCGAGGTGTAGCAGCTTTGCTTTGTGTGACGTGCAATTAACTCTTTTAAATGACTTTTTAAAGGCCTTGGATCCACACCTTCGTGATCAAGGGTGTGCAATTGCCGGGTAAAAAGGCAAAAAACCCGGGGTGAAATAATTGCTGGGTCGTAAAAGTGAGGATTGAATTCCCACTGCAGGAATGGGAAGGCCCAGAGGCTTCAAGCGCCCCACTTGATCAAGGGCTGATCGCACCCACACCCTTGATAAGGAGCTGCCCTTATCAGGGAGCAGTTGCCAGGTTTTCCCTAAGATCAAGAGGGATTCTCCCTTCAATGGAGGAGCTGTGAAAACGATACAAAGGAGGCAGCCCGGCACTGTTTTCCCAGCAGGAAAAGCGGTGGATGCGGCGATGGGAGAACGTCCAGCAGCACCACGCAGGTGGAGGTTGGACCTTTCACACCATCCCAGCCCGGACATGTCCCTGTCCTCCTGACCAAACCCTGTCAGATCCCGCTGTTTGTTCCCAGGGAAATCTGTCCTGTGGGATGGGGTGACCCTCAAAGCCTCTTCTTACCTGTCCTGGGATTTCTGAGCACCTGGAGGGTTCCTCCTCCTCTCCTCACCTGCAGAGAAGCTACAAGAGGAGAGATCTCCTCTGCACATCACCCACTTAGGATCCTCTGCTTGCTCTCCAATCCCGGATTTCCCATCCATATGCTGTCCTGGAAATAGCACCAAAAAAAATTTAGGATCATTATTTTTATAATGCACAAGTTCTGTGTACTTTTTACCAATATACACATTATACAAATATATACATTGATCAGTGTAATTACAGTGTAATTATGCTGATTAATGTGTGCACTGAGGTAAAAAATCAGCGAATTCCAGTCATATTTGCTTCCCAGGGATTCTTTTCCATGAGATGCCTTTGGTGTTAATGATGTTGTCTTCCATTTCCCACTGATTGCATCCAGCCAGATCCTTCCCAATTCCAGCCTCACTCTCGGAGCAACCAGCCCAGAGTGGCCTGGTCAGCTTTTTAAAGACTCATTTTAATTTATTCCTCCCCAAAACTCTGCCCCAGCGTGGCAAAATCGAACAGAAATTAGTTTGAGTTGTACCTGGGGGGGTGGGGTTGGATTGGATATTAGGGAATATCTTGGATATTAGGGAATATCTCGGATATTAGGGAAAATCTCTTCATTGGAAGGGTTGTGAAGCTCTGGAAAAACGGTGCTCAAGGAATTAGAGCCTCCATCCCTGGAGAAGTTCAAAAATGTGTGGATCTGGTCCTTGGGAAGTGCCGAGTTAATGGTTGGACTCGATGGTCTTGGAGGTTTTTCCCAACCTTAAAGATTCCATGATTTAATTTTCCTTTAAATTCGCAAGCAGCTGTATAACCCAAGAAGATACATCTTAAATCTGTCACTTCTTTCCAGTATTTTCCCTGGATAAAGCAGATATCATCCTCCCAAAAATCTATTTCTCGATAAGATTTTCCATCTGAAAAAAGGAATGGATAAGTTTAAGGTGTTTAAAGATGCTCTGAAAACAGGGAAAAACTAAAAGTACCCAGCCAGGCCATAGCCAAGGGGCCAGGACAGGTCGGATCATGTGGGAAGAATTTACATTGCACACACAATTCCGTTTTTATAGCTCCCAGCTCTCTACAGAACCTTTAATTCCCACACTGAGGGTAAGAAACGCCCACAAATAAAAAAATACAAAATGATTTATCGGCAGCAGAGTCTCCATTTGGAAGATTTGGGGCTGGGCTGCTATTCCTTTTACTCAGGAGCAAAAAGTCCATGGAATAAACATTCCAACATTGTCAAAATCTAGAAAAAAATAGCAATAGTTAGAGACAAAGCCTTCTTATGTTTTTTTTTTTCCTGAGACCTTACATTTTAAGAAAAAAAGATACGTTTAAACAAAAAAAAAATGAATTTGAAGAATGGAATATTTAGATTAGGGCAGACAGGGGGGCCCACGGTTTTATTTTCTGCTGGGTGACAGCAGCAGGAGGCTGGCAGGAGGCTCATTTCAGTGAGAAAAAGCCAATTCCATGAAAAAACAGTGAAATCATTCCTGAAAAGTGTCTTTTTAAAATACATCCTTTAATATTCCTTCGGAATATGCCCCTTATGAGGAGCTTTCCCAGTAAGCACCAGATGGGGGGCAAGAGAAATAGAATCATGGGATGGTTTGGGTGGGAAGGGACCTTAAAGTGCCATCCCTGTCACGGGATTCCATGATCCCAGGGTGCTCCAAGCCCCTTCCAACCTGGCCTTGGACACTTCCAAGGATCCAGGGGCAGCCACAGCTTCTCCGGGCGATGAGAAGGAATGAGGTGGAGAAACAGCACGAGCCCAACTCCTGCAGAGTTCAGAGTTCAAAGTTCAAAGTCAGATTTCCTGAAAAAAATTGGGATATGCCCTGTGGAAGGCATCCAAGGAAGCCCAGCATGGATAAACCTCACGTTGTCACCGTTTTGATGGGAAAACTCAGGAAAAGAGGAGCCTCAAAGTGCAACATTCCCCCTTCTTTTAGCACCTAAAATTCTTCCATGATTATGTTCAAAAATCTTCCCTCTCCAGGCAAACGAGAGATAGAATTCCTCGGGAAACACCGTAGGCACTGGGATTTTCTACAGGAAAAAGTGGGCAAGGCTGCTCGGAGCTGCTCTTTGATATTCTCAGCGGAGTTAAAAACCCCTCTGGAGAGAGGGAATCTGGAAAATGAGGAGTTAAACAAGAGCAGCACAAACACCTTGGAACATCCCGCTGCAGATCCCACAAAGCTTTTGCAGATGCCGGGGTTATTCCCGAGTGGATTGCTCTGACACGTCACGGATCCTCTCCTTTGCATCATTTTTTTTTTTCCCTACGCTGACTTGGCAAAAGAAAAAGTCTCTTTATTTATTTGTCCGTCCCTGTTTATGTTTTTAAAAAAAAACCCGATCCTTTAAAATGAAAAAAAAAACCTCCAAGTTCTGGCATTTCAGAGGAAATGAAAGGAACAGAGAAGGCAAAAAAACGAGAGCAGGATGCTGCTTGTTTTTAATAACCCCACTCGTTTGACCAGCTGACCGCTCCTTTTATGGCTAAACCCGAGCTTTTTCCCAGGGCTCTGCTTTTGGGACTGTTCAAAAATAGGCTTCGGTTTTGCCTTGTTAAGCCACTTATAAATATCTATGGCAGAATGCAAATCTTTACCAAAAATCCTCCCCCCGGGGAAAAAAAAATAAATAAATCTTGCCACTTCCACCACATTTTTGGCTTTTTTTTCCTGCCATAATTGTGTGAATATTCATCTCGTTAGTAAAAAAAAAAAATTAATAACACACCAATTTCCTAAATAGAAATCCCTCGGGGTTGCCTGGGCTGGTAATTGCACAGATTTTGAAGAGGATTTGAGGCTCTTTGCTGCTTTTTTTTCCCTGTCCTGTGCTGACATCTTCTGGGCCCTGCTCAGATTGCACAAAGCCCATCCAGAGAGGCTGGGAGTGGGAAAATCCCACTCCTGGCCGTGAGGACACTTCTAAACGGCCTCGGAGGTCCTTCCCAACCCAAAACATTCCATGATCCTACAATTTCCCCCTGTATTAATTTACTCTTCCTTTTGGGAATGGGTTGGCTTTGGAGTAACTGCTCACCCAGCCATCCCATACGGCGCTCAGGGTTTGGGAACTCCGGGAAAACCAGCTCGGAATGCACGGGAAAACTCCGTGGGATGAGGGAGCCGGGAAAGGGGCTCAGCCTGGAGAAAAGGAGGCTCAGGGGGGACCTTGTGGCTCTGCACAAGTCCCTGACAGGAGGGGGCAGCCAGGGGGGGGGTCGGGCTCTGCTCCCAGGGAACAGGG
>VZRJ01005285.1:92042-232812 GCA_013397565.1 Ptilonorhynchus violaceus
AAAAGGAAACCAAAAATCACAGTTTCGTCATTGGTATGTGGAGGTTGTTCCAAGGGCCCATCCAGAGCTCCTCCTCGTCGGACTGCGTGTGCTCGCTGTGCGACTCCAAGGGCTCCCTGCCGTCCTCGTGGTCGCCCACCGCCTCCCGCTCTTCTGTGCTTTTCAGTTTGGGCCCCCCGGCCTTGGCCGCCGCGCTCTCGGCCCCCGCGGACGCGGAGAAGGAGACGCCGCACGGCCTGGAGTTCAGCGCGTCGCCGGGGCACGGCCCCTTGGACAACGTGCTCAGCGGGACGCTCTCCTCGTGCGTCACCGCCAGCTTGTCCAGTTTCCTGAAGTGCTTGCCCAGCCTGGCCGGGGACGTGGCCTTGGCGCTGCTGCCGAGGCAGCCGCGGCGGGTCCTGACCACGGAGCCGTTCTGGGCGATGTACACGTTCCCGTTGACGCTGGGCTGGCCGCCAGCGTTGCCCAGCCGGGTCCTCGGGCCGGGCTCGGCGGCGCTGTCCTCTCCCGTGGAGCTCGTCTCGTACTCCGGGTCCACCACCAGCTTGATCCGTTTCTTTTTGGCCCACTGTGGGACAACAAATGGAAATGTCATTACAACTCGGCACTGGTTCTTTATCACCCTGGCCTTTTTCTGTTTATTAACGAATGACTCGTATCAATTTTATTCATTTTGCACTTTTCCCCTTGGGGTGCGCACAGAAAGTGCAAGGCCCTGAGGAGGAGGCCGCTGTTTTTAAAGAAACTACTCCAATGTGTAAGTTCTAGAAAGGCCTTAGGAGTTTTCTGCCCTCACATTGTGAATTCCGTGCATCAAGCAGCTCTGCTTTGCATGCACCACATATCCAGCAGAGAAAATCCCGGGACCCACACCAGGGAAATGCTCGGGCACAGCGCTGGAAAAATCGGCTGGGTAAAAAAAAGAGGAGCTCAGTGCAAGGCTCTGTGACTGTTCCAGGCAGGTGGGATCAGTGGAGATGTTTGGGAAGATGGTGGAGAAACAAGACTTTGGATTTTATAGAATTTATATATTTTTTCAAAGAATTAAATGCGAACAATTTCCACGCTGCTGTGACTTTGGAGGAACAGTGATTCCTCTGTAGTGAGCACACAAACCCCACTAATTATCTTAATTTATAATTGATCTTTTTAAAATAAATGCTTCCTTGCAGCACACTGAAACGAGCTATTATCCTTCTTGAGTTAATAATTCAAACACCAAGATGCCAGCACAGTTAACCCCCACTGCAAAACACACAGCAACACGAGAAAAGCCAGTTTTCAGAGAAAGAAAATCATGCAAGGTACAAACAGGTGGTGATTACTCTTCAGCTTTTGAGAAGTTACACTTGGTACAAATTACTGAGATGTCTATTCTTGTTGTTCCTGGCAAGGACAGACAATGTTCTTCACATGGATCTATTCCAGTGGATCTATTCCTGACTAATTTAAGTGGGATTTACATTAAAACCTGTGTGCAGCTGCAGCGTTGGTGCTGGGTGGGGATGCAAAGGGGCTGGTAAGTGATCATGGATCTAGTTCAAACAGGTGTTTGAAAAAAAAGAAATAAAATAAAAATAAATTAAATAAATTAAAATAAAGCAAAATAAAATCACTGTAGTGTTAGGCCAGAAGGACACAATTTGGGAAATGTAATCCATTTCCTTTCCTGACCAAGCTGACTTGGTCCTCCTGCCTCTACATTCCTGGCTTGTGCATCACTGGTATTTGTAACCTGAATCCCATGATCCAGAATCAGCTCAATCTCACTCTCCCAGTTATCCCCTGCAGTTTTGGGACTGTTGTTTTGCTGCAATTTCACTTGTGTTCCCTGCAGACTGGGCTGACTCTCAGAGCAGAGAACTCACCCGCAGATTAGCAAATGTACACTATTAATATACTATTAATGGACAAGATGAAAACATGGATGATTTTAAAATCTTTACACCCTCCTCCTCATCATTCCTGTTCTTCCATGAATTCCATGTTTCACTGCTCCACGAAAACTAAACTTTCTGTATCTACGACTGTATCTATAGTGTGTATGTGCATATTTATATATCTATATATTATATATATACACACACACAGGGATGGAATTCGTTTGGTTTTCCACAGTTCTCTCCTAAGAAAGCTGGATCAAAAAGCTTTGCCCTTTGCTTTCTGGCTGTCTGCAGCCCGTGAGCATTGCTTAGGAAGGAGCACACAGCAGGCACAGCAAACAGAGCCACTCCTCACTGCAACCATCACCTACTGTCACTCCTCCCTAAAAGGAGGTGGAGTCACCCGCGGCCTCCGACTCCGTAGCTCCGGTACCCAGGGTCCCATCCGACTGGGACTGGCTGTTTTCCTGGGACACCTTTTTCCTTGTTTGCATCCCTTTCCCGCTGGTGCCGGAGCTCTGGGTCTCAGGGGACGTGGTGGCTTTACCAGACGTGGCACTACCCGAGCTTTTTGTGCCCGTGGTGCCTTTGGAAGCCGCACTGATCTCACTGTCCAGGCAAGAAGAGTTGTTCTGACTGGCAGTCTCCTCCCTGTCACTATCCTCTGGATCGCCCTCCTCCTCACTTTCCTCCTCACTTTCCTCCTCAGGAACAGATTTTCCTCCCTTGCCCTCTCCAGCAGCAGCAGCTTTTGCACTGGAGCTTTTAGCCACCGCCTTGTTTGAATCATCTGCTGTCTCCTCCGCTTCTTCATCTTCTTCTGACACCTCTTCTATGGTGTCCTCTATTTCCACGCTGGCAGAGGAGGTTTTGCTCTTGTAGCTGGATCCCGAGGTTTTCCTGTAGCTCGTGTCCCTGTCGCTGCCCGAGGCAGTGGAGCTGACGGATTTCCGGCTGGAGCGCCTCGCCGTGCCACTGGAGCTGCTTCCCCTGCTTTTTACGCTGGACATTTCCGTGCTTCTCCTGCTGCTGGACTCGCTGGTCCCTGACCTGCTGTAGGAGCTCCGTGTGGACGAGCTCTTGGACAGGCTGCCGTCCTCGTCGCTCTCAGAGTCTTCCTCCTCATCCTCGTCCTCTTCCGACGAGTCCTCCTCCGACTCGCTGCTAGAGCTGGATTCGGAGTCGTCTTCGGAATCCCCAAAATCATGCCCGGTTTCCTCGTCCGAGTCCACGGTGCTCTCAGTGGCCTCGTCCTGATCCAGGGTTATCTTCAGGTAGTCTTTGTCTTCCGACTCGGAGCCGGAGCTGCTGCTCTTCCCAGAGGACTCCTCCGAGGTGCGCCTCCTCCTCTTCCTCCTCTCCTCGTGGTCACTGTCCTCCTGCTCGCTCTCTGCCGTGATACTGATGGAAACTCCCGACTTGGCTTCCTCCCTCTCGGACCCTTCCTCTCCGCGCGCCAGATCCTTGCCCAGCCCCTCCTGGAATCTCCTGGAGACGCTGATGCGCTTCAGCACGTGGTTCAGTTTCCTCATGGAGGGCCTGTCATCCATGGATTTCTGGAAGTAGCTGCCCCTGATCATCATGGTTTTGTCACCCTCTTGGCGAGCTGACATCAGCTTGGCGTAGCTGGAATCCTTCCTGCCTTTCACCCTCTGCAGGATCATCGGGAATATCTTGGCTTTCCTCCACCGCGAGCGAGTGGACTCGGCGCTTCCCACCGGTCTGTGAGCGCCGACGGCCACACGACTCAAATGCATCACTGCTTTTAGCCTCCTTCTGCCCTGGCTGCTCCTAATTCCTCTTCCAGGATGGACCTGCTGCCTTAGGTCCATCCCGAGGTTTAAAGGTCTACCTTCCACTTGGGGCCCTGCTGCCTGGCTTAGGCCTCTGCTGGGAGGGCCTCTCACTGGACTCATGGCCTGCAAATTGTGAAAATTTATTGATTACCATTGGAAAGGCAGTCACGGTGAAAACCTGTGCCCGAAAATAAAGTAGGAACGGATGCAACATTTAATTCCCAGCATCAAAATGAACTTACCTGTTTTAGAACAGATCATTTCACCGAAGTTCTGGGGAAAGTTCTAGAACTTTAGAGTTTTAGGAAGTTGTAGAATAGGCTGGAAGTGCACAACTACCTCACTCTGCAACCAGGGAAAACACTGGCTCAGAAATGTTCTCTCTTCTCTTTTAATAATGGATTAAGGTTGGGTATTTATGAAAATCAGACTTTTTTCTCAAAAGAAAGATTTACATCAACTTTCTTCTGGTTGCCACTGACATTTTAATATTTTTTTAGATCCAGTTGTGAACTTTTTGATAATTGAGTTTAGGTACTGCTTTTCTCACTGGAAAGTCAAACGAATATTAGTAATGGACTCATAGAGTCACAGAATGGTTTGGGTTGGAAGGAGCCTTAAAGCTAATCTCATTCCAACCCCTGCCATGGGCAGGGACACCTCCCACTATCCCAGATTGCTCCAAGCCCCATCCAACCTGGCCTTGGACACTTCCAGGGATCCTGGGGCAGCCACAGCTTCTCTGGGCAACCTGTGCCAGGGCCTCCCCACCCTCACAGGGAAGGATTTCTCCCCAGTATCCCATCTAAGCCTGCCCTCTGGCAGTGGGAAGCCATTCCCTGTGTCCTGTCCCTCCAGTTCCGGATGCAGAGTCCCTCTCCAGCTTCCTCGTAGGCCCTTCCAAACACCAGAAGGCCCTCACTTTTTTTAATGACATAAAATGGAATTAGCTAAGACTAAGTGGGTATTTCTTTGAACTAGAAATGTGGATACTAAAACAAACTCGCCAATTCCTTTTCTGCCCCTAGAAAACAAAATGGAATTTTCGTGCTGACAAACTTTCCGGGCCATCCGACGGGCAAACAACGCTCAACCTCGGCCTATAAAAAACCCGATTCCAATCAATTCCAACGCATCCCTGAGGAGGTTTGGCGGCCAGAACGAGTCTCTTACCTCCTCTGCTGCTGGCCCGTGGGGGCTGTAGTAGTAGCCGCCGTCGCTCTCCACCACGACCTCGCCGTACTCGTCGTACATCCCGGCCGGGGACAGCAGGCGCCGGCGGCTCCCGTACTGCGGCAGCTCGTACCTGCCGGGACACCGCGGCTGCTCACGTGTGCCCACAGCCCTCTCCACGCGGCCAGGGGGATGGGAACGGCTTCCCTCGCCCTCCCCTCTCCCTTCTCCCCCTCAGAGGCAACCAAATCCAAAGCCTCTTTCCGTTCCAATCGGCCACGAGCCCGTGAGGGCAAGCTCAGCCGTGAGGGATCAGTCAAGTTCCCCCAAGTGCGCCCACCTCCCATCTACCTGATTGTTTTTCTGGGATCTTTGGTAATGATCGTGGAATGGAAGAGGAGCTTCCCTGGGATTGGTTCTGGATAATGCCTGTGAGCTTGCAAGGCCAGCGGTAATTCCTGAAGGGCTTGCGGAGCAACGGGTGTCACCGGAACAAAGCAGGATTGTGCTTTTGGAGGGAATTTTAAAAGGCCACAAGGCAGGATGGGTTTTTTTTGAGGGAATTTTAAAAAGGCCACAAGGCAGGATGGTGCTTTTGGAGGGAATTTTAAAAGGCCACAAGGCAGGATGAGTTTTTTTTGAGGGAATTTTAAAAAGGCCACAAGGCAGGATGGTGCTGATTGAGGGAATTTTAAAAGGCCACAAGGCAGGATGGGGTTTTTTTGAGGGAATTTTAAAAGGCCACAAGGCAGGATGGTGCTTTTTGAGGGAATTTTAAAAGGCCACAAGGCAGGATGGTGCTTTTGGAGGGAATTTTAAAAGGCCAGCTGCTGGCTGGGAACTGGGAGCAGCAAGGATCAGTCCCTGATCCCAGGAGGTGATGGAAATTCATCCCCAAGGCAGCAGGGAACATGCACACATGCAAAGGATGCAAACCCAGCCTGAGAGATGGGATGTGCACTTTGCAAGTGGAATAATGACATTCCTAAAGAAGCAGGGAGTTACCAAACACCCCCTTAACTTCTGAAAGTTGAGTTTTGTTGTTGGTTCATGCCTTTGTGGACACAAAAACAGATTAAAGTAATCCTGAGGTGAGGGGAAGTCCCACGCTGAACTGCTGGAATAATAAACACCACCAACCTGGAAAAGCAGCACTTTCAGAAATAAACAGGAAAAATGGAACTATACCCATGCTCATAACTGTAGTAATCTTGGCCGTAGTATTCCTGCCCTGGATCAATTCCAGACTCCATACTTAACTCCTGGAAAAGAGGAACACAGATTGAATGCAAGCAGTGAAACACCGGTGGAAAAGGCACAAATGTAATTACTGATTTTATTATTACTTATGATGTAATTACTTCTTCTGACTGCAGAAATGATCCCCAGCATCTCAAATTGGCTCTTATTGCTTATTCTGGAAATAATATTGAGGCTAAAAGATTAGAAATAGAAAGGTTTGCAATTGCACTTCACAGCAAGGTGCTGAAGCTGCCAGCACCAACTGCTCAGCCCAGCTCCAGCTCCAATAATCCATCAGCAGCTGATGGACATCTGGAAAAATCAGATGGCAGCTGGAAAGCAATGAAATCATTCTGCCTGTAAACCTGGAACTGGGGGATGAAGCCCATGGGAGCCACTGGAAGATGCTCATGGGGAAAATCAGAGAATCTCAGACTGGTTTGGGTAGGGAGGGACCTGAAAGCCCATCCAGGGCCACCCCTTCCACTATCCCAGGGTGCTCCAACCCCCATCCAACCTGGCCTTGAATATACAAAGATGCAGTAAATTTAAGGTATTTAATTAAAATAACATAAATGGGCTTACAACGCTAGAACTTTCCTTTTCATCTAAGAGCCAGGGGGAAAAAATTCCCTGAGACAGACAAGTTTTTAATAGAAAATGATGTAAGAGCCATTTCAGAACTTCTACAATAATTAAGCAATGAAAAATAGTGGTACCTCTGGTCTGAGAAGAGAAGGTCTCAGCAACTGCTGTTGCTACAAAAGAAAATGGGAAAGAGGTTAATAAGGCAGCAACAATTAAAGTGCAGGTGATTGGTGTTTAAGATTAGAAATAAATGCTGAAACCACAGGTCCTTTAGAGTTTTTTTATGGCATTCAGCTGGATACTTCCACACCCTGTGAGAACACTGCTGAGCACCTGATGCAGTAAAATCCCTTTACAGTCCACCATTTCCTTTGCCTAAATATAAAATCAAATTCCCAGTTTATGTGGAGATTGTCTAAAATATTTAACTAAAATATTCAACTCAAGACCTTCTACCAGAGGCCAAGAGAACTAAGCCCTGTATCTGAGTTGAGACACAAACCAGCTCTGCACCCGAGCAAAAAAAATCAGTAAATATCAACCTTTATGATAGAAAGGTATTTTGGAGAGCTTTCCAATTATTAACTGAGATTGTTCTGAAGGAAATTCTTCTCCCTGTTATTTACTGATGGAGAAAATGATGGTGCAGGAGCAACAGAGCTTACAGAGCTGCATTCCTTCCATATATTTCACCTAAATTTCCCTTCTTTCAGTGTGAACCCATTCCCCTTGTCCTGTCACTCCAGTTCCTGATGAATTGTCCCCCTCCAGCTTCCCTGTAGCCCTTTCAGACCCTGGAAGGAGCTGTGGGGTCTCCACACACCCTTCTCCTCTCCAGGCTGAACATTCCCAGCTCTCCCAGCCTGGCTCCATAGGGAAGGTGCTCCAGTCCCCTCAGCAACTCCATGGCCTCCTCTGGACCTACTCCAACAGTTCCACGTCCTTCTTGTGTTGTGGAACCAGAACAGTGCACAGAATTCCAGGTGGGATCTCACAAGAGGGGGAGAATCTTCTCCCTCAACAGGTCACACTCGCAGGACATATGGGTAAGGCACATTGGTGTAATTAATATTTTAAAGGTAATTGGGCACCAGCCTTACCTCTTGCTGTGCATATCCTCGCCTGGAAGCCAGAAAAAGAAAAGAAATAAATTAGTAAAATGCTGGGAGCCTGCACAAAGATGCACACTGCCATTCTGAAAAGAGAATGTAATCAGGAATATCACTGGCATGGAAAGAAATACATCTCTCTAACAGCAAATGTGTTTTTCTCTGGATTTGCTCTGGACACAGGGATCATCGCGTGGGAAGGGCTGGGGAAGCTTTGGGATCTTTCCTTGCTTTAGCTTGCAAATGGATGAGGAGAAATCCCCAAGCCCCAAGAGCCAGAGAGAGCCAGTGCATCCGGAGGGACTCAGCACAGGGAAAGGGGGATTGGGAGAGGTCCTGCCCCGTCCCCTCCCCGCTGTCCCACCATCCACAGAGGGATCTGCTCCCTCACACGTCTGCTCAAGCAGTGCAACAACTCCTGGACTTTCTGTATCCATCAGGAATTGCCCCGGAGCTTCTGTTCCTAATTTCTTGTACCAACATTATTATTCCAATTACACCTTCCCAACACTCGCTCAGTGTGTGGGGGCAGTTAAATCACTTTTATTTTTTGCTATCTGTGGTTATTTTGCCGCAGGCTCTGTGCTTCTGCTCTTCTTGGGAATTTATTGTTGGTTTAATTCATTTTCTTGGAGCCATTCATGGGCATGACCAATGCATTTCTGTTTATCAAGTTCCCGATTTTCACATTTTGTGCCAGAAAATCGGAATGGTTTCGGCAGAACTAGGGAACAACAACTTAGGACTTAAGGATAAGTCCAGATTATTTTTATTGCTGTTTTTAATAAGAAAAGGGTAAATGCTCCAAATTATGTTAGGCTTAACCTAGTACACAGACAGCAGTCTGAGGAAGTCTTTAATTACACTAAATAAATAATAAAGACCAGAGTAGAAGTCCTTTTAATTCTTTAATACCCCCATCTCTAAAGCTCCCTATTAATATTCAGCGCATGGAATTGATTATCAGCATAAAATTAACGCTGTCGCCTATATAATATAAAACTCATGGCCGGCTGAAATGAAGATTTATCATCAAAAGATGATCTGTGACTTTTCAAAGCCCATTCCAGGAATGTGGATTTAGTTTCCATATTGCCTACAACAATCTTCAGATAAAGAAGGTCTGGGGGAAAAGAGAAGCCTATTACTCTTAATTGCGCTATAATGCAGATTAAAAGCATAACAGGAGTAATTCTAATTAAATTTGGAATTCAACTTTCTTAAAAATAGCACCACACTGCGTTTGGAGAGTTGCTGATATTTCTCTAACAGTTTTGTTTGGCTGCGATTAGATGGAAAAAAAGTCCCCAAAAGACATAAAATGCCCGTTCAGTCAATACAGCACAAGGATCTGTTCTGGCACAAAGACAAAGGTCAGAACAACATCATTTGTTTCCAGGAGGGAATTAAAGCTCTCCACAGAGGGAGGGATTGTTTCTGGGTAATGTTATCAGCCAGGCTTCACTGCAATCAGCCAGACAGAAATCCTCGGTGTGGAATGGGGAGCGAGGCCACAGAGCCCGTGAGGATGTGGGATAACAGGAGAGGCAGAGCACAGAGCTGGTACTCAACGGGAGGGACAAAGCCCAAATAAATTCACATGGACAGGATGTGCCCCCTTTTGCTGCTGAAAGAGGTTTGAGGAACTGGGATCTGCCTAAAGCAGCATTTCCCCAGTTCCTGGCACCCCAGCAGGCGTTGGCTCTTCCATAACTTAAATCTGCCTTCCTATCAAAAGCAAAAGCATCACAAATCCCAAACACTGTGGATTCTCCTCAGAGGAAGAGCTGCTTAGCAATCTGCCCTGGCTCCTAAAATGGAGGTTTCCTGCAGTTCAGAGCTGGAACTGAGGAGAACAAAGCAGGAAGGGGGATGAGTAATGGTAATGCTGTGGCTCCAGTCCAGCTTTGCAGAGGATTCCATGGAAGAGCCCTCCACTGATGCCATCTCTGCTCCTGCTCAGGACTTGGTCCCATCAAGCTGATGATGAAAGGATGGGAGATAAATCCAGGCTCACATCGGACCCTAACTGACCAAATCAGACAACCTGAGAGGGGAAAATTATATATAAATATAAATTATTACAGATGCTCCACTTCCTACCAACTACTGCATTGGATCTAACACTTTGCAGGGCTGCAGAACTGGAAATTATATATAAATATAAATGGCTTGGGTTGGAAAGGACCTTAAAGCTCATCCCATTCCAGCCCCACCCACTGTTCACTATTTAGGGATGCTCCAAGCCCTGTCCAACCTGGCCTTGGACACTTCCAGGGATCCAGGGGCAGCCACAGCTTCTCTGGGCAACCTGGGCCAGGGCCTCCCCACCCTCCCAGGGAACAATTCCTTCCTTTAATCTAAATCTCTCCTTGTTTGGTTTAAAACAATCCTCCTGCAGCACCCAGACATCTCAATGGGACAGAACTTCCCTGGTACAGCTCTTTTCCCAGTCTAAGAGAATAATTTTTTTAACAAAGGCTTGTTAAAAACCCCAGCACGAGAACAAAGGTTGATTTACATCCACACAACACGGATTTAGCTTTTGTAAACTTTTCGACTTGCTAAAAGATTTCCAGAAAGAGAAAATAAACGTTGCTCATCAGTGAAGAGCTGATCGCCATGACCCCGTCCCAGGCTCTTCTGAAACGAGGAAATTAAATGTTTAAAACGGAGCTTCTGTGTGATGTCCAGTCTTTCCGCCTAAGGAACACCCCAAATAACTGCAGCCAGACTGGACCTTTGGAGTTTGTGCTGTGAATGACTGAACACCTCCACATTTGCTCTGTGACCTTACACACCACAAAATCAGCTCCTATTTGTGTGACATTTCACTTGGGACATAAAGATCTGCATCTGTTATGAGCTTGAATGTGGGATTTGGGTACTTAAATTTCTGTCTTTGGGGTGGATCCATCCCAAATATGAGCAGCCCAATAATTGTTCCTGCTCATCTCTGCACTCTTCCCCCCGTCCCCACGCCAGGAGCGTGGCTGACACACTGAGGTGAACATTTTAAGGCGTATTCCCATTCTGGCTCTTCAATCCTAAAAGTTGTCTGCCTAATAGGAGCTGCTGAGCTTTGGGAATTCAATGCTGGCATTGCAGTAGTGCCACCCTTGGAGAATTCCTTGGAAAAACATCTAAATGATACAGGTTCTGTTACAGTAAAAATAGGATGGATAATCCTTCCCTTCACATGTTTAGCTACTCCTACCCCTCCCTCGATCCTACAGCCTATCCCAACAAGAGTTTTAGGGTAAAGAGAAATTCAAATGGATCAACAGGACTTGTGGGATGGAGTTCATGGAGTTTGGCATGGGGATAAAGAAAGTGAAACTACCTTCAGCAGCTTCCAGCTGAAGCATCCACTCATGTCCTAACTGCAGACTTCGGAAAAACACAGGAGAAGAGAGAAAAAGCCAAGCACCGTGGAAATGCTGAGTCTGATAAACAGTCTGATAAAGGATTAACTACCTTTTTGCTCAGAATGACAACGTTGGATACTGAACTGAAGTTCTAGTTTTGCTTCACTATGTAATATCTGCCTTTCCCGAAATGATTTTTAAAAGTAGTCATATTAAACATTTTAGATTTTGGCAATGGACTAAAAGGAAGCTTGGAAGTTGAACCAAACATTTAAATGCCTGAACCGCTTTTACTTACCATTTTTTTCAAAGGACAAGCTAATTTACTTTATATATACATTTATAATCGACATATTTAATGTAAAGATCTGATTCAGATGACTGTGAGCAAAAAAAGCTGGTAAGTAAATCCATATGGCATGGATTTTTACAAGTACTTGGAAAACCTTCGCTTGGTGACACTACTCAGAGTGACTTTATTACCATTTCATTGAGATGTTTCAGCTCGTGACAGGCCAGCATGAAAGTAAAAGAGAGACAGCAACAACATGCACATGGAAAATAAATAAAAAAAACAACGACAAATGCTTTGTACATGAAAGGAATTTACAAAATAAAAACTTTTCACATGCAGTTACAATATAAAAAAATGCAATAGAAGGCAGAACACGGAGAACAGGAGCGGGGACAGCCACGTTTGCTGACAAACCAAGAGCAAACCCTTCTTCTGACTGCAGACAGGGACTGAGCTGCCAGAAAACGTCAGCAGAGCAGAGCCCAAGGAGTAGGGAGATGCAGGATGGAATTATGGAATTCCTGGGTTGGAAGGGACCTTAAAGCTCATCCCAACTCCACCCCCTGCCATGGGCAGGGCCACCTTCCGCTATCCCAGGCTGCTCAAGGCCCCTCCAATAACCTGGCTCACCACTGCTGAGCCTGCTACTCCCAGGACTTCCTTGCTTTGACACCCCATGTGTGGCAGGAGGTTCCTTCCAGGTGGGGCATTTTATGGGCAAAGGAAGAGATTCCAACCAGAGCTGCAGGAAAATCTTACTGACATTACCTACAGTGAAGGCTGATTAAAGAAGCATTGAGGCCGCTGCCATCTACGACCCAGCCTTGAGTAAGAACGGACAGTTTTCCCCAAGAATTTCCGGTAAACAGACTAAGAACCAGCGAGACGCAGTTCTGAGGAAACAGCTTGTGAAATTATATTATACATCACAAATTTCCGAGCGGATAGGAAACACGTCTCTCCGTTTGGGATCGGGAGCGGGCAAGTCGCGGTGTACAGCGGAAAGAAAGGGCAAAGCCAGGATTCCTGGAGAGTCCGAGGCAGATCCCGCACGCTGCGCTGGAGCCCTCCCACTCAGAAAAAAAGCAGGGAGCACCCATCCACCCGTGAGCGCTACAGAGCTGTGGACTGGGACGGGAAGCGCTTCTCCAGCTCCTCCATGACGCAGCTCAGGTTCCCGTTCTGCTGGCTGTGCTCGGCCGCGGCCTCCGGGGTCGGCGGCTCGGGGCCGGGGGCCGGTTTGAGCCGGGGCACGTGCTTGGGCAGCACGTGGTTCTTGTCTATTTGGCTGTACATGTTGGCCACCGACTTCTCGATGGCGGCCAAGTTCTGAATGTTCTTCAGGATTCCCTTGAGCTCCCTGCGGGGAGGAGGCTCTGGCACCGCGGCCGGGGAGGGGGCGGCCGGCTGTTTGGCGGGGGATTTGGAATGCTTGGCTGGGGATGGGAGCTGTGTGCTAAGAGGGGATGGAGATGGAGAAGGAGAAGAGGAAGGAAGAGGAAGCGCGGGCGGAGGCGGAGGATGCGGCGGCAGCAGAGGAGGNGTCGTGGTGGGTGACGATGACAGAGGGCACCGCGGCGGCCTCCGCCTCAACTCCCTCAGCACGAGGCGTTGGAGAGGACCGCGGGGAGGAGCGGAGGCAGGGAGAAGCCGCCGGGCTTTTGGGAGACTGCTCCGGGGCGCTCTCTCCCTCCGGGGCGCCGGCGCCGTGCGTGGGCGAGCGCGCGGCCTTCGCCTCGGGAGAGCGCACTTGCCTCATCTCCCGCAGCGCCTCGAACTGCCTCGCCTTCTCCTTCACCGTCATCTTGGGGCCGCCGCTCTTCGGGAACAGGGGGCTGCCGGCATCGCCGCCGCTGCCCCGGCTTCCACGGCCTTCCTCCTCGGCCGTCAGCCTCTGCTGCCGCCACTGCACGGGGTCCATGATGACCGGCCTGCCCGGGCACCCCGGCGCGTGTCTCCTGGCCAGGTGGGTGGGCACCGTCCACGCCCGGTGGCCGCTTCCCAGAGAGGCCTCTCTCCAGACCAGTCTCGAAGGAGAAAGGGTATCCAGAGCGTCGTTCCTCCTCCGCAGGAAGCCGGCGGCAGCGGGGCTCGGAGCGAGGCCTTCCGTGTACAGCGGGTTTCGCGTGGTGAGCGGGTTCTCGTCGGACAGAAAGGTTATGTTACTCGAGGATTTGGGGAGGTTATTGTGCAGGGATCCATTGATATTGGATTGCTTGTGAGCCTCTATGGCACGGGAAGCAAAGCTGCTTATAACTCTCTGTCGGTCTCCTTCTTCTAAGACTGACTTTTTTCCCCTGCTTTGTTGGAAATGGTAGAGAAGAAAAAGACTTGAAAGAAAAGAAGATAATCACATGTGAGGAAACATGCATGGACATAGGTACTCATGAGAGAGAGAAAAAAAAAAGAACTTATGACATGAATCAGAGCCATTAAATCGCTTCTAGCAAACTACTACCCAACGGAAGGAGCACAGCTACTACTGGGCAAGACATTTACTTTTTGCATCTTCTTTCAGGGGGAAGCGCTTGGGGAGAAAGAAAAATTAAAACAAGTTGCTGCTTGTTTTAATTTTAAGCTGCGTGGCTACTCGGTGAGTTCAAAAAGAAATTCACCTTTTGTTAAAAAAAACCTCTCGGGTTTCAAAATTATCAGTTGATGTTGCGGCCTGTCCTCCCAGAGACACAAAACATCCCAGAAGTATCAATATGTGAATGAATTTCATCTCCTCACCATGTTAAACTCAATGAAAAACCCCTGAGGTTGGGTTACATCAAATTTCTACACCAAAAGTGGGAGGTCTCACCACTTTCTGGGCTTCATCTGTCACCTCCCTGTGCCTCATTAACCACCTCCCTCAAATATTTGTAATACCACAAGCTCCTGAAAATAAACTGTTTTAAAATCAATACCCACAAACTCCCTGCTAGAAAAGGGCCCTTAGAGCCCTGTTTTAAATAATGCTCTCCTCAGGCTGAAAGTAAATTTATTTTCCCCTCAACCTGTGAGACATTTAAGATTTGGGCCTGTGTCAGTCAGAGCTAAAGTACAGCATGAGTAGCAATCTCATCTACATGCACAAATCAGAATATCATTTTAAACTGGTTTTAGTGACTTAGAACTGTCCAATATTTTCACACAAGCTCTGAGTTAAAAATTCCAAGCCTTCTCTCTACCAAAATTTGAGTCATGGTCTTAAGAATTTTGATAAAGGACTAGGGGAAAATATTAAATTTTCCATGATTCTGCGAATGTTGGAAGATGAAGTTTTAGACCTCTTGGTCACGTTCTGTTGTTTTTGGTGGTGGTGTTGTTTTATATCTCAGAAAATATAACTAGATCTAAACTGATGGAAAATTAACCTCTGGAGGTCAAATATTCCCTAGCAAAACTGGAAGAGAAATTTAAATACCTAGATACTGGGTAGGAGTTAACTTAAGTTTCCTTTAAGTTATTTAAGATGTAAAAGTGTCCTGAAGATCTGTATTTAGTAACAAAACACATTTGCTTCCTAATTTTCTCTCCTGTTTTGATCAGGGGATCACCAGGCAGAGAACCCTCAGCTTCCCTAATGGTCCCAGGGACACAAGAGGGCTGGAATTCCTGCATAAAACACCCAGCAAAGCTCCATGAAGGGTTACACCAGGGAATAAACTGCCCAAGCACTGCTGCTTGCCAGAACTGAGACTGCCTAAGGGCAGGACAGAACTGGATGAAAAATAATGAACTTCACACTGATCACAGAATCCCAGAAGGATTCGGGTTGGAAGGGACCTTAAAGATG
This sequence comes from Ptilonorhynchus violaceus, assembly GCA_013397565.1. Taxonomy (NCBI): domain Eukaryota; kingdom Metazoa; phylum Chordata; class Aves; order Passeriformes; family Ptilonorhynchidae; genus Ptilonorhynchus; species Ptilonorhynchus violaceus. The sequence continues at coordinate 107,281 of VZRJ01005285.1, forward strand.
ATCCGGCTTCAATCCCTATCATCTCCCACTATCCCAGGTTGATCCAAGCCCTGTCCAACTTGGCCTTGGACACTTCCAGGGATCCAGGGGCAACCACAGCTTCTCTGGGGAACAATTCCTTCCCAATATCCCATCTAACCCTGCCCTCTGGCAGTGGGAAGCCATTCCCTGTGTCCTGGCACTCCATCCCTTGTAGAGTCTCTCTCCATGTTTCTTGTAGTCCCTTCAGGAACTGAAGGCCACAATGAGGTCACCCCAAAGCTTCTCCTCTCCCAGTCCCAGCTCTCCCAGCCTTTCCTCCCAGCAGAGCTGCTGCATCCCTTTGCTCATCCTGGACCCCCTCTGGACTCTCTCCAGCAGCTCCCATGCTGGCCCCCTGGGCTATAAAGCAACCCTTTGTTCCAAAGCAGCCAACTTTGAGGTCACTCGAGCACTCTGCATCCCCTCAGGGGCCAGAGGAAGCGGCGACTCTGAACTTGAAGGAGACTCCCCAGCAGAAGGCTCATGCCGGGTGCCCCCACCTTTCTGCCCCTGGAGCGGATTATTCCCAAAGCTCCCCCGCTCCTTCCTCGCTCCACACGAGGCCTCTCAGGGCTGAGGTGACCTGAGATGTTTTCCTGTTCGTGTGGAGGTGTTCCAGTCACTGAGGACTGGAAGTTGCTGCTGGCCTTGCATGGAATTGGAATGAACAGCCAAGGAAGGTTTAAATCCAGCCATAAATCCATGAACTTGCAGCAAACCTCTGGGCATGCACCCAGTGGTGGTTTGGCTTTCTTTGAACGCTGTGGCTTTAGAAATAATGCCCTTCAAGTTCAGCAGTCACCCTTCCTCTCTCTACCGCCAAAAAAGAGGGATAAAGAAGCACAGAAGTATCGGAACTTCCCAGTAAATGTCTTTCCTGCTCAATGGACAAATAAAACATGAGTTTCACCTTGCAAGGCTGGATGGGAATCACTGGAAGGAAAATGAACTAATTTCTACCAGCTACAGATATAAAGACAATGAAATAAGCTTACTTACTGATGCCTACGTATCCAAAGACAGGGAAAAATGAAAATGATGAGACAAGGCAGGTTTAAAACTAAAGAGCTTAGTTCCGTTTCATTTGCTATAAACACCAAAGAAAGCAAACAAGACACGGGGCAGCACTGCAAATGAAAGATGACAGGCTTAGGACGAATAAAGACAGGGAGTATTGTACTAAAATTCAGGATAAATGGCAATCAAAGATTTTTCCCAACTAAGAATTTCCTAAGGTATACCTGTGCCCTGAAATAAAATATTGGGTGGGGAAGAAAAAAGTTAATTTGTAATGATATTTATTGAAGCGTGTTATTTTCCTTAAAATCCTCTGGATTTTCATTTATCTTTGAAGGATTTGGACTAGTTTTAATCAGTTCCTCAGCATGCTGGATAAGCCTTAGTTGTATGCAAAGACATCTGAGGGAAAATATTCCAACTACAGCATTTTTTTTGGTGCAATGAATACTATTTTTTGTCCCAATGACCATAAAGCTAAACCTCAAAGTCAAGACTGGGAATCTGGGAACTGGCACCTCTTTGTGGCACCTGAAAAAAACCTTTGCAGACAAAACCACGGCACCATGAGGCTTTTTCTGGGTTTAGCATCACATATTCAGCAACACATCATTAATTCCAGTAGAAATTTGGTTTAGAGCAAAAAAATAAAAAGTGAATTTTACCCAGCAGGCATAAATGTACGGATGTGATCTCCTGTGGCTCCCAAACAGGAGGGCTCCCATTCCAAAACCAACTCTGTTCCACACATTTTTCCTCCCTCCCTGCCCAAGCAGAACTTGATAAAGGCAAAAGGCAAAAAATTCAGCCCTTAGGAGAAGCTCTTCCTGCTCCCCGCATTTTTCAGCCCCCTATTTACCCAGGAAAGCTCAAGCTCTGGAATTATTCCCCATGCACGGACTGCACTCAGCCGGCCAAGAGTTCAAACTCTGTCATGGCCCTGGAACATTTTATAAACTCCATCGCAGCAGCTGGAAAATTTCAACTTTCTGAGCAAAACAAATAATGACTGAAAACGGAGCAATCCTCACTTGCAGCAACCCCTCACTCCCGACCTGCCCTGTCTTCAGCATTCCTTGGTTTTCCAATAGAAACAGAAACGAGGAAGTGTGGCAAAGCTTATCAACAACTCCATCCCCCCCCCAGTATCAGACAAATAATAGTTGGCTGGAATATTTTCACACTGAGAGTTGAATTGTTGTTGGGAGTCCATCGACTTCAGGTTTACAGAAGCATGAAAAGGCAGGCAGCCTGGCAATATTGTTATTTTATGAGCATGTAATAGATAAGAGATGCATTCATTGAGCTGCCAGGGGTTTCTCTGCTTTGGTAGTTCCTTTAATTTCAATATTTAAACAGGTTTAAATTGAGAACAAAAAAAATTCCCCAACAAAGCGAATGCTTCTTGCGACAGGAAATGGAGACTTTGGGGCAGCAATTTTTCAGGGAATTATCATTTCAGGTGTGTGCAATGGATGATAATGAATTTTACTGGATGTGTTTAGTCAACAACTTTGGAAAACGTGGCCTGCTGGCCTGGATGTGCCAAGGAATGCAATCCTGGCTCAGCCTGGCTGCAACAACCTCGTAGGATCTTAGGAACACCACGTTTGTCAAAGATTCCCCCACGCACTACAAGAAGATTAAAGTGGTTTTTTTCCCTCCTTCCAGAGTCATCCTATTTCTCTTCTGGATGTTGGAGACCCCCAAGCAGCTGGGGAATGAAGAGAAGCCTTTTGCACAGAAACTGCACAAAGCAATTTCGCAGAATCCCAGAATAGTTTGGGTTGGGAAGCACCTTAAAGCCCCCCTCATTCCAACCTCTGCCATGGGCAGGGATACTTCCCACTAGACCAGGCTGCCCTGGGAAGCGAATTTGTGGATGGATCTCAGGGAATACTCACATGGTGCTGTCACCAAGCTCTTCGTAGAGGTTGTTGGCCGCGGCTCCGGCCGGTTTCCCCGCCGGCAATGCCATCTGGATCCTGGCGGTCTTGGCACACTCAGCCTGTCTCCTTTGGAGAGCACGGGGGGAAGGGGAAACACTCATCAGGAACACCCCGAAACACACCCCAAAACAAAGACAAAATGTAGTTTTCTGTGTTCTTTCCCTGCGGTTTATAAACGTCCCCGAGTTTTGTCTTCATCAAAGTCATAACGTGATCATCTTCTCTGGAATTTTCAGCTCCCTGCTCTGTTTTGGTGGAATCCCGGACCTTCTCCAGGCAGAAATAAGATCCCAGAATGGTTTGGGTTGGAAGGGGCCTTAAAGTCCATCCTGTGCCACCCCTGCCATGGGCAGGGACACCTTCCACTATCCCAGGCTGCTCCAAGCCCCGTCCAACCTGGCCTTGGACACTTCCAGGGATCCAGGGGCAGCCACAGCTTCTCTGGGCAACCTGTGCCAGGGCCTCCCCACCCTCCCAGGGAAGGATTCCTTCCCAATATCCCATCTCACCCTGCCCTCTGGCAGTGGGAACCCACTCCCACTTGTCCACTCACAAGTCTTTTTTCTGAATGGAGCTGGCTGGGAAATTCCTGTTTAATGAACAGTTTTCCTTAAAAAAAATTGCCTTTTTTTTTTTTTAAGGAGTACAATCCCTGTGAAATAAACTTCTGTTTTCTGTCTAGACAACAAAGCTGTGGCTCCTCATGTGGGGAGCACCACCAGGGGGAAGTGACTGTTCGACCCCAACGACCCTGAGTAGCCATACAAATAAATCACTTTAAAACTCATCACACCAAGAGCTCAGGGTTGGAGTACAGGAGTTAACTCTTATGAATGCCAAAAATCTACATTTAATATCTTTTGAAAAGAAAGTTTGTCAGTATTCCTATGCAAGCCGGGAGAAATAAAGCTGGAAATAAATACTTACTCTTTGAATCTGTTTTGTTATGCAAAAAAAAAAGAGATAAAAAGGAAGGTTAAATAAATTCTGTTTCCAGCAACTCTCCAGAACAGTGACTCTAACAGGAGTAATAAACTACAGGCTACTTAATGATTCCATACATCAAATTCCAGAATTAATGACATGTTTAAAGAATCATAACTTCCAGAGCTCAGGAGTGTTTGGCTGCTCTTTTTGATCCCCTTGAAAGAATTCTGCAGTCAGCAGAAATATGAATTACAGCAGGGGAAGCTGCTTTGGCCTTAGAGAACACAGGACATGAAAACATGAATATTTCTCCTGTTATTTGTTAAACAGGTGAATTTTAGACCTGTGTTTTAATATTTTGCTGTTTTATATATAACAATACAAATAATATAATTATTATTTTATAATTCTTTATAATTCTTATTTTACACAATTTTTATTTATATTTTCCCATTTGAACACATGGTATGAGAAACCTTTTCAATAGTGAATACTCATTTTTGGTTATTATTTAGAAGATGCCATTTTTTTTTGGTGATTAGTAAATAATCCATTATTTATAAGTACCTTACAGGGTTCTACTAGATTTCAAAGGAATCATTTTTAGATTTATTACAAAAGAAATATTTTAGGAAGAGCACTGAGATTCCTGTGGAAAATGAGTGAAAAAGGCTGGAATGCAAAAACAAACCATAAGGCTCAGGATGGCTTTTGGTGCTGATATTAAAAACAAAATTCCTTTCATTTTCTTTGGCACTTGTCATAAAAATGTAATTTATTCACATCAGGCTGCTATAAATCCCACTCCAAGTCAGATTTCTAGATAGGAAAAATGGGATTTTTAGATGAAATGAATTTAGGCAGATTCCTTAGAGCTCCTAAAAGAGATTGATGGTGTTTTGATAATCTAACAGATGCCAGGGAAAAACCGGGGCCGTTCCATTTCTTCAGGAAACAGGTAATTCAGACAACAGCAACCAACGGATTGTAGGATGAACTGGCTCACGGAAGCGAATTTTGGGAGAGGAAGAGCAGTTTGGGAATGATCTGCCATCCCAACGGTGCAGAAGTTGGTCAGGCTCTTCCAAACTCCTTTAAAAGGCCTTTTTAAGACTCAAATCATTTGGAGAAACAGGGATGTGACTATGACCATTAATGAAAGAATAAACCCACGAATAAATGTATTTCTAAATCCATGAATATGAATATAATGTATATGTAAATCCATTGATTTCAAATATGAGTGGACCTGAAGAAGTTTAGTTGAGAGCAACTTGTTGGTGATGTCGATCCTTTGATTATTTTATCAGCCCATCACTTGAATCCCTTCAGTGTATAAGAAGCAAGTGAAAATGTCAAGAAATATCTCTGCGGTTTGGAAAGCCCTAAAATGGCACTAAACCAACTCTCCAGGAAGCATTTGCAGTTAAGCAGCTCAGGAAAAAATATTTTAGGGTTTAAGCAAGATACTTGAATCCTCTTATTTTATCGAGCTACGCAATTTGACTTTTGATTCAATTATTGAAACAGCACCTTTTTCCTCTCATTTTTGATTTTTTTTTGGTGTGGAATCCAGCTCTGAATCCCCACTTTTGCACCGAACACCCGGCAAAGTTCCTGCACTGCGACATCGGGAAGTTCGGAATGCGCTTCCTGCGGACTTCCTGCGTCCGTGTTCATCACGCCAATCCTTGGCCAACTCTTGGGGCTTAAACCCAGAGGGATTAAATCCAGAGGGGGATTACACCCAGAAATTAATATATTACATATAAATAGAGATAACAGAAATATATAGAATAGATGCAACATAAATACGAAGTAATAAATTAACGGATAATTGTCGGAGCAGCTCCGCCAAGGAAAGCAGCGTCTCTACTCCAAGGTTACAAGCCCTGGGAGAGGATGAGGAAGGTACTCACTGCCTGTAGCTGACCATGACGATGAGGATGGCTGGCATGCAGCACAGGATGATGATGACAGCCAGGGCCAGCAGTGCCCCCTCCGTGTAGCCCACGGCCTGCGCCTGCTTCTTCACGTTGGCCACCACATCCGGCGTGCGGATCTCCAGGATTCGCCCGCCCTGGCCCAGGTAGGGCTGGAATTCCTTGTTGATGTCCAGCAGTTTGCCATCCAGGAACCTTCAGTGGCACAAAAAAACCCCACTATTAGTTCATTAAGAGGGTTTTAATTACGGCAGGTTAATGATGCACTAAAGCGCCTCCATCTTCTTTGTGCGCTTTGGGATATCAGCAATTCCCTGGAATCCTGGTGACAGTGACAACTCCGATGTACCTAACACCAGGACACAGTTTAAACACTGAAAAGGAGGGGTGAGCTGGAGCTTATCCTGATTTCCAGAGGCACAAATTCCTCGTTGGCATCACGAGCAGCTTGGCAAAGGCCTTGCTTTGTGCTTTTCCTTCTCTGCTCTGATCCAGAGGATCTACCAACCCTTCCTGGACACATCCCTAAGGACCACTCTGGCCTAAAGATCACCTGGATCTTTCCTGGGACACTGGTGGTGTCACCATCCTTGGAACAGTTCAAAAAACCTGTGGATGTGACACTTGGGGGCACGGGTTAGTGGTGGCCTTGGCAGTGCTGGGAATGCTTGGATTTGATGACTTTGGATGTCTTTTCCAGCCTTAATGATTCTAGGACTGATGCTACCCTAAAATCAGGCAGTTTTTAGAGGATTTGCTCATTTTAGGGAAATCCTTTGGCTGGATGGACAAAAAATACATCGGCCAAGGCTTTAACTTCTGAAGGAAAACGAAAATCCTTGGATTACTCCAGAAGTGAGGACTGAGTGTCTCACAAGCTGCCCAGCTATAAAGACCAAAGTGGGAGGCACCTTTAGGAGGGAGGATCCTAAAAGCTGGGAGCTAGAGCAGAATTCCAGACCTTTACATGTGCAGGGGTTCTCCTGGAAAAAGATGAGAGGGGAAAAAAAACCAAACCAGAAAACTTCAAATAAAAAAAAACCACTATAAAATATTTTCAAATTATTTTTGTGTATAAACTCAGACTGTCTAAAGAAAGCCTACAATAGCTTTGATTCCTTATTCTGATCGTGAAACAGAAATCACACTCCTGAAAAACCATTCCTTCAAGAGCGTTAATGTCTTACAATCGATTTCCCCTTAAATTAATTTCCTGATAAATCCTCATAGCATTTCTTGTCCCTGGTTTTTTTTTTAGGACTTTGAGGAGGATCCACTCTGCTCTGGGTGTGCAGTGGATGAACTGGATCTCGTCCCAAGCAGAACAGCTCATCCTGAGTGATGAACTGGGGCTGGTTTCATGTATTGAGGGTGAAGAAGCTGCTCACCCCCCCCCTCACAAAGGCGTTTGGAAGAATAATTCCCATTCCTGATGTCTCCCACAAAATATTTAGTTGGTACTTGAGAAAAAAAGTCCCTTTTCCAACCTAAATGCTGGCATAAAGTGAATATAAACATTCTTTTGCTGCTCGCTAGGTGTCACTGGTGCGTGTCCCACGTCCTTCCAGCTGGCAAAAGCCTTCCCAGCAGGACAGAATTAAATCCCTGGATGATTTTAACCGTCTCTCCGTTAGAATTCCGCTCGCGTTTTCCCGACGAACCCTTTCTAACAGGTCTGGAACTCAAGCGTGAGCGCTCACTCCGTGGTGCAACCCGACCCGTGGTGCGGGGCGTTCAGAGTTTATTTTTAACAGGGGACGTTTTCCACTTAATTTATGCAGGAGGAATTTGCTGGATTCAGCTGGGTTTTATGCTCCAATAAATCAGACCCTCTTCCCTATAAGAGAGAGAAAAGGAGGCTGATGGTTTCAGTCTGGGAAATTATCGAGGTGGCCTCAAAGTCTTTTAGGGGTTTGTGGCAGAGGGAGGAGATAGTGAGGTACAGTTGCTGTTCAGAACCATTTTTGGGGGTAATCAAACAGATTTGGAGCAAAAATCGGATGAGGAGTGGCTGAGGGAGCTGGGAAAGGGGCTCAGCCTGGAGCAAAGGAGGCTCAGGGGGACCTTGTGGCTCTGCACAAGTCCCTGACAGGAGGGGGCAGCCGGGGGAGGTCGGGCTCTGCTCCCAGGGAACAGGGACAGGACAAGGGGAAACGGCCTCAGGCTGTGCCAGGGGAGGCTCAGGTTGGACAGCAGCAGGAATTTCTGCATGGAAAGGGTGGTCAGGCCTTGGCAGGGGCTGCCCAGGGAGGTGTTGGAGTCCCCATCCTTGGGAGTATTCCAAAACCATGCAGATATTGGAACACTTGGGGACACGGATTAGTGCTGGGCCTGGCAGTGCTGAGTTAAGGGTTGGACTCGATGATCTCGGAGGTTCTTTCCAACCTCAATGATTCTATTTTATGGGATTCCTGATTAATAAAAATGTCAGCTAATCAATCATAACCGTCTGAAGGAAAAATATGGATCACTCTTGTGTACCAGTCTCACGAAGTGCAGGACAAGGAAAATCCTGCATGGCTTGGGAGACACGCAGGTTTTACCCCCTCCTGGCAGTGATGAACTCCCCTGGAGACATCCTGGAATTATTGAACATGTGGAAAATTGCTCGGGTGAATTTACCTTCCTTATTGCTAACTAAATGTTTAAAACAGGAGGTTCTGTTCCTTTTGGACTTTCTCACCTTTCTCTCACCATATCCAGCCTATGAAACAACCCTTTTTCCCACTGATCCCTTTTCTGCTGGATCCAGAGCAGATTCCTGGCTGGCACAACAGGGACTCGTGGCTTCCCAGCGAGGGGACAACCCCTGCTGAAGTGTCCTGTGACTGTGGCAGGAAGGACCCTGAGCCACCCCCTGAAATCAACCCCCCCATGAAGGAACTTTATTTTTTGAGATGCTTAAAATCTTTGTGGATTTGGGTACAGCCCTGGCCCAAATCTCCTGAGGTTCCCCCACTTTCCAGGGAAATCCTGGGAGCTCCAGCTGCCAAGCTACAAAGCTCTCCTCACTCCAGTGAGCTGACACTCGCTGCCCTCTACCCTACAGGAAAGCATTCCCTGGGATTTGGCTGATTTAAATATTTAAAAGCTTTTGAAGAGAAGGGGGAAAAAAAGAAACCAACCAAAAAGCTGAGTGTGCAGGCACAGGGAGCATTTTAATGAGGTTATTTCTCAGCTGATCCCCCCCCTGCCCTTCATGTTCGAAAATCTGATTTTTAACCCATCTTAACTCTATTCTGCTCTGGGTATTTCACTGGACATACGAACATCCCTAAAGAGACATTCCTATATTTTCAAAGGGCACCAAAATGAAGAGAGACTCTTTTTTTTCAGACCATGAAGAGAGTCTGCAAAAGAAAAAGCTGAATTTTCATGGAATTCAGAGAGCCAACTGCCTCCCTGCACAAATAGCACCTGACTTTCATATAATAATAATGGATTTACTGAGAGCTTTCCAAAGGGAGGAGGAAAAAGGTGTCAGAATCTTGAATAAATGTGGGAAAAAATCCCAGTGACTCCATTCTGGGAATGACCAAAAGTGGACAAGTGAACACAAACTCCCAGAGCATCGCTGAGACCTAAAAAAGACTCAATGGCCATGGGGATACCCTCAAACAAATGCCAGGAGAAGGAAGGAGGCTCGACTGCCACCCCTCTGAGAGCTGCCATTGCTATTAATTCTATTTTTATATAAAATTTTTATATAAAATACTCATTTTTATATTCCTAGTTCAGAAAAATGATGCTGGAAGACTGGAGAGGGTTCAGAGGACACTTTTAAATGATTAAAAGGATTAAAACACAGCCCAGAGTGGAGCGGTCGAGGAACTTCTGAAGAATAAAAATGTAGAGGATGTGATTGTGAACCTAGACCTGGGTGGGACCCAGAAATTAAAAGCACCAATGGATGCTTCAATTGAGCACCCAAAGTTATGACAAAACTCTAGGACTGAACTCAGACAAATTAAAACTAAAAGACAAAAAGCCTAATTTTGGAGAGGGAATTACCCTGCAATAAGAACCCACGGGTTGTAGGCGATTGGGTTTTCTCGTGCAGTTGCTTTGCTGACAGACACATCCCAAACAGAATCCATTTGGGAAGTTATGGCACTTGCTCAGACTGATCTCAGCGATCCTTCCCACCCTATAAACTCTGAGTGCCCGCAGAGCTGTGGTTCATCTGTGCTCCCTCGGGAACGCGGGAGAAGGAGCCCTTTTCCAACCCCATTTCCCTGCCGTGGTTCACAGCCGTTTCCTGCCAGGCTGCTGTGGATGCGAGGAATTCCAGCTGGAAGCTCCTCCAGGTGAGACAAAACCCATTACAAGCTGTCATGGTGACAATGTCTGAATCATGTGGATTGGGATAATTTAGCTCAGGGCAACGGACTGAATTAGGAAGTGGCAGATTCCCAAGCTGTCCATGCGGGATATCCCCACAGCAGCCGCTCCAACGGATTTTTCTATCCCCGTTCCGACCGGTTTCTAACAAACCAACAGATTCCCAAACAATCCATGGAAACGGAGGGAGAGCCCCGGAGGGAACACTCACTTGAAGAGCTCGTTCCTCATGATGGCTCTGTTGGTCTGCGGGTCGATGGCGTAGACCATGAGGTCGGACTTGGTGTAATCCTCCTCGGAGTAGCCGTCCCCGAAGCGCCGCGCTCCGATGGATTCCACCACCACCGTCGCCCCCGGGATCTGGTCCTGGACGTAGCGCTCCAGAATCCTGCGGAGGGGACGGAGCCAGAGAGCCGCAGTGATTGATTTGTGCCGCTCGCCACCGACCACAGCCCCAGTGAGGCACTCACAGGCAAACCCCACAGGCTGAGGGGGGTTTGGACCTTTGGAGCACCTTTTAAAAGGAATCCCTGCTCCATATAACCTCTGAAACGCTGAGCTCCCGGGAAAAGCTCAGCAGTGTTTGGAGAGGTCTTCAGGAATTGTGTCCTCAAGTGGAGCTCTTTGTATTTATGGCCCCGGTTGAGTTTTAAACGGCTCAGGGGAAACACCACCTCTATTTCACACAAAACCCCCCTGTCGTCCTTTTATTAAGTTATATGATTCCAGCACTTCCATTCCAGCCTTCCACAGGGTGCATTCCATCAATTTTCACCCCTAGAAACAACTCCTTGAAGGATTTTTGGTGGGATATTTCATCCGGCCCTCCGATATCACACAACGTTTCAGGGGCTGCTCCGAAAGGCACAGACAGCTCTTAGAGGCAGGAGGAAAATTGGAATATTGGGCTGACACGTTTAGCACAGGAAATCAAATATAAAATATAAAATAAAATAAAATAAAATAAAATAAAATAAAATAAAATAAAATAAAATAAAATAAAATAAAATAAAATGAAATAAAACAAACTGCAGCAGGATCCCCCAAGCAGGAGAAAGAAAGGCTGGTAGGATTCAAGGGCAGCTCCGCCAGACATAACAAGAATAAAAACACCCAGACTTGCTAAAGGTTGATGAGGTTTCAACCTGAGAACAAGGAGGGTTCACTCAAAGCCCACGGGAAGTTTTATAAAACAAGGCATAAAAGCAAATATCAGCTCTGGGTAAATGGGCAAAAAAAAGTAGGGAGAAATAAACCAGAGAATTTGGAAGTCTAATATTAAAGAAAATATAGAATTTCTTGGGCTAATTTATACGATCAGAAAATGAAATCAAAAAGAAATAGCTGAGCTAGGAGGCAGGAACAAGGGAAGTACAGGGAATGTGCTGCCTGATCCATCAAGGATGCACCAGGGCGTGGAGGAAGACACATCTCACACAAAAAAGGACATCAGTGGAACACTTGTTTCACACAAAACCTTCTGCACTTGCTGAAGTGACATTTTTGCTATTGACTTTTTTCTCTGACACAAGATTTCCACCAGCTCCTAATTTTTCAAGCCTCCAGATTCACATTTATCCAACGAACACCTCTTGGTGTGGAAGTTTAGAGTGCCTTTATTCCACAAGCTTTACATCTTTTCTATAAGATCTTCAAAAATCCAAGTGTGACAGAGCCAGGTCGTGCCCGAGGAGTGAATACATGGAATTATTGCAGCATAATTAGCATTTAATCATCCTTTGTTGCTGCAGGAGGAGATGGTTTTCATGGAATCCCAGGATCACTGATGCTGGAAGAGCCCTCCCAGCCCGTGGAGCCCAAGCTGTGCCCAATGCCCACCTTGTCCCCAGCCCAGAGCTCTGAGTGCCACGTCCAGGCCTTCCCTGGACACTTCCAGGGATGGGCACTCCAACACCTCCCTGGGCAGCCCCTGCCAAGGTCTGACCTCCCTTTCCATGGAGAAATTCCTGCTGCTGTCCAACCTGAGCCTCCCCTGGCCCAGCCTGAGGCCGTTTCCCCTCGTCCTGTTTCCTTGCACAGAACTATGGTTGTACCCACTACAGAAACATTCCATGAGGTTGGAAGTTTGCAAGGCAGGGTCACCTGTAGCAGAATTGGTAACAATATTCCCTTTCTTCAGAAATTCCTGCCGGAATTCCTTGACTTTGAGAATATCTTTGTCTAAAACATTAATAAAATTGAAGACCAAACAGAGTAGTTTGGACAAGGGATGGAGGGACAGGACACAGGGAATGGCTTCCCACTGCCAGAGGGCAGGCTTAGATGGACAGTGACTGCAGTGTTTGTCAGCATCACCAGCTCAGCTGAAGGATTTTTCAAACAACAGCACAGGGAAGTGCCCTGTTTTTAAGTGGATTCTTTAATTGGTGCTTTTCAGTCTTCAGTGCTTTTTTATTCTGTGTGTTAACCTAAATTGGTGTGGGTCAGATGGAATATTGCTGTCATTCTGCTGGACTCGGTGGGGTTTCCTGCAATGTCAGTAAAGCCAAAGGTTGGAATGTACCCATTTCCCAGGAAGGGATATCACAGAATTCCTGAATGGTTTGGGTTGGAAGGGACCTTAAAGCCCATCCAGCCTGGCCTTGGACACTTCCAGGGATCCAGGGGCAGCCACAGCTTCTCTGGGCAACCTGTGCCAGGGGCTCCCCACCATCCCAGGGAACAATTCCTTCCCAATATCCCACATAACCCTGCCCTCTGGCAGTGGGAAGCCATTCCCTGTGTCCTGTCCCTCCACACTCCTGTGAAAATCCCATTTCCAGCCTTCCTACAAGTCCCCTTTAGGTACTGGAAAGGGGCTTTCAGAACATTCCTGAACTCGTACTTCCCAGAGCATTCCTGAAAGCAGCAGAGCAAAGCTCAAAATCTGGGATAAGGCACCACATTCCTGGCCTGCCCTCAGTGCCATGTCCATCCCTTCTTTATCAAACAGCCTTTCACAAAGTTTATTTCTATTTTTCTATCACACACGTGTCCGGCAGGAAGGAGCAGCACTGAGCCAATTCCTTCTGCACAAAAGAACATCCCCAATATTTTGAAAACAACCCAGAACCAATGTCTTCACACCTACTTATCCTAATCCTATAAAAGCAGAGAATCAGGAATTGTTAAGGCAGGAATAGACCTTTAAGATTCAAGTCCCAGCACCAGCACAAGTATTGCACACCACAAAGGAAATTCTCTTTCTTGCACACTGCTCAAGTTTCTTTCCCTCTCTTTGTGCTCCTCCTGTAAAATCCTGCCCTCCAAACCCCCTACAAGCGCTCCAAGTTTTTATTCCAGCCTCATTTGTCCCAGGCACAGAAGGAACATTACGCTCACCCAAAGGATAATACCCACAGACATCTCCCCTCTGAGCCCGGGGACAATCTCCAGATCTCAGCACAAAAGGGTTTTTCCTGCCATAGTCAGCAATTCCCGGGGAAAGCAGGAGCTGACAGCTTTATCCAAGGAGTCACGCGCTGCTTTACAGTGCTTTGGAGAGATCCATCACCGGGACAACAGCGGGAATTACGGAGAGCAGCAGCTCGCTGACCCTCGGCTTCCCAGGGGGAGCACCAAGAGGAAAAGCTGGAGTTGTGTAAGCTTGGGTGTCTGTTACCCCAATTAATGAAGTGGGCAGCTGCTGGCAAAATGTCCCTCTTATCTATTTATTTCATCAGATTGGATCTATTTAATCTAATTCAACCAATTCTGTTATTATCTAATGTATTTCTTTTCTAAGTTTGAGGTTTAATTTGGAGTGAAACTTTACAGGGTGAAGAAGTGATGGAGGAAAAGGGGAGGGGAGGTGAACCGAAGGGCCAGGAGCAAAATGACCCCAAAATGTTCCTGTCAGAGGGAAAGAACGAGGAGGCTGCAGCAGTACCTGTGACCCAAGGACAGTTCACAAAGGGCAGGACACCCAGTGCCACCCTTGGAGAGGGCTCGGGGGCAAGGTCACTGCCACCACCCCTGCAGGACAAGGGTCCAGCCAGCTGGAATTAGGCTTAATTCGGGAATTAATTCAGTAATTACGTGGCAAAAATCATCAAGCAAGCAATGGAATGGTGCTGCCGCCGCGGGAAAAGCACTGAGACTGAGGGATTTACACCCTGCAGCTGAGCCCTGCTCGTTGTTCACCAGCCCATGGGCTGAGGAGAAGGAAAAACACAACTGCAGGGACATCATCCCCGTCTGGGAACACTCCCCTGAAGAGAGGACTGCGTGTTCCAGCTCCTGGATGGAAAATTAATTATCTCATCTCCTCTGATTAGACATAAAACCATACATGATGCACAATGTACATGTGATGTGTACTGTGATGTGTAACTCACAGCACTGTTTGCTGCTGTAGTGTATTAGAACATCTCTTTGAAGTGCACCACGGTTTCTGTGCATTAAGTGGAGTTCCTCTGAGGAATGATGGCAGTCGGGTTTAGGGATGCAAAGCATTCAGTCAGCAGGTTCAATGTTCATATTCCAAGAAAACTCCCCCGGGAGTATCTCCGAGGGTTAGCACTCGATTTTACACTTGGATTTTCAGGGAAAAGCCTGCCTGGTCACTCCTGCACTGCCTTAGAGGGTTCAGCATGGATTTTCCTCACCTGGGGAAGGAATGTTTCCATTCTTTGACAAGCATAAAACTGACTCAGAACTCATGGTTGAAAGAGGGGAAAGACCCCGGGAGGCTGCACAGGGAGCACCATGTGTGTCCTGGCATCCCGAGGGGCATCAGGAAGAGCATTCCCAGCAGGGCAAGAACTGAGCCCATGGAGCTCCCCCTGCACAGGAGGCAGAACTTCTGCCCTGGGCAGGCACCGAGCCCTGAGCAGATTGTGCAGAGAGGGGCTGCAGTCTCCTCCCTGGGGATATTCCAGAGCTGTGTGGGCACAATCCCGTGCCCTGTGCTCTGGGATGGCCCTGCTGGAGCAGGGAGGTGGCACCACATGCCCACTGTGCTCCCTTCAGCCTGGCCCTTGCTGTGACTCTCTGTATTTCACCCAAACACTCATTTGAAGCCACTCCACTGTTCCAGTTCGGAGGAAGTGCTGTGGCATCTATACCAGAGCATACACAGGAATTTACTTCCCAGGACAATTCCCTACAGGATGAGAGCAGCTCAGGTCTCTCCTGGCAGTGTGGCATTCCTGACCTGAGGGAGAGCTTTAAGCAGCCATCACGTGAAAACCAGAGAATTAAATGCTCTGAGCACCACATTGGCTGTTTCATTCCAGTTGAATTCCAGGAGTTGGACTCTGTAGGTCCCTTCCAACTGAGGATATTCTGTGATTCCACGAAATGCTGTTCCTTGCCCAAGAAACAAGCACTCCCAAAAACTTCCGTATTTTAAGACCACTCTGCTGTCTGTTCCCACCAAATTTTCTGAAGGAGAGGAGCACCCCCTGAATTTTCCACCAAGCCTCAGCCTATTCCCTGTGCTCCTTCTGAAGCAGCCAGGAATTCGTCTCTCTGCACATAATCGAAGTGGGCAAGAGAAATGACGGATCTGACACTGATGTGCAGCCCAGGGAATATGAAAAGCCTGATGAAATTAAAGCAGCTGGGGAAAAACCGAGGCGCTCATGGAATGACTGCAAAGATCCCGATGCCTTTGGAAGTGTCAGGGAAGACAAGCCCTCGGTATTCCTCAAAAAACTCCCAAGCCAAAGAGGTGGGGGTGCTTTAAATCCTCCCTTCCCTGCTTTGCTTCCTGGATGGGGACCATTAACTCCCACACATCCCTGGCTGTGCTGAGCAAGCCTTTGCAGTGTGCAAAAACCGAGACGGGGTTGATGATCAAGTCTTTTTATCTGGTACTTCATGAATTCCACATTCGGTTTTTATAAATTGGTGCATTATTTGAAGTGACAAAATCACTTCGGTCTGAGCCTCCAAGCAATTTGGTTTGCCTGTGGTTGCACACGAAAAGTCACAAATCCTTGTTTCGTTTTTATGGCCCGCGTGAATTATTAAAGGGTGTGCAAAAGCAGGGAGAGGGTGAACTTTTAAATTTAGGAGGAAAACACACGAAAATCGAAGATTTGTGAAACAGACCTTTGTACACAGCTGCAGAATTCTTCTTGAGATTTTGGTTCTCCGCAAACATTTTCAGGAACGAATGGGCCAATTCTAAAACAAGCCCATGGGATCTTTTCCGGCAAAGGTTGTCCCGAAAAACTTATTCTTAGGAGTGAAATTCTTCAGCTGCACTGATTTGCTCATGGTGTTTGTGAGGGCAAAGACTTCCCAAGCTGATATGGACAACTCAAAACCTGACCATGTTTTTTTGTTGTTGTTTTTTTTTAACTTTGGACTCATTCAAAGGCTACGAAATACAGAATCACAGGAATATTTAGCTTGGAATTTTTCCCAGCCCAGTGAAGACTTGAGGCACTCAGAGATTGCTTCTCCAACGAGTGATTGCACTCCAAGGGATTTCAAATTCCAGGGGGAACAACAGGCAGGATGGGCCAGACCTGTGGGAATCTGAGAGGTGCCACTCCTCACTGATCGAGGTGATACAGGAGCACAAAAATTGGTTCTAAATTATTCCCTGCAGGGAATATTCCAGGGAACTGCCTGATATTTGTAATAAATTGATTACCCAATGAGCTGATCCTTGTTCTGCTCCACGAGGGTGGGAGGAACGTTGGAGACGATGACCTGCATGTCCAGCTGGTTGACCACGGAGACCTGGGGAGAAAAGAGGGGAATTCACTCAGCACTCCCAGGCACTGCGCCCTCCCCATCCAAAAAGCCATGGAATAATTCCCTTCCTGCTTCCACAGCCATCCACGCCTTGATGTCCAGATTTCTCATTTTAATTCCAAATGGGAGAGCTGGGAATTCTTGCAGCCAAACCCCCATAAACACCAAAGATTGGAGGTGGAGCTGCAATTGCAGGTCTGCCCCAGAATTTGGGATTTTAAGGTGGGGACTGCAAAAGCTGTTCTTAGTTTAGATTTGGCTTAGGGAATTCCAGATCTCCCACGGGCTGCACTCAAAATTACTCCTGAGCACTTGGGTGGTTTGGATGGCAGGAAAATCCTCCCCTGGAGCCACGCAGCGTGCACCGAGGTAAATGGAAGTACAGGATTAATTCCACGAAATCAATGGAATTTCCTTTGTTAGGAAATCGGGAAGGAAATTGTTCATCCACACTGAAGCTCTCGGTGAAAGGTTTTATTTCAACCTCCAATTGTTGCAGCTTCTCCCTCCGTGCACCATAAAACTGCACATTTTACAATGGAGCTTTTTCCTTTAAAAAAAATTAAAACAGGGAAAAAAGGCCTCTAATCCACTCAACACTTGTGTGCTTTGTTGAAATGAAATTAAATTCCAGTTTTCTGGAATTCTGACTGACCTCAGACCAAATCCCTGGCATTGGCATTTTTTACTACAAACCCAACGTCGCTCCAATCCTATAGGGGATTCTGGAGGGAAATTTGGAAAAGCAGGCCAATGCTAAACCTGATAAATTTAAAAACTCAGGGTTAGTTGATTCTGAAAGAAATAAACAAGCCCTGATTTTCCAAAGAGGAGCCCTGGAAGCAGCAGCAAAGCCTGGATGTGCTTCCACATCAAACACTGATTCACCAGCTTTGAAGCTTAATTCAACTTTAAATATTTAAATGTTCGTGAAATGTCATCAGATGCCCTGATCAGCTCGTACGGGCTTCTGTGTAAGGAAAAGGGAATTATAATGAACTCCAAATAAATTTTAGGCTGAAATCATGCAACGGAACTGGAAAGCGGTGATTAATTTAATAGAATTAATTACATTAGCCAATTCAAGCAACCACTGTGCACCCAGGAACTGAGAGCAGCATAAAGGCAACACTAAAAAACAAAGGCAATAATTCTTTTAATATTGCAGAAATCGTAATTATCACCACTTGTTCACGTTCAAAACCAGGGATAAACACACAATCAAGCTATAGGAAACCAAGGGAGTTGGATAAAACCCAAACAACATTTGATGTTTCCATGGTAACATTAACTTGCTTGTTATCCCCATTTGTAAAGGCAGGGAAAGCAGAAAATTGTGGATAACCTCTAGGCCAGAAGTGTTATCCCTTTGATCCCAAGCTTCGTTCACTGGGCACTCCCCAACGTTTAAATGAAGCAAGGCAGAGCCTGCAAGGAGTCCTGATTGTTGTGTGGCACCACTGGATTCCTGGGAGTAGCTTCTGCTGAGAGCTGAACGAGGAGGGGCCTTGAAACCCCCTCAAATCCCAAAAACCATCTGATTAAAGGTGATATCCGTGACATCATATAAAGATATCCATGATACCATATAATGACAGTGAATATCCACTATCTACACTCCTCCCTCAGGGCCTTTAAGTGCTTCCTTGCAGCAAACTCATCTAGAAATGGAATTTTTTTATGTCTTTCTTTTGTGTCACAGAGGCTGAAAAGGGCAATTCCCTTTGGTCTGACTGGAGCCATCCTGCCAGTCCCAGCCAGCAGGGACAGACTGGTGTCCTTCCCGTGGACCCGCCCCACCAGCATGAAGATGTTTTCCTAGTGGATTTAGCAGGTCCTGCTGCTCCTAGAGCTGTGCCAGGCTCTGGGGAAGCACCCTGGTCCCAAATCTGGAGGATGCTTTGCTCTGCTCAACTTCTTCCCAGTATTGTCCCTCTGGTGGTGTCCTGCCTCTTCTCCCTAAATCTCCTCCCAGTGCAGTCCTATCTTCTTCCTCCAATTCTTATTCTTGTGCATGTGAGTAATTAAATTCATTTCTCTGTTCTCTGGGCACTTTCTGAGCTGCTGCTGAAAGAAATAACCCCGGAGAGCCCGAGCATCTGACCCCACAGCAGGACAAATCCTGTTCCAATCACAGGAAAACGATCTTGGCATGTGGACCACGTTTGGTGCATAAATCAGAGCATCCCAGAACGGCCTGGGTGGGAGGAAACTTCAAGGCCATCTCATTCCCACCCCCTGCCATGGGCAGGGACACCTGCCACTATCCCAGGTTGTTCCAAGCCCCATCCAACCTGGCCTTGGACACTTCCAGGGATCCAGGAGCAGCCACAGCTTCTCTGGGCAACCTGTGCCAGGGCCTCCCCACCCTCCCAGGGAAGGATTTCTTCCCAAAATCCCATCTATCCCTGCCCTCTGGCAGTGGGAAGCCATTCCCTGTGTCCTGGCACTCCAGGCCCTTGGAAAGAGTCTCTCTCCATGTTTCCTGTCAGCTCCTTCAGCCACTGAAGGCCACACTGAGGTCACCTCAAAGCCTCTTCCTCTCCAGGCTGAACAATCCCAGCTCTCCCAGCCTTTCCTCCCAGCAGAGCTGCTCCATCCCTCTGCTCATCCTGGAGCCTCCTCTGGACTCATTCCAACAGATCCACGTGCCAGCTTTCTAGGCAGGATGGGGTCAGTCTGGCTGGAATTGTATCTCCAGCTCCTCCAAGCTTCCAGGCCTTGCTCAAAGCCACTGGGGGCACTGCTCACTCCTCAGCCAGGCAACCTAAAGACATCTCTCTAAATTCATGAGCCATCCTTCACTCTCTAATGTTGATGTGGATTCCTTCTGGCTGTATTTTAATATCCCATTAGTGCCTCAACAGCCTGACAAGGCCCCAGCATTCCGGGAGGTCAGGCATGAGGACATCATCCATTATGTTTACTTAGGGAATTCCTGCAGAACTCGCCACACCAAGGATTAGGGCTCTGATCTGACAGTGTTCCCATGAAGTGGATAATGCACTTCAGCCCCCCACCATTATGCTAACATTGAGCCAATCCATCACTTTTTATAGGCTTTAAAGGAATTCGGCTTGGATGGTTCCTGGGACTGGTCTAAGTCAGTGTCCTCTGCACAGCACAAAACCAGGAGCCGAGGCCTAAAGATGGGGCCAGCTCTGAAATGTGGCTGTCCCAGGAACTCAAAAGTTCCTTCTCAGCCCCAAATGATTCCTTGAGACTCCCTTCCAGGCACGGGCAACTGAGACAACTTGGACACGACCAACAGGAACACGGAATCCCAGAAACATAAAATGGCCTGGATTGGAAGGGACCTTAAAGTCCATCCAGTGCCCCCCCTGCCATGGGCAGGGACACCTTCCACTAGCCCAGGCTGCTCCAAGCCCCATCCAGCCTGGCCTTGGACACTTCCAGGGATCCAGGGGCAGCCACAGCTTCTCTGGGCAACCTGTGCCAGGGCCTCTCCACCCTCCCAGGGAACAATTCCTTCCCAATATCCCATCTGACCCTGCCCTCTGGCAGTGGGAAGCCATTCCCCCTTGTCCTGGCACTTCAGGCCCTTGGAAATTGTCTCTCTCCATGTTTCCTGTAGCTCCTTCAGGCACTGCAAGGCCACAGTGAGGTCACCCCAAAGCTTCTCCTCTCCAGGCTGAGCAATCCCAGCTCTCCCAGCCTTTCCTCCATCCCTCTGATCATCCTGGATCCTCCTCTGGGCTCGCTCCAACCTGTCACTAAATCTTTCGGTTTAAGAAATCAAAAGCTTTATTCCAGTGACTTCAAAAAAAAAAAAAAAAACGAAGCCCAAGCAGTTTACGGCTTTTCCCTAGGCCTGCCTGGAATTAAACTTCATACAGCGTTTGAATTTCCCCGGGAATTATCCCACACTAATAATCCCTGGCTCCCACTCACCAGCACTTCTGCTTTGCTGCTCAGCCCCTTGCCGTAATCGTCCGTGGCAATGACCTGGAACTTGAAGTAGGATCTCCTCATGTTTTTGAAGAGCATGGCAGTCTTGATGAGCCCCGTGTAGGCCTCGATCACGAACCCTTCCTTGCCGTCCTTGATGGGGGGGATGATGAGCCTGTAGTGCATGGCACTGTAATTCCCAGTGTCCCGGTCCTCAGCCTAATCGGGGAAAAGACAACAAGCAGAGGCAAACGAGGTAAATGGGCACGCCAGGAGTCATTAACCTTGTCCTTTTAATAAAAGTTACAGGTTGGCCCAGTAAATTTCTCCCAGTGTGACATGTTAGGTCCCCGAGCAGGGATACGGCTGCTGCTTGAAATGCTTTGTTTCACTTTGCTGCGCGCAGTTTTTGCTCTTCCAGCAATTTCTTCTTCCCTCTGTTGGCACTAAACTGCTACAGAAGAAAGAAAAAAATACATAAAAAAGACTAAAAAAAAAAATAAATATATATATAAATTAACTTTTCGAGTCTGTGACAATGTGTAAGAACAGTTTCATTCTGAGAAACCTCCCCTGCAAAATGAAATATCGAAGATAAAACCATCTCAGCAACTCGTGCACAAACTTACACAGGAATGTCCTTCATCTTTGGGGTATTCTGATGGAGCACAGCTACTTTTGGAGCAATCAAATAACTTTTTATTAAAAGAAGGACGGATTGAGTGGCATTCCTGCAGTGGTGCACAGGACACAGAGCTGCCCCGGCACTGCTGCCGAACTGAAGGAGTCAGGATGCAGACCTGGCATCGCTCAGGCAGCCTCAGGAATCATTATCCCGCCTGCCCTGCTCCTGGCAGCCCTGTGTAGCCCCATCCTGGCCTCTCCAGCCCTTTTCCTTATGCTCCTGTTCAGCCTGTATCCAGCGGGAAGCGTTCCTGAGGACCCCTACAGAGCTTTCCTGTGCTCCTTCCAGGGATCCGCCGGGTGGGAGTCAATTAATGCCTGAGCACTCATTAGTCTCGGGCACGGCCTCAGCATCTGGGACACTTCAGGATCCATCAGCAGCTTTTTATGGAAATATTGGTACAGTTCCTGAGGCCCGTGGCTTAAGCTAATGCTGGAATACAAACCAGCCTCGACTTCCAAAAGGTGCATGGAAAATCCATGGAAAATCCATACTTTGCCACGACTTAAGAACAAAAAACAATAAGGTTTGTGTCAGCATGAAGAGTTCATATGGAATATCCTGAGTTGGAAGGGGCCACAAGGATCAGTGATCCCAACCCCTGGCCCTGCACAGACACCCCAGCAATCCCAGCCTGTGCATCCCTGAAACCATTTTCCAAACGCTCCTGGAGCTCTGGCAGCCTTGGGGCTGGGACCATTCCCTGGGGAGCCTGTTCAGTGCCCGACCACCCTCTGGGGACAGAAGAACCTTTCCCTGATTTCCAACCTGGCACAGCTCCAGCCATTCCCTGGGTCCCAGGGCGCAGACACCGGAGCTGTTTACAGTGACACACCACTGCTGCTAAAAAATAATTATCTGTGCAAGGTCATTAAGCCTTCAACAGGGGGCCATTAATCATCATCAATTCTTTCCTCACCAGCAGAGAACAAGCTCCGTACGGTGGAAATCGTCCCTTCAGTTTTTCCTGTTTTCAGATAATTTTTCAGGGAATACAGCGCCACACGAGCAATGCAGGTACTCAAATCTGTGTGTGCTCTCCAGCTCCTATCAGCCCAGATGGAAAAGATGGAAGCAAACAGCATTTAAAGGATAATATCCAGCCTGGATGAGCTGGAGAGAGCAAACACGTTTCGCTCAGAGCCGTCCCAAAGATGAGCTCCCGCACTGACAGCGGCTGTCAATCGTCCCACAACCGCTTAAATTCCCGTTCCCTCTCCATATTTTGCTTCCTTCTAAATTCACAAAGCTTCATGTGGCTTGGCTAGCAAAAGCATAAATATAAAAGGTGTTAAATTGCTTTTGTTCTCCTGCTCCGTAGGTTTTTTTTCCAAGGCTTTTAAAATCGGGATTGCTGCCTCCTGGGTGAGCTCAAACCCCTTTATTAGCGATTTTAGGGAAGATGGGGAAGGTTAAAAGCTTTCTGAAATTTACCCAGTTCTGCCAGTCAAAAAAGTAAAGATATCAGTGAGTTTTTTCCAGAGCATTCCTGCTTTCCAACTGGCACGGGGAAATATAACCCCAAAAACACCCCGGAGCCAGCAGAGGGGAACCGGACAGGTGGAGAGTCAGGACTTGGAAAATTTCTGGCTTTCCACACAAGGGAATTGCTGAGGGAAGAAATGAATGTAAAAACATGCTAGGCCATGGAATCCTGGAATTGTTAAGGCTGGAAAAGACCTCCAAGATCGTCCACTCCAAGCCCCTTGCCCATTAAACCACATCGTGAAGTGCCACGTCCACTCATTCCTTGAACGCTTCCAGGGATGGTGGCTCCACCGCTTCCCAAGGCGGCCAATTCCAATGCTCAGCCACTCTTTCAGTGAGGAAATTTTTCCTGATATCCAACCTGAATGCAAGGAAGGGGCTGTACCACGTTTGGATGGTGAGAAACAAAGGCCAAAATTAAAGCAGCAACCTCGGCCATGCCTGAAGTGCCAGGACAAGGGGGAATGGCTTCCCACTGACAGAGGGCAGGGATAGATGGGATATTGGGAAGGAATTCCTCCCTGGGAGGGTGGGGAGGCCCTGGCACAGGTTGCCCAGAGAAGCTGTGGCTGCCCCTGGATCCCTGGAAGTGTCTAAGGCCAGGTTGGACAGGGGCTTGGAGCAGCCTGGGATAGTGGGAGGTGTCCTTGGGTGTCACTGGATGGGCTTTAAGGTCCCTTCCAACCCAAAACATCCTGGGATTCCAGGATTAGCACAATTTATGCAACACAGCTCAGGATAAAGCCACGGCCAATCCAGAAAAGCCCTGTCTGGCCAAACCCACTCAACTTTGGTTGGTAATGGAGCTGGGGGGGAAGAGAAAGAGAATTCCTGTAACCCCACATGTTTGGGGACAGCAGGGACACAGCAGCAGGCAGAGGAGCACTGCCTGATCCAGCTCCTTTGGGGTTATCCCTGCAGCGAGCCAAGTTTCCCAAGTGAGTGCCCAGCCAAGTCCAAAGGCTCCCTGGAGGCGCCCAGGGAGAGGAGCACTACGCCCTTTCAATAAAAAGCCAATTTCTTTGTCCAAATGGATTTATTAGGTTGGTTCAGCTGGATCAGAAGCCTGTCATATTTTTAATATTAGCAAATTCCCTGCCAATAAAAGAGGCGGCTTTTAACTGCTTTCAGTGACACCAGAAATCAATTCCACCCCCGGCATTTCGCGCCCCGGAGGTGTGAGCGACCGAAAACAAACGGAATTCGGATCCCAGTGAAGGAATTGATCCAGCAGGCACGGGAATTAAACGGAGTCAGCCCCTCTGCACAGAGCTCAGCACTGGTGAGGGAATCACCTGTTCCCCTCCATGCAGAGAGGAGCAGAACAGGTGGCAAACAGCCTGGAAAAATGTCCACATTCCAGCTTCAAATGCTTGAACTTTGTTGTTTCCATCCCCCCCCCTCTCCCTGCTCTTTTCCTCAAGCCTCAGGACACTGAGCTCAGCAGGACCAGCAGAGAGAGCCTGTGAGCTGCTCGCAGCAGCATCCCAAACTCCTTTAATCCAGAGGAAGGATGGTTGCTATTCCTGTAATTCGTCCTGAAGGTAAATATTTCTGACACTTCATTAGGAAGAGATCTACGACATCTCAGGAGCTGCATTATGACTGTCAAAGAAGAGAAAGAGCTCCACTTCATCCTCACATTCCAGCAGCATATCCGCCTTTTGTTCTGTGCTGGAAATACAGATGTCTCCTAAATTCCGCTCTGATAGAGGGCTGATAAATAGGGATGATCTCAGGAATTCCCAAGCCAAATTCCAGCCTCCTGTGATGGAGCAGAGGTGTGCCCACACAGAGGGAGTGGGGTCGGGATAGGGATCGCTGCCTCCGGCCCTTTCCCATCCCCTCACACGGACAAGGCACAAATCCTGGGGTGCTTCCTAATCCCAGCACAAGGATATTTTCACTCAGAGGGTGGGGAGGCCCTGGCACAGGTTGCCCAGAGAAGCTGTGGCTGCTCCTGGATCCCTGGAAGTGTCCAAGGTCGGGCTGGATGGGGCTTGGAGCAGCCTGGGATAGTGGAAGGTGTCCCTGGTGGGATGAGATGATCCTTCAGGTCCTTCCAACCCAGGTAATTCCATGATTCTACGTTTTATCAAAGGGTCATGAACAGTTGTTTTTATTTCCTGGTTTAACTCATCAGAATTACAGAATCAAAAAGGTTGGAAAATATCACCAAGTCCAACAATTCCCACAGCACCACCGTGTTCACCACTAACCCATGTCCCCAAGTGCCACATCCATGTGGATTCTGAGCACTTCCAGCACTCCACCAATCCAATGCTTGACGACCTTTTCCATGAAAAACTTTTTCCTGACATCCAATCTAAACCTCCTCTGGAACAACATGAGGCCATTTCCTCTCATCCTGACAATTAACACAAGCCTTGGATTGCACGTGAGCTGTTCCTAAAGGATGCCCAAGTATCTCCCAGCTGGGAATTTGGTGGGAAAAGGTCTGGAAAGGTGAAGTTTGAGGAGCAAATGCCAAGCTACAAATTCCTTACGCATCCAGTGGGAAAACCAAGGCGAGGAGCAGGAGTTCAAAAGAGCTGGAGACAGATGAGGGTGTAAAAGAGCAGAATAGTGAAGAAATACAGGAAAAAAGGGAAAACTGCAATAGCTGCAACAAATTTCCTGGCTGAAGGGTCTGTAAAACACCGGGCCAGCGGCAGCTGTGGCGTCAGAACCGGGAATCTGCAACAATCTGGAAATTCCTACCGGCAACAATGTTGTAAAAGCTACTTCGTGTGCCAGCGACTAATTGGGAACATTTGAAGCTGCCATCTGCTAGGAAGAAGGGAAAAAAAACCCCCTCCCTCAGCAGCACAATCCCATTCCTGCCGTTTTCCATGCCCCGTTAGCACCCTCGGGCTCGTGGCTAAGGGTGACCCCGCGAGGGAGGTGGAAAACATTTCCAATTAACAATCGCATTTCCAATTAACAATTGCATTTCAAATGAATAATTGCATTTCAAGTTAACCACTGCATTTCACTCTAAGCAGCAAAGCTGAATTTAGCTCAGGCTGACCTTAAAGTCCATCCAGTCCCATCCCTGCCATGGGCAGGGACACCTTCCACTATCCCAGGCTGCTCCAAGCCCCGTCCAGCCCAGCCTTGGACACTTCCAGGGATCCAGGGGCAGCCACAGCTTCTCTGGGCAGCCTGTGCCAGGGCCTGCCCACCCTCCGAGGGAGGAATTCCTTCCCAATATCCCATCTATCCCTGCCCTCTGGCAGTGGGAAGCCATTCCCCCTTGTCCTGGCATTCCAGGCCCTTGTCCCAAGTCTCTCTCCATGTTTCTTGTAGCCCATTCAGACACTGCAAGGCCACAATGAGGTCACCCCAAAGCTTCTCCTTCTCCTCTCCAGGCTGAACAATCCCAGCTCTCCCAGCCTTTCCTCCCAGCAGAGCTGCTCCATCCCTCTGCTCATCCTGGAGTCCCCTCTGGACTCTCTCCAGCAGCTCCACGTCCTCCCTGTGCTGGGACCCCAAAACAGACCCCACATATGGATTTCCCCCATGAGATAGGAATGATCCCAGCACACTCCCCACTTCCAGCCCCTGTTGGAGCCTCGTGACTCAGGAAGGCACACTCAGGACTAAAACCAACAAAATAATTGAAATAACCTTACATTACACTGGGAAAAAATCCCAGAGGGTAGGGAATTCTCTGACTGCTGCCAGAGGAAAACAATAGGAGAGCCAGAGATTTTAGAGTAAAAACTTCAGCAAGCCAACACAAAACCCAGGAATATGATTTTTGAAGGAAATTACCTCTGTGCTTGGCATTCCTGGAATATCTGTCAGAGCAGCTTTTTTGGGGGCCAGATGTTACAGCAGCTGGAGCCTGGGCTGTTCTTGCTGCTGTGAGGCTTCAGAGGAGAGTTTTGCTCCTATCAAGCATCTTTTCTCCCCACTCTGGGACTCATAAATCATATTTTAAGGAAGGAAAGGTTGTGACCTGCAAAGCAGCTGAGTTTTATGCACGAGCCAAAGGAGGGATGAGCCAAATGTTTCCCTGAAAGCTGTCCCGGGTGCCCAAGGTGGAATGTCTGGAATTACAGAACTTGCCGCTCTAAAGATTCCCTTGGCATTCCAAGGAAAAGGAAACAGCAAAAGAAAGTCATAGGTTATAGGCATGGATAGAAGAAAAATGGAGATTTAACATGGATAACACGTCTGGGCAAAAAAAGCAATCCCGGTATTCTCTCCCTATCCATGTCCTGGAATTTTAAGTATCTCTTTTATCCATTGTTTTAGGTCATTATGGGACCTCTAAGATGCTTTGGAGATGAAAAAAGAGGAATTCGTGCTCCCTGTGCATCCTCAGGGTCAGAACCTGCAGCATAAAATGGCTTTGGGTTATTTTGCTCTCACCTCTTGAGGTGTTCAAAGGGCAGTGCAGGATAAAGTTCCCTTAAAAAGCTGATCAGAAAGGGGCTGAAAATGAAAATATTGTAAGGATCAAGGCATTTCCATCAAATACTGACAATTCCAGATTCGCTGGGCATTATTTAGGCAAGATTCCTTCTCTGCAGACATTTCCAGGACAAAAATACCTTTATAAACTGAGGAGTAATTCAGAAAATTCTCTTTCTTCACTAAAATTAAAACCTCTGTTTTTTCCTCGTTTAAACACACTTTGATAAATAAAAGCAGAGGTTAATGCTGGTAATATTTAAAAAAAAAGGGCTAAAACCAGACCATTTCCAGTGAAAAGCCAATTCCTGCTGGTAATTTCCCTAAAGATTGTGGTGTTTGTGGGTTTGTTTCCTGGGGCAGATCGAAAATATCGTGTTTGGGGCTAAAGGAAAGCCTGGCTGGAATTCCGAGGGGGAACAACAGGAGTTCCACGGAAATACCAGCGAAAAGCAAAATCATTCTAATACAACAAAATCAAAGCAAATCTCAGGGCACACAATCCATAAATTAGTAGCTATGAGTGTTGCATCTGGTTTTAATTAACATATTCATAACGAGAAGCACAAAAAGGTCTTTCATCATGGAAATGGGCTCTCACATGCGTTGGAAATCCTGTGGAAAAAAAAAAAAAGGGAATTGCAGAGAACGGGACTTTAAGAAGCAAGGATGAAACCCTTGGTTCAAAAGTGCCATTTTATTCAAATATATTCCTTTGATTTTGTTCTTAGCACCTCGCAGCTTTCAGAGGACACTGCTCTTAATCCAATCAGACCCACACAGAATTATTCACAGGGTTTATCACCCCCCAAATTAATCCTAATTAAAATGACTTTGGGATAATGCTTTGTGGCGTTCTGCTGAGCTTGAACTTCCTTTTTATCTACTTAGAATAATCTTCCGAAAAAATCTAGAGCAAGGCAACTCATTACCCTCCTCTGAAAGGCTTTTATATTCAAATGAATGTATTTAAGAGGGTGCTGCTGGCAAAACCAGTGACCTTAGAGAGCTGGGAGAGGCTCCATAGGATTGGAGGGAACATCTCAACTGCCTGGATGATGAGAGAAGGGTTTATCCAATATTTTATTGGTCTGTTTGTCTCCAAATTCAATTTACGTGGAAGGTTATGGATTTAGGATTAGTTTTTTTCTCTCCCTCCCTTTTTTTTTTAATTTTAATTTCTTTCTGTGTTTGGTTATTTTTATTACTCCTGAAATTTTGTTCAAGCCACGCAGCTCAGCACGACTGAAGCAACTGAAGTCAAACACCCAAGCGTTCAGCAGTGTATTTGGGATGAATTGATCCAAAATGAACTACTTCATAAAAAATTAATGACCGCAGTCATTAATTATGCCCATCCATTGTTACATCCTGTTAAAGAAGAATTAATTATGGGGGTTTTTTTTCTCAATTTGAAAGCTGTAGTTTTGCATTGGGTCCTTTGAAATGCTGGGAGAGTTGGGATTGTTCAGCCTGGAGAAGCTCTGGGAAGAGCTCAGAGCCCCTTCCAGTGCCTAAAGGGGCTCCAGGAGAGCTGGAGACACAGCTGGAACACAGGGAATGGTGTGGTGGTCACCAACAGCTCTGACCTTGAGCTTTAGGGGACAGGAAAGGTTTCTTGCTGGTGTTCCAAAATCAGGGCTTCCAGGAGCAGCACCCACCAGCAGCCTGCTGGAAATCCCTTGGCAGGGAATTCTTATTGTCCTCCCTGAGGCAAATTAAAGGCATGTTTGTGCTTAAAATGTAAAAATGTAATTAATTAATGTGCTTTATTTAGTCTGCAAGGCTGCTGACGTGGTTCCCTGGTGAGTTATGCTCTCAAAGCTGTGTTTTAAAAAAAACTTCCCTACTAAAGGAAGGCAAAGGGTTGAAAAGGGTCCTCAAAAAAGGATTTTGCCCGAATGGATCCCCTGCACATGAGAAAGCGAATCCCAGGATCACTGAGGCTGGAAAAGCCCTCCCAGCCCATGGAGTCCAAGCTGTGCCCAATGCTCACCTTGTCCCCAGCCCAGAGCACTGAGTGCCACGTCCAGGCCTTCCCTGGACACCTCCAAACCCTGGAGGTGCTCCCAGTGGGAGGAGTTGGCGTTAAACACACACAGAGGGACTCCCAAAGAAAAGCTGAGCTGGGAATTTCCAAACTGGCCTCGCTATGAAATCATCCACGCCCAATACAAGTCTTCAACTTGGAGGTTTTTGAGCAAAATCTGTCACTTACAGGTAAAAATCAAGAGAAAGCCCCAAGAAGTTAAAAATAAAATGAATGCACAGAGTGCCAGTTGTACCTTTAGGACGACTGATTTTGCTTAACCAAGGAAAACTCTGCCTCAGTTCAGAATTCTCTTTTCAGCAAGGAAAATCTGACGCTTTAATTGAAAATCAACACTGTCTCCTTCTCTCTTCCCTCTTTTCCCAGGTTGGATGGGACTTGGAGCAGCCTGGGATAGTGGAAGGTGTCCCTGCCCATGGCAGGGGGTGGTACTGGATGGGCTTTAAGGTCCCTTCCAACCCAAACCACCTTGGGATTCTGGGATTCCAACACCCCATGTTGGAGGATCATCAAAACTGTTGTCAGTGCCAGGAATAATGAGAATACACTGAGAAAATCAGTTTCTTTTCCGAATTACTCGGATGATGTGAAAAGAAAAAAAGCGAGCAACTGTTAATGAGCGCAGAAGATGAAAGCAAATGCATTAAAAACTCCTCCTCAGAACCCGAATTCCCTGCTGGAATCCAAACCTGAGCGACTCCTACAGTGCCAGCTCCGCGTGTACTTTATTAACGCTCTCCTAAATTTCAACTCGGAAAGCTCCTCGTTTAGTTCTCCTCCTCAAGAGCAGACATTCATTTGATTAATTATTCTTCAACCAAGCCGGAATGGGGATTGTGTTTAACTAACAGAGCAATTATTTTTTCTTTCTAAAGGCCAGGAAAAAAGCTGACGAGCACTGACTGCTGCAAACGCTCGCTGCTACCCCGATAAATTACAGCCCCATCCTCTGCAGCGAGAGCACTCCTTAATTGATTCTCATTTTACTTTCACTAAACACACAGTTAGGTTTAATGCCACCCCCTAACACCAACTCCTGGCTCAGGCCTCGTTCTGTTTTGCCTGTCAGCAAAATCAGGGAGGATTCTGTCACACGTTGGAACAGAAATAGCTTAAAGACATCAAATTGACATTTCTTTGGTCTTCCTTTTGATCGTTTGGTGGTCTGAGCACCTGTTTGGGGTCAAATATTTCTGAAGGGCAAAAGCAGATTCCCCCCCCTTCAACCCCAAATCTCCCATAGCTCTGTGCCTAAGAAATCCTCTTGGAAAAACCAGGGAGGATTTCGCAGCCTGTTCACGTTTTGTGCGATGACTCCAAATGTCACTCGACATTTGTGCCCCACGTTTCGTTTGCTTCCAGACCCAAAACACTCCCCCACCTAAATGACTTTGCCTTCCAGAATTTTTCATCTACTCTGGTGCCTTTGTCCTGTCATCCGCTCCCTACAATTCCCTGGAAGGAGGATGGAGCCAGCTGGGAGTCAGTCAAGGGACGGGATGAGAGGAAATGGCCTCAAGTTGCACCAAGGGAGGTTTAGATTGGAAATCACGGAAAATTTCTTCATGGAAAGGATGGCTGGGCATTGGAACAGGCTGTTCAGGGCAGTGGTGGAGTCACCATCCCTGGAAGTGTCCAGGAATGTGTGGATGTGGCACTTGGGGACATTATTAGTGGTGTACAGGGTGGTGCTGGTTGGACTTGGTGACCTTCAAGGTCTTTTTCAACCTTAACAATTCCATGATTTTTCACCACTTCTAAAGTTCATGGATTGGACACCATTTTTGGATTGGACACAATTTTTGGATTCCTATTTTTGATGAAGTAGAAGCTTCACAATTCCCCACTTCTCTGCCGTTTCTGGGCTTATTTTGGGAAGGATTGGCATGAAACCAACCCAAAAACCCCCAACCAGGGATAAGCTACGATCTTCTTTATTTCATTCCTGGTGCTCTAAATATATTATTTATTTTTTGAATTGAAAACAAAGCACTTTTACACTCAGCTTTTAACATCTGATGGTAATTGTAGTCTATATATTATATTTCCTTGAATTTTCTCTCTCTTTTTTAAAAAAATCCCTGTGGACGGTGAATTTTACTCCCACTTTCCTCCCAGAGCAGACCTGAAAATGCTGGTTTTTTCCCATTTAAAAGCCTAAAGAAGCTGCTGTCAAAACAGAAAAAACTTCAGGTGAAAACCAGTGTTGAACACACAAGAAATGTCTAAACACGAACAGATCGAAAACGAGAGCTACGAACTGGCACGAAAAACAAGCACCTAAAATTGAGTGGAAATAAAACCACTTAAAATCATCCTTGTTGCCAACAACAACCATCAAGCAGCTCTAGAAGACACAAATTCCAAAACCTCCTGTGAAAAATGAAACCACTCAGTTCATATTTTCCCTCTGCAAGTGAATGTCAATTAAAAAACTTCAGCCTCACCTTCACTTTAAGCACAGAAGAAAACATTTTGGCATCTTCAGACACCCCTCCAATGTACATTTTTTTGGTAAACACAGGCACGTGGTCATTTTCATCCTTCACCTCGATAAACACCTTGGCTGTGTTACCTGAAAGAGGGGAAAGTGAAAATGGAATATTTGGTAATAAATCTGTAACATCTACAGGCATTTATATATTTGGAGCCCAGGGAGATGATGTACAGTAAGTGTAGGGATAATACTGTAAAAATAAATGCATCAGACATCACAGAATGCTGAAATGGGATAATCCCAGGATCACTGAAGCTGGAAAAACCCTCCCAGCCCATGGAGTCCAAGCTGTGATCCAGGTGATCCCCACCTTGGCCCCCAGCCCAGAGCTCTGAGTGCCACGTCCACGAATTCCTTGGACACCTCCAGGGATGGGCACTCCAACACCTCCCTGGGCAGCCCCTGCCAAGGCCTGACCACCCTTTCCATGGAGAAATTCCTGCTGCTGTCCAACCTGAGCCTCCCCTGGCCCAGCCTGAGGCCGTTTCCCCTTGTCCTGTCCCTGTTCCCTGGGAGCAGAGCCCGACCCCCCCTGGCTGCCCCCTCCTGTCAGGGACTTGTGCAGAGCCACAAGGTCCCCCCTGAGCCTCCTTTTCTCCAGGCTGAGCCCCTTTCCCAGCTCCCTCAGCCGCTCCTGGGGCTCCAGCCCCTTGCCAGCTCTGTTCCCTGCCCTGGACAAGCAAAGGTATCACACCTCAGTCCCACAGACTTTGGTCCCATTAAATACCCCAAAGAGCTCATGAAAGGGTGATCATTAACAGCAGTTCTGCACCTTGCTGTGTCTATTTGAATTATTCCTGCCGTGCAAACACTGATCAGGTGAGTCAGCCCTGCCGTCTGCAAACCCATAAACGGCCACACAACAGTCCTGCCTCAGCAGCATCATCATCCCATTAATCTCCTTTGTTAATTGAAAGCATCCCTAAGCCTGTCCTCCTCCCAAACCCGGCCTGGCCCAGGGAAACTCCACCAAGCGTTGCCTCTCCCGAGAGGTTCGACCCCAAACACTGACGTTAATTTGGTTTTATTAAACAGCTCCTGCTCCACCCCAGTGAGCAATAAACATCTCATCCTTCTGCACGGGAACAAACATCCAGCAAAACCCACGGAGCCGGTGCCAAACGGATCCCACTGCGCAGTAATCTCCACCAACATCTGCTTCTTCTCTTTCAGAATCCTATAATCCAGGAAGATTGCTGGAAATGATGATATCCAGTTCATTAAAACCGCATTTGCAAGTGATAAATTGCCTCGTTTCCGAGTCGGTTTTCCCAGCTCGTTGCGGTGCCGGGATAATTCCGGAACTGCCCAGGTGCCACCGAGCTGAGCGACTCGTGCAACGCAGGCTCCTTGGAAAGGGCTTAGGGGCTGTAATTTAGGGGAGAAAAAATTAAACCCCAGACTATTTCTGACGTGGCCAAGGTCACATTCTGCCTGTCTGATGGTTCAGCTGGTGGGAAACAAATGATGGCTTCATAAATGTAACTGAAACCTGAAAAAAACCCAGATATTTAAAAGGCCATCAAGCTGTCCCTGAGCCAGCAGAGTGTCCTGGGGACAAGGAGCCAATGGGATCCTGGGGGATCAGGAAGAGCATTCCCAGCAGGGCAGGGACTGAGCCCAGGGAGTTCCCTCTGCACAGGAGGCAGAACTTCTGCCCTGGGCAGCGACCAAGCCCTGAGCAGATTGTGCAGAGGGGCTGCAGTCTCCTCCCTGGGGATATTCCAGAGCTGTGTGGGCACAATCCCGTGCCCTGTGCTCTGGGATGGCCCTGCTGGAGCAGATGCCCCACTGTGATCCCTGCTAACCTGCCCCATTCTGTGACCCAATGCATTAGTACGGAAAGAATGGAAAAAAAGAAAGGAAAGGAAATTAACGAATAGTTTAATCTCTCTCTTCTTAAACCAGATCCTTGATGTTTCTGGGTGCAAAACCAACGAGATTCCCAGGCAGACTTTTCCACTGCAGCTCCACCCCTTGGGCAAGAAGGCAGCGACGGAAGCAGGAATACGTGTGGAAGTGCCCTTGCCCTGCTGAGCCACCAACCAGCCCTGTCACTGGGAAGATCCTGGCTGTATCCCTGTATCCATGCGGGTGGGATCAGCTGTTTGCTCACCTGCACTGGCTCTCTGTGATGCAAATTAAAGACCTTTTGCACAATGCTCACTGCTGTCACCTCAGGCCAGTCTGGGTGAGGTGGCTGAGCCTCTGGGAGCTGCCCAAATGCTGATTTGTTTAGCAAAGGGTGAATGATTTGAAATTGGAGAAATGGAAGTTATGACATTAAGCACCGAGCAAATTCAATATCCTGCATATCCACGGGCCAGCATCAGCACTGCCACCGTGGAATATCCACCTGCATTTCAGCCTCCTGCCTGACTGTTGGACACAGTCCTTCCTTCTGGCACACGGAGCGGGATGTGGCATCTGCGAGTTCCTCCCTATCCCGGCCTTTGGATGCAATTCCTACAGCTGGCAGGAGGAAAGGGCTCCCAGCCAGCTGCAGAGGTTGCCTTACCCTCACCTCAAAGTGCTCACAAAAATCCCTCAGCAGCAGCTGTGCCATGTGTGGAAGGCCATGCCAGAGCCTTTTCCATGTGGATTTTCCCAATCCCTCCGCTTGATTCAGCAACATCCCCTGCACAGGGGCTCTGGTGCTCCCAAATCCACCTCTCCTGCACCTCCAGCACCCAGCCTGATGGAAAAGATAACCCACTGGAGCACAATTTCACAGCCTGGTTTAGACTCCATCATTAGACCCCTTTTTCCTTAATATTCCCAATTTGTTACTGCTTTTCTAAACGTTGTTTGGGTGTGGCTCGAACCCTCTTTGTAAGGACAGTGATCCTCAAAGGCTGTCAGTATTTCCACTCACCTTCCAGAGGGGAAATGTTACATCCCCACGCATGTAAAACCTTCCATCTTTGGGATTCTAGATCTGGAGTCCAGCTCCAGTTACTTTTTTCCTTCATGGATTCCAGGAGTTGAATTTCCTCCTCTGTGGTACTTCCTGGGAGACCTCCCACAATCAAAGTATCATTCTTATTACTATGAGCTGCCTAAATAGGTGGCCAGGTGAGGGAAGAAAGAGCATTTTTCCCTGCACAAAGCAGCACAGGCTGCCAGGGTGGCCAAAAAAACAAAAAAAAAAAAATTGGATTTCAGTGCTACCTCAGGCACCCGCAAGATCCCTTTTCCTCCTCTCTTCCAGCCCTCCGGAGACGACCTGCAGTGCACAGAAAACACGGGAACTGCAGCTGCTTCTAAATCATCCTCAGCTTAGAAAAAGCAGCTCCATAATCCCTGCCAAGGCTTCTGGATCTTTCAGCTTCTGTGATTTGCTTAAGGGGAGTGGAAACACCCCGAAAGCTGCTCTAAAGCAAAGCCCAGGAACATCTGCAACACCTAAAACGAGCGGACCGTGAATAACTAACACACAAAACAAACCCAGCAAAAACTCCTGGCTCACCACTGTGTACCAGCGTTTCATTCCCAGAAGTTTTTCCCAGAACCGGCTTGTTGGAAGCTCTTTTCCAGCCTCCCTATCTAAAAACGTGCCAGATCCATGTGAGCCCGTGCTTCCTTGCCAGGCTGCAGAAACGAAGCTGAGCTAAAGCAATGCTTTTTTTGGACGCTGGGACAGCATCCACCACGCTTTTGAGTGTTCCCAGGTGAGTTTTCCCACCGCTTTTGCCTCCTGCAGCATTCCAAGCCAGCCGCCGATCCAGCCGCCCTTCACGCGTGGATAATTCCAACATAAATCCCCGCCTGTCGAGAAGCAGGGGCTGTTCTGCCGGAGCCAACAGCAGATTGTTCCTTCCACGAGTTCACTGGAATCAAGCTGGGAGGGAGGATTGTAATTTGTCAGGGGTTAGTTTTACTCCTGCCTTACAAGTGCGTGGAGGGGGCTCCGTGCTTTGAGCTCCAGCTGGGCTCCATCTCTGCTTCCCGGATTTGGCAGGACCGAGCAGGAATCAGCACTGAATATTCCTTAGTGGCATTTAGATCTCGACGAGCCCGTGAAGCTGAAGAAGCTCATCATGTGCTGTCACTGATCAGGAGGGTGCAAAAAGCAGCAATCAGCAGCGTGTTTGGACCGGCACCGATCCCAGGTCTGATGTAAATCCATAGAAAACATCCTTTCCCACCAAATAATTCCCTGAGTGGGAGCTCACGTTCCATGCAGCCTCTCCAAAACGCACTGCTCTGCTGCCCAAAGAAATTGGAAGTTTGTCCCAAAGCCCCCCAGAGCTGTGAGGCAGCGGGATCAGCTCTCCAGGCTCTGCTTGGATCGTGTCCGTCTGCCACAGCTCCTGGATTTGGGAACTGCCGGAGCAGCCAACTTGTAAAACACCACCAGCACCAACTTGTGCAACTGAAAACATAAGGCTGCTTGACTGGTACATCAACACCACAGGGACACAGAATCCATGTTTGCACTCAGCCTGGCAGAACCACCATTCCCAATTACTGTGGAGCAGCTGCACAGTTTGAGTTGTAAAACTCCCATTTCCGCTTCATTCCCAAGGGTTTATTTCGGGTTTAGCAACCCAAAAGCTGAAGGAGGGACAGAAGTGTTCCCTTACCCCCAATATCCAGAGCAAAGCCCTGCTCTCAGCTGGGAGCACAGCAGAGCCAGGGCAGTGCCTCCAAACCAACCCTGGGAGTGCCAAAGGTGACAAACAGTCCCACCTGACCAGATCAAACATGGAAATAAGGGAGTGAAAGGTGTATTTCTGCTTAAAAATCTTCTGACATCAAAATAAAAACCACCTCTGGCAAGATCCTAAAATAGAAGGTTGGAAAAGGCCTCGAAGATCATCAGGTGTGACCTGTGACCTTGCCAAGCAGTCCATTAATTCCTCTGAAATGCAGGAAAAGCCAGCACGTGGGTCTGTCATGATTTTTACATCTCTAGGAGTGGGAAATCATGGATTCATGGAATGATTTGGGTTGGAAGGGACCTTAAAGCTCATCCCACCCCTACCATGGGCAGGGACAGCTTCTGTAGATCAGGTTGCTCCAAGCCCTGTCCAGCCTGGCCTTGGACACTTCCAGGGATCCAGGGGCAGCCACAGCTTCTCTGGATCAATGCCCACCAATGCTTTGGTTCTGCAACGGGGACCAGGTTTAATTTGGGGGTAAAACCCTTTCTTTGTCCCTTCTTGTCTGCTCCACTGCTCTTTGTCACTGTGTTGAGGCAGCACTTTCTCCTTGCTGCTCCCTCTGCTTCCACAGAAATCCTTCTGCTTCCACAGAAATCCTTCTGCTTCCTCCTCTCCCTTCCCTCCTCGCCTCAAGGATCATCAGGTGCAGCTCCTGGCCCTGCACAGGACAGCCCCAAGAATCCCACCCTGGGCCTGAGAGAGTTTCCAAACTCCATTAACACTGAAGGTCCTTCAGGGCTCAGCATCACCTCAGAATCCTGGAGCCAGAACTCCAAGCTTTTTAACTCATCATCATCACCAAACCTGGCTCGCCTTCCATTCCAATGCAGTAAAAGCACACAGCAATTTCAGAACATAAAGTTTCAGTTTTAAAGTAACTCATTTAATGAGTTTGACTCCGCTGAAAGCAAGAATGTGACTTTGCATGATTTAGCATCATCTATTAAACCCCCAGCTTGAGTCACCAATTTGATGTTCTCATACTCCAAAGGACATCTCAATTGACTTTCTCCCCCTCATATATTTGTTCAATTATTGCCACTCTATCAGTTGGCACCATCAGTGAATGACAAGCTCAGCTACACTCGATGCACTTCCACTTTTCCCCTGCACAGATGAAAACTTCAATTCCTGCTCCTCCTAATGATCTTCTCAAACACCATCACTTACAACAATCTGGTACCCGACTTCTGAGCTTTGGAAAATTCAGCCCTGTGTTTTGGCTGAGCAGTTTGTCAGTGCTGTGTTATTTACAGAATCCCAGGATCACTGAGGTTGGAAAAGCCCCCCCAGCCCGTGGAGTCCAACCTGTGCCCAATCCCCACCCTTGTCCCCAGCCCAGAGCTCTGAGTGCCACGTCCAGGAATTCCTGGGACACTTCCAGGGATGGGCACTCCAACACCTCCCTGGGCAGCCCCTGCCAGTGCCTGGCCACCCATCCCATGGAGAAATTCCTGCTGCTGTCCAAGCTGAGCCTCCCCTGGCCCAGCCTGAGGCCGTTTCCCCTTGTCCTGTCCCTGTTCCCTGGGAGCAGAGCCCGACCCCCCCTGGCTGCCCCCTCCTGTCAGGGACTTGTGCAGAGCCACAAGGTCCCCCCTGAGCCTCCTTTTCTCCAGGCTGAGCCCCTTTCCCAGCTCCCTCAGCTGCTCCTGGGGCTCCAGCCCCTTCCCTGGCTCTGTTCCCTTCCCTGGACACGCTCTGCCTATCTTAAAGTGAGGGGCTCAGAAATCCCTGCAGCTCCAGAGTATGCCACCAACAAATTCCACAACAAATTCCAGATGGTTTGGGGCATCCAAGACCAGAAGTGGCAGCAGGGCAGTGCCATGGGGCATCACAGCCCTGTGACTGTTCACTGTGACACAATTCTGGAGCTGTCACCCATCTCCAAAGGGGGGGTTCATCAGTTCAGCCCCTCCAAAGCCCACAGAGGTGTTTTCATTCTGCCTCATCTCCTCCCACTGCAGCTCAGCAATTCAGTGCCCTGAAACTCAGTAGTGTTTAACCTGATTAAAACCCCTCAAAAACGGACAAAGGGCTGAGAAAATGGAAAGGAATTCACTGTATAAACATAGGAATCAAACCCAGAAGTCAAGGGATCTTCATCACAAAGTCATAAGTGATTTAGCTGGCCAGATACTTGTAAAGTATTTAAAATACATTTTAAAAACATCTATCGAATTCTTGAGCCATCCCTGCAGCACAGCACAGCAAGATATATG
Source organism: Ptilonorhynchus violaceus (assembly GCA_013397565.1). Lineage (NCBI taxonomy): Eukaryota > Metazoa > Chordata > Aves > Passeriformes > Ptilonorhynchidae > Ptilonorhynchus > Ptilonorhynchus violaceus. Next base: position 146,127 of record VZRJ01005285.1, read on the forward strand.
CTATATATTCCTGCAAAACCAAACACACCCAGCTTGCCTTCCCTTAAATTGAACTCAAACTGCAGCCATTATCAAGCATCCCTGAATAAAACAACTCAGCCAGCACCTTTTTGGAACTGTGGGTCAGTTGGGAAAAGCTCTGGTACAGGGTGTGAGCCAGGAGAGGGAATGGAGGGAAGAACCTGCTGCCTCTCTTGTGTCTTGATCTGTCAGAGAGAGGTTTGGTGCTGCATGGAAACCTAATCTGCTCCCTGGGTATTCCTTGGCTGTGTTTTTATGGATATACCTTTAACTGGATTTCTCCCAGGCACAGGTGGCACCAGGTCTGTGTGTCCCCTGGCAGGTACATCCTGGATGTGGCTAAACCAGCACAGAATCTCACCTTGCTCTTAAAGCCAAGCTCTGATTAACCCCAACGTGTCACAGCCCCCAATTCTTTCCCAAGGAAGAAGGAATATCCATGGGAATACACGCTCCATTTCCCAAATCTCCTGCTGCTCCCATGGGTAGGACTGTAAAGAAATCCTGGTGAAAAGGTGGTGACTGCCACCCTGTCCAATGCCTCAGGCTACAGCCTATTCCCAAGGTTTAGGGCACGTTCCCAAAATACTTGAGCCCCTTCAACTAATATAGAATCCCAGGATGGTTTGGGTTGGAAGGGGCCTTAAAGCCCATCCATTCCCACCCCCTGCCATGGGCAGGGACACCTTCCACTATCCCAGGCTGCTCCAAGCCCCGTCCAACCCGGCCTTGGACACTTCCAGGGATCCAGGGGCAGCCACAGCTTCTCTGGGCAAGTCAGGCTGAGAGACCCAAAACTGCACCACGGTCCCATCACCACCATCCCAGCCAGGTCACCGGGGTGCAGGTACAACATCCTCGGCAAACACCAGCAGGATCTGTGTTCCAAAGATGGAAAAAGCAGGATTTTGACACTTACTTTTGGAGGGCACCCTCAGGTTGGACCTCACCACCTGCAGGGAGTCTGCCTGCACTCGGAGCTCGTAGCTTTGGACCCTCTCATAATCCAGAGCCTTCCTCACGGAGATCACTCCCGTTCTGTTGTTAATGGCAAACACATCTGGAAGCCAGCAGAAACACAAGGAATTCTTTGAGATGCATCAAGAGGTATTTGCAATGCTTGTTTTGTTTTGGGGATGCCACAATTCAGGAAGTCATTCCCTCTCTCCCTCCCTGAGGCATGGAAAAGCTCATGTAGCTCCTCTTTGAAGATTCCTCAAGGAGCAGAGCAGCTGGATCTGACCTGCTGCTGGGATAATCAACCCAGAACCAGAGAATCATGGGATATCCTGTGCTGGAAGGGACCCACAAGGAGCAGGGAGTCCAGCTCCTGGCTCTGCACAGGACCGGAGGACAAGTGGAAAGGTGAGACAAGACAAACAGTTCACTCTCAAAAAAAGGAGGATGGGAAGGGGAATTCTCTACATTCCTCCCAAAAATTCTGTGTTATTTAGTCAGGATGTCAAGGTGGGTCACAGAGAGTATCCAAGCTGGAAGTTTTGTTTGGATATCAGGCTCTACTCTAGTATTTGTGGTTACAGCATGGCCAAGTCCATAATCCCTTAAAACAGATTTTTAAGCAAGTACAACTCCATCAACGCCATTTATGTTTTTATTGCGATGTGCCATGGATCCACACCCCGTGGCACCAGTGGGAATTCTCACATCAGTGAGTATTTTTTTCTTGTGATTCTGCTAATTCATGTGATTTTTAGCTGACCTCCAAATGCTTGATAATGACAATCATAGAATGGTTTGGGTTGGAAGGGACCTTAAAGCCCATCCCATTCCACCTCTGCCATGGGCAGGGACACCTTCCACTATCCCAGGCTGCTCCAAACCCTGTCCTTAGACACTTCCAGGGATCCAGGAGCAGCCACAGCTTCTCTGGGCAACCTGTGCCAGGGCCTCCCCACCCTCCCAGGGAACGATTCCTTCCCAACATCCAATCTAAACCTCTGTTTCAGCTCGAAGCCATCCCCCCTTTTCCTGTCACTGCATGCTCTTGTAAAAAGTCCCTCTCCTTTTTCCTTACAGGCTCCCTTCCAGCACTGGAATTCCCTCCTGCTCGTCCAGAAGAGGTGGGATTTGACCTCACTGGGCAGGACCCAACGATCTCAAGAGTTCTTTTCCAACCTTACTGGTTCTGCGATCCACCTCGGCAGCTTTACCTCTCTTGCACACACCAGGCTCGGCACAACCACAAGGCTGAAATACGAATATAATTACAATTATAATTATAATTATGGGGCTTGTGATGGTTGCACTCACCCTCCTCGTTGCCTGCCACGATGGAGTACACCACGGTCTGGTTCAGGGCGGCCGCGGTGACGACGGCGACCACGGTTCCCTTCGGGGCACCTTCGCTCACCGGGGGGGGTCTGTAGGGTGGAACAGAGGGATTTGTGTTACATTCCTGATCGTTGGAAATCGTTCCCCGGGTCGGCAGTTTCCTCCATCTCTCAGGCTGCCAAAGGAAGAGGATCTGTTATTATGGAAAATCATATTAAAAAGGGAAATGTTTAACCTTTGAAAATGCAAAACCCACTAGGTCCGACAGACAAGAGGTGGCAACGTGAAGATCTAAAGGTTCTTTGATCTGGGAAATGGGAATAATGAGGAGGAACAAGAACCACAAGATAAATTGCAAGCAAAATTTGGGACAAAACAGATCTTTTGTAACATCCACATCTACTAAGAAAACTCTGTAAGAAAACCATGCAGGAAAATTAATTCATGGGTAAACCTCCATGCTTTAAACAGGAATCACTTTAGGGCCACCTCCACAGGGATTTCTACTCTTCAGAAAGATCCAAAAATTTACCTGCCAACCCTTTTTGGTACAAGAAAAGCCAAGATGCCTTTCAGGAAAACAACTGCAACAGGATGGGAAAAATGGGAAAATGTGGTATGGGGTGGAGTACTTGAAAAACACCTGGAAGATGAAAGGGGAAAGTCATGAAATGTCCATGGAATCATTTAGGATTGGACACTTCCAGGGATCCAGGGGCAGCCACAGCTTCTCTGGGAATCTGTGCCAGGGCCTCCCCACCCTCACAGTGGTTGGGTAGCCTTGGGTTGCATTCCACCAATGCAAAGGATAATCTTAGGGATTAAAAAGCTGCCAAAAGGCAGGGAAAGACAGGGAAAAAAAGCTGCCAAAGTTGGAGTTCTTTTGATGAGGTCAGAGAGGAAAATACCCTTTTTATGCTGCGTTAGAGATGATGTTGTTTTCCTTGTCTTCTGAAGGGGTGGGAGCGGAACAAAAGCCCCACATTTCACTTCCAGCACAATTCCAGGATATTCCTGCCATGGGAATGGCCTTGTAGCTCCCTCTGCCAGCGCTGAATTCAGTGGATTGACAGATCAATAATGATTGGTGAGAGGTTTTGTGTTTGCTCTGGAGGGAGGGGGCAGAACCCCCCCCGTGGTAATTGCACTGATTTCATTCCCCTCCTTCAACTCCAGGGATTGGCTCCCAATCCCTCCGGAGCATTCCTCTGGATTGTGGAGAAGCAAAGCAGCAACAGATGAGCATCCAGCTGACCACATCCTGCTCTTTATCCTTTTTTGGATAAAGGGATTTAAATAATAACCTTTTTTGGGATATAAATTAATTTTTTCCCGATTTTCAAATGACTAAGATGGAGAATGGTGCTTTTTTTTCCCAGACATATTATTTGAAGCTGTTTTAGGGCACAGGCAAGGGTGGTTTTATGTAATAATTTTGCATTACTGGATGATAAAAGCTGGAATTTTTGTGGGAAGAGGAGACACCAGGAAAGCTGGAGAATCCAGCCCAAGGCACCCAGAGAAGGCTTGGAAAAGCCCCACAGGAGCGGAAGGAAAGGGAATTGCTGTGAGCTCAGCACCACTGGGGGTCAGGGAGGGTGAAGGTGCTGGGGTGTCACTGTCCCCTGGGGGGAACTGCTGTGTCCCTGCCTCCCAGCCCAGTGCTGATTCCATGGAACCAGAGCCATGAGGGTTGGAAAAGCCCTCCAAGGTCATCGGGTCCAACCAAACCAGCACCACCACCCTGCTCACCACTGCCCCACTGTCCCAAGTGCCACTTCCATGCATTTTTTGAACACTTCCAGGGATGGGCACTCCAACCCCTCCCTGGGCAGCCCCTGCCAAGGCCTGACCACCCTTTCCATGGAGAAATGCCTGCTGCTGTCCAACCTGAGCCTCTCCTGGCCCAGCCTGAGGCCGTTTCCCCTTGTCCTGTCCCTGTTCCCTGGGAGCAGAGCCCGACCCCCCCCGGCTGCCCCCTCCTGTCAGGGACTTGTGCAGAGCCACAAGGTTCCCCCTGAGCCTCCTTTGCTCCAGGCTGAGCCCCTTTCCCAGCTCCCTCAGCCGCTCCTGGGGCTCCAGCCCCTTCCCAGCCCCGTTCCCTGCCCTGGCCTCCCTTTGAAATATCTCCAGTGAAATATTCTGAAATCAGCACTTTCCAAATCCGTGGTTCCTGATTCCTCCCCAAGACTCACATGCCTGGAATCCACACCCATCCCATCCCTGGATGTACGAAGACCCCTTGCAATAAATGATAATCCGCCTGCATCCCATAAATCTTAGGGTGAAATGGGATAAACCACAATTAACACCCACTTTAATCACCATCCCACCTCAGCCTATCCAGAGTTTTCATCTTTCCATCTCAACTCAAGCACCCTTTGACCATGGCAATTCAAATCTATTCCCACACCGTGGTTTTATCCATTTCCATGGTATTTTTTTCCATGACCATCACAGCAATGTACAATGCAGGCTGTTTGATCTCTGTTCCCACAGAAATAGTCAATGGAATCTTGGGAGCATCCAGGATGGGGTGGATCCCAGGAGGGTTTGTCCCTCGGAATAAAAACGAAGCAAGCACAAAGCAGAAGAACGGGGTTAAAATAAAGTCATTATTTATGGACAAAAATACTGAAAATAGATACAAATTAAAAAAAAAAAAAGAATTTACTGTATCTCAATGATCTGTATCTTGATCAGAGAGGGAAATGGAGACCGAGCACGTCTCAAATACATCACAAGGCACAACTATTTGAAGTGCCAGAAGTGAAACTTTAACTTTCCCTCTCTACTTTCCTGCTGCTTCTTTTTCCCTTTGCCGACCACATCATTCCCAGCCCTTTTTCAATTTGCCTGAGATCCAGCATGCTGTAAATTCACCATGAAACTCGTCTGTCTGCAAAAGCCTGAGCACGAGAGCTAAGAAAAAAATTAAATTTCAACCCAGCAAACCCAATCATCATTTGGAAAATTGGTTTAGTACCAAAGCTTAACAGTGGGATGTGTAGGGACTCCATATGAGACACTTCAGTCGAGTCTACTTGGGGGACTTTATATTTTATAGATATGTTTATATAGAATATTATAAAATATTTTAATGTTTATATTTTATATTACATTTATTAGTATTTTAATTGATGGAGGTCCATAAAAAACCCTCAGAACTTCAGTTTTGGTGTTGTTTAATTACATTGCTCAACTTGACTCAACTCGGGCCAGGGAAGCTGTGGCTGCCCCTGGATCCCTGGAGTGCCCAAGACCAGGCTGGATGGGGCTTGGAGCAGCCTGGGATAGTGGAAGGTGTCCCTGCCCATGGAACTTGAAGGTCTTTTCCAACCCAAACCACTCTGGGATTCCACGATCCCCATGGCAGCTCTTTCTAATCCCAAACACACTAAAACGACCTTGGCTTCCTGTGCTTGCTCAAAAAAAGAAAGACCCACGGACATTTTGGAGCAATAATCCATCAATTCATCAGTTTTTGGTTTCCTACAGGTGCAGCTCTCACTACCTGAACACTTTGTCCCAGACAAAGTTGGTTGTTTTTTTCCGGAAAAGAATATTTCCTCCTTAATTAGGAGTATTTATTGAGCAGTTTCTCTTCCAAGTGTCACATATTCCTTCCTGGAGTTAACATCCTCCCTTTCTGTCTGCACTCCCCACCTGGCTGGAGGCACCGTGACCTTTCCATGGTATTTATGTCCCAAACAGATGGCAGGGGAGTCTGGACACGGCTCCGGTGATCCCACCCTAACCTGTTGTTTTTTACCCCAAATGTCAGGTTTTGCCCTCGTGTCCTCCCCCTGCCCGTGTTATCCCTCTCAACCTTCCCAAATTAAACCCGAGGGCATGAATATTCCTGTCAGGATCCTTCAGAAGGAAAAAAGAAAAGGGGGAAAAAAATCCCACCCAGCATAACATAGGACACATTCACATATTTGGATTGGTCGGACTGATGGGATAAATTCCAAGGATAATGTGGTTTTCCAATCCATAAAATTATGGATTATTTCTATTCCATACACACGTCCCCAGAGTGAGTTATTCCCACATTTTATTAACTGCAACACAGCGTTGAGAGCTCTGACCCTCATCCTCTCCAAGCACAGATTCCCAGCCTGGATCTGGCTCCCTGTGCTTTCCTCTCCCCCAGGAAATGTCTCACCACAACATTTCATGGAAAAATAATTCCTAAAATTACAGTTGCCTTTCCATTTGGTATGAAGAATACAAGATTTTAATAAAATGCAAGGAAGCACTACTAAAACGGAAAACTGGAGGAAAAAGGATCCTTCTCCTGTCATCATCTGTTAGCTCACTCCCTAATTTTTCCATGGCAAATCCTGCTTCAATACCTGCTGTATAAATAATTTAATTTAACTTTAGAACCACATTTCCTATTTTTTTATTACAAACCAAGCAAGTACCAGCAGAAAACCACCACAAACCAGCGATTCCAAAGGGAATGCCACCCATTTTCCCAAATCCACTGCTGTGAGATGAAAGAGAAAACTTCAGGAAACAGAGTTGAAAGAAACAAAGCTCAGCCTGATGGAAAACCATCTCAGGCAGACGTTTGTATCCTGGAAATTTCCAAGGCCACGTTGGACAGGGCTTGGAGCAACCTGGGATAGTGGAAGGTGTCCCTGCCCATGGCAGCGCTGGGAATGGGATGATCTTTAAGGTCCTTTCCGACCTAAAACATTCTGGAATTCTCTGATTCTATGAAACCTCAGCCACTCACAGATATTTAAACCATGGAATATCCCGAATTGGAAGGGACCACAAGGATTGTGTCCAACTCCTGAGCTCCAATCCAGAGCGCTGTGGATGCATGGAATTAGAGAGATTCCAACCCTGGAATGCTACCCCGACCCTCACTGTCTCTGTTCAGGGTTCCCCATTCCCTATTTCCCTATTTCCCACTGAGGAAACCTGTCCCACTGAACAGCAGGGAAAAATCTCTCGGAATAACCGACTCCTGATAGGGCTCCATAATTTTGTTCCCTGAAATCCTTTTTGCTCTGATGCTTTTTGCCTCCAACACTGAAGGATTTAATCGGGTGGAAAACATCACAGAGCCTCTCCCACCGAGGCAGAGCCAGGTCCACATTTCCCAAAATCCCCCTTTTTAGGCAGAACACATTTTCACAGCAGCGCTGGTGCTGGCAGAGGAATAAAATTAAATAAAACCCCACACTACATTTACACCGAGTAACAGCCTGGAATGCGCAGCTTCCCATATTTCCCCATAAAACTTCGGATTCCTGGACAACTGGACACATCTTTTCCGACAGGCTGGGGAGCTATCATGCAACACTAACAGAAGCTGTAAGGCTGCAGCAGTTCCCTCTTTTCCTGCTCGGGAATGCTGAACACCTGGTTAATGTGCCCACAGGCAATAATTAGGAAGCAGTGACGCTGCTCCCGCTTCCAATTTCATTCCCAGCTCCAGCAGCACTCTGCTATCAGCCATGACCTTCCACTTGCAGAGGATGTGGTATTTATTAATTAACCAAACACCAAAAAAGATCCCAAATCCCTTTCAACTTTCCCTGTTTTCAATGGAGAACGTGCTCATAAAGAGGACAGGCTGGCTAAAAATACCTCTTAATATCCACCTGAGCTTCAAGTCACATCTGCTCTTCACTTTTGTGGTGCTACTAATTAATACCTGTTAATTAAGAAATGAAAGTGCTGCCATAAGTTGTTGGGAAGAAATGGAAACTTCTGGATCAATTCCTTGATCCAGAGGTGATCCGGGTGAAGTCAGGACAAAAGAAAGAACAGCCTGGGAAAGAGACTCTGAACAGCAGATTTGATTTTCCCAAACGATTTATTTGGTTTATTGGGGTTTAACCTTTTTTTTACGTTGCCCAGAGAAGCTGTGGCTGCCCCTGGATCCCTGGAAGTGTCCAAGGGATGTTGGGCAGGGCTTGGAGCAACCTGGGATAGGGCAAAGTGTCCCTGCCCATGGCAAGCATGGAATGAGATGAACTTTGAGGGTTTAAGGTCCCTTCCAACCCAAACCTGGCACAAAGCAGGATGAGATCAAAGCCAGCATTAAAAACCTTCATAAAAAAAAACCTTAATAAAATAAAAACCTTAATAAACTTGGAATTTTCTCAGCCTGTTTGGGGCAGGGATGTAGAAAAGCCTCACGTGCCACGTGCTGGCATCCCCCTCCCCATCACCCCTCCGTGTCCCTACTGCTCTCCAGGCTGTCCCACGGGCTGGAGACACCGGCAGTGTCCCTGTCCCTGCTGACAACCACCCCACGTGGCATTCTGGGCCTCCCTCTTCCAGCAGGGTTTTGGAAATCCCTTTAGGGAAATCAGGGAAATCAGGGAATGCGACTGACGGCCGACAGCCCGCGGGAGCTGCGGTGACAAGAGCGGCGTCAGCCGTGTCCTTCCCTGGCACCAAAGGTCGAGTGGGCTCAGAGCTGGCCCAGCCATCTCCAATTAACCTCCAGCACTTGGATTCTTTGGGATTTTTGCCTCTTTTCTCCATGCTTGGTGTTTTTTGTGGAACGATGCTTGGGAAGCGCTTTGCTCAGCAGGCACTGCTGCTCTCGGCGCTCTCCGAGTCACCTTTAATATCCATGGCAAGGACACGCAGGGATCCACACTGCTAATGCAGGAAAATTCCTAGGCTCCAGAGGGAAGATCCAGCTGGAGCTCTGGGATGGCCCGCAGCACCCGCTGGAGCACGGCGAGGGCAGCGAGGATCGTGTCCAGGGTGCACTGGAGAGGGATTTGTGGGAATTGTGGGTGTCTGTTCCCAGAGGACTGAGCATGGATCCTTTGGCCCTAATTAATTGTGCCAATGGCACCTCCCTGAGCTGCTGGGCCAGGCCATGCAGGGCTGACCACGGAGCCATGGAGGCTGGAAAAGTCCTCCAAGGCCACCGTGTCCAGTGGGAACCCAGCACTGCCCCGTCCACCACTGACCACGGCCCCAAGTGCCCCATCCACAGGTTTTCTGAGCATATCCAAGGATGGGGACTCCACCTGGGCAGCCCCTGCCAAGGCCTGACCACCCTTTCCATGCAGAAATTCCTGCTGCTGTCCAACCTGAGCCTCCCCTGGCCCAGCCTGAGGCCGTTTCCCCTTGTCCTGTCCCTGTTCCCTGGGAGCAGAGCCCGACCCCCCCTGGCTGCCCCCTCCTGTCAGGGACTTGTGCAGAGCCACAAGGTCCCCCTGGATGCTGCTCTGTTCTAAGAGGGTCTGAGTGCTGGGATGAGGAACATCCCAAATCCTGCTTGTCTCCTCCAGAAGAGCCAAGTGCTTGCAGCAGGTCCCCTCTGATGGACTTTAGGGGGGATCTCTCGCAGCCATTAGGAAGGAACAGTATTTTGTCACCCACTTATCACAAAGCAACTGCTCCAGGCTGGATTTTGTGGATCTCAGAGCCCTCAGCTGCCCTTTGCTGTTTGATATGGAGAGCACAGCAGCGTTTGGAAGCCTCCAGCATAATTTACAATCCAAACAAAGACGGTGGGGGGAAAGGAGACCAATTAATTTGCCCCAAATTATGCAATAATGCGGTGGGAGAGCCGGTGAATAAATGCCAATCTCTGGCTTCATCTACTTGACTGCTGTCTCGTCTGGAAGTCACTTCAAGACACGGATAATAATCAATCAAAGGCTCCCTGGGCATGAAGAGGGCTCCAAGCACTGCTGGTGTTCCTCTGGCAGAGCTGCCAGGCTCAGCAGCTCAGCCTCAGCTCCAGGCACAGTGGCACTTTCATCTCCCTCTCTGATCAGGCCATCTGCTCTCTCTCTCTATTTTGTATTTATTTTTGATTTTGTAATGCAGGCTGCAGCTTTATCCTGTAAAACCGTTCAACTGTGACCTTTCCCTAAACACACAGGGAGGAAGTTTGTAAACCAGCTCGAGAACAACGCCGGAATCATCCAGATTATGGTAATTAGACAAGCAAAGATCAATACTAATCCACTCTAAAGCCACTAATTCTCAATCCTTCTGAAACTCGAGCATCCACATCCAACTTTTTTCATTTTGCAAGGGCCAGCAGTGCTCTGTGCTGCCTTTTACCCTGAAGATATCCCGTGTCACTGGACAATAAGGCCCTGTGACACCTGCCACTTCCAGCTCGCATCACTGTCCACAAACCCAGCACACAGCACAGTTTGCAGAGTGGGACAACCCCTGAAAACCTTGGGAATCAACACCAGTCCTGCTCCCGAATATTTGAGAGAGTCTCAAGAGCTGAAGCAAAAAATTCTGGGGGTTGTTTTCATTTTCAACAGCTTCTGAGGGGAACATTTTGGGCAGAGCTTCCCTCACCATCACTGCCAGCCCAGACCTTTCCAACCTGCTCAGACAGCAAAATCCCACCACAACAGAATATTTTTGTAGCTCTATTTCAGATTAGCATTCAAACAGGAGCTTCTTTTGACTTAAGAAAGAGCAGTTTTGGGGTGAGAGAAGGGGCTCTTTACCTGTACTCCTCCTGGGTGAAGCGTGGGATGACCGAGGGCTGCAGCACCGCGATCTCCACCGTGCTGGTGTTGAACTTCACAGGGTCCCCATCGTCGTAGGCGATGACCACCAGCTACAAACAACACGGAAAATCAGTCTCTGATTCCAAAAAAGAACATTTTTTATGTTGATTCCCAGCAATTCCTGTCTTTGCAGGGTCTAAGGAATCAGGTGTGGCTTTTTTGGCTGCAAGTCGCACCTTGGGTGAGAGCAGAACACGCAGGGAGAAGGTGACAGCCACCCACAGGTTGAACCCTCTGGTGGAAAACTGACAGAAATATGGTAAACTGGAGGAATTTCCTCATGGAAAGGGTTGTTCAACATTGGAATAAGCTGCCCAGGGAGGTGTTGGAGTGCTCATCCCTGGAGGTGTCCAAGGAAGGCCTGGACGTGGCGCTCAGGGCTCTGGGCTGGGGACAAGGTGGGCATCGGGCACAGCTTGGACTCCATGGGCTGGGAGGGCTTTTCCAGCCTCAGGGATCCTGGGATTCTGTAACTCCCCATAAAACAACCAGAAAAAACCCTGGGTGAGAATTCTGTTGCTGAACCGACGGCTCACATCAAAACTAAAAAATTAACATTACTTCCCATCTTCCTCCAAAAAAATCCTCTGTAGGAAAGAGATTCTTTAAGCTAAAACACAGACAAGACCAAATAATCTTCTCCTAAGTGAGGCCTATCAGAAATATTTTGATTTTTTGGCTCTTTGCTCATGTCTACCTGTTGATTTAATCTGTAATTGTGTGCTGGGACCAACAGATTCACTCCTTTTCAGCTTTCAGTGTGGAGGTTTGAGATCTGCTTGCACAAGGATGCCACCCCAGCCCACTGAAGAAGGAGCAATGGGCGGTTTTCTGGTTTTCTCCCTACATTTTTTCTTATTTCTGGAGGTCACTACATGAAGCAGGTCAGCACCTCATTCTAGCAGGGAGTTTTTAACTCATTTCTGCCAGTCCAAGCTATTCCACAAAACCAGTTTTTTTCCCAGGCAATATATCAGGGAAGTCACCAGTGCAGGACATAACTGCAGAAACTATCTGGATATTAAAGAGTGACTGGAAAAATTCCCAGAGGATTCAGCAGCAGTGGTCTAGAAGCAAATTCCAATTCCAAGCGTTCTCATCACTGATTTCTGGAGTCTCTTCTGTGCTTCTTCCCTAAGAACCCACATTTTCCGGAAAGTAATTCCTTGCTGAACGTCCCACTTCCTGCCCCAGTACGGAGCAGCGTGGGATGGATCCCAGCTTTGGAAAACAGCCCCACAAAATCAGTGCTGAGAAGTAAAAAGAGCGAGTGCAGCACACTTCTTCCAAAGTTCTCCCCAAAACTGCTCTGCTGAGAGCCCTGTTCAAAATGAACTTGGAAAACAGGAGGGTTCCTTCAGCTGCCTCCCTGTTTGTCCTACATCCATTTAGGACATTCCTGAAATCAGAATGGCATGGAACACACACTGGGAAAAACAAGAAGGAAACAAAACTGGAATTTTCAGTGAAGTCCAGCTGAAGGTTGGACTTGATCCTGGAGCTCTTTTCCAGCCTTAATGATTCCGGGGTCATTTTATGTGATATAAAGCAACAAAAGAGGGGAAAGGAATCCCAGGAAATGCAGGGAATATTTCCTGATGCTGCAGATGGTAAATCTGTACCTTGAACACCGTGCTGGGCTCTTCGTTCAGGTTCACTCGGGTGACCACACGCCCGGAGTTCTCCTCCACGTCGAAAATGCTGGCGCTGTAGGGGAACTGCACCACATCCACCTTGTACCGCACCCGGCTGGCTGGGGTGCCCTGGAAGGCAAAAAACCAGGAAAATTGGGCATTTCTGTATTTTCACACATCTCTTGGAGGATTAAAATGAGACATTGGTGAGGCCATCACGAGCGAAAGTTGCTGTTTGTCTTCCTCAGAACTGAGCGCTCCCCTTCAATCACCCCCCCAGGACCTTCCACTGACACCGAGAGGTCCAGGAAGAAAAATCAGCAGAGATTTGGAAAGAAAAGAGCTGAACCCCCACCTACTTAAACCCACAAACAGCATCTGGCTTAGAAATACTGACATTTCTAGGCTGGTTAAAGCACCTTTCAAAAATATTTTCCTGTGTTATAAAACCCATTTGGAGTTTTGAGAAATTAATCGGTGGTAAAAGCAAACACTGGTTTGCAGCTGGACTTTGAGCAGCCCCGTAAGGAACCCTCCCCCACTGCTCAGACCCTGCTTTGGTGACAAGGAACGAGCACAGGCAGCCCCTGGGTGTGGCACGAAGGGGCTGAAACACCAAACCAAAAGGGGGGTCCAGAAGCAGCACTGGCAGAGGGTGTAACAGGAATTTTTCATATCAGCACCTCAGTGTTTTCTAATTGAAGGTTACTGACCCGCTGAACTGTTTGAACAACAGCTGCCTAAAATATAACATTTATTGGAAGGATGTAGTTTCTCAAGGTATCCATGATTTTCCAATGATCCCATTTCAGCACTGACCCTCCAGGCACCTCAGAGTCAGAGAAACACTGAGGTTGGAAAAGACCTTTGGGGTCACTGAGTGCAACCCTTAACCCAGCACTGCCAAGGCCAGCACTAACCCATGTCCACAAGTGCCACATCCACACCTTCCTTGGACACCTCCAGGGATGGGCACTCCAACACCTCCCTGGGCAGCCCCTGCCAAGGCCTGACCACCCTTTCCATGCAGAAATTCCTGCTGCTGTCCAACCTGAGCCTCCCCTGGCCCAGCCTGAGGCCGTTTCCCCTTGTCCTGTCCCTGTTCCCTGGGAGCAGAGCCCGACCCCCCCTGGCTGCCCCCTCCTGTCAGGGACTTGTGCAGAGCCACAAGGTCCCCCCTGAGCCTCCTTTTCTCCAGGCTGAGCGCCTTTCCCAGCTCCCTCAGCCGCTCCTGGGGCTCCAGCCCCTTCCCCAGCTCCGTTCCCTTCCCTGGACATGCTCCAGCCCCTCAAAGTCTCTCTGGTCATGAGGAGCCAGAACTGATCCCAGGATCTCAGGTCCTCTCAGGCCCTGCCCTGGCTCTGCTGGCATCCAAGAAATGATGGAGATTCTCCTTATCCCACTTCTTGGTGCTGATATATTTATGGAAACATTTTTTCTTGTCTTTTACGGCTGTAGCCAGAGAAGTTCTAGCAGGGCTTTGGCACTTTTCCTTGGAACACGCTCCAAGGAATTCCAGCCCGGGCAGGGTTTATGCGGCCATCAGCAGCTTCAATCCTCCAGAACTGCGTCTGTTTTGGTGATTAGCAAATTAATAAACGAAAGGTTGTGTTAATAGCTAAAAAGCACTTCACACGTGCTAAATCCTGGGAAAAGCGAGACATTTCCGGGATCACAGCAGAGGTCATTATTGACTTTCCCCCTGGCATCGCCTGCTGCAGTCGTTTTTCTTCAAGGTTGTAATGATGAGAAAATCACCCGCTGAAATCCCTCCTGTTTGGGCTTGGAGTAATGGCCTTGAACTCGCTGGGAAGAGCAAGAGCCCTCATCATCATTAGAGCTGCTCACCCCAGGTAACCCGGGATGAAATGAACTCAACCCTCCTCAGGTTGTTACTGCTCCTGACGTGACTATCAAGAACACTTTTCTCCTGTCACCTCGGAAAAATAACAAAAGCAGGGGGGTTTGTTTTTTATTTATGGTGTTTTGGCACCGGTGTAATTAGAAAAACCTCCGCAGAGATTTCCCAGGGAAATCTATTTAGGAGCGAGTTTTAATTATCTGAAATATTAATCATCTTTCGCCCCCGTCCTAAATTAAATTAGAGACATTATGATGTCTGCAGCAAAACTGGAATATAGCTGATAATATTCCCAAATAAACCACAGATCAAGGACTGGGCTTGGCAGGAACCACATTCCTTCCCTCCAACCAAAGCTTCCCTGAGAGCTCAAGACTAACACGGAACTTAAAAGAAGCTCATCCAACTTCAATTATTTCTTCCGTGGCTGCATCATTCCATAAGTTTCCACCTGCTCCGGGGAAATGCCACTCATTTGTGACACAGGTGACAAGGTGATGTGTCCCCAATACTGAGGTTCCAGGGAGAGGATGCCCCTGGGAAAGAGGTCTTGGATGAGGCACATCTGCACTGCCCGGATAACTCCTAATGGGAATGGGGAGGCTGCGGGAAAATTGGAATGGAATGAAGCCAGGAAAAATGAGGAGAACGGAAACAGCACAATTGCTGCGGGATTTCACGTGCAAGCAGCTCCAGAGGAAGCCAGGGATAGTTATTTCCAGGACGAGACAGTGGGGATTGTTCAGCCTGGAGAGGAGGAGGCTCCAGGGAGACCTCCGAGCCCCTTCCGGTGCCTAAAGGGGCTCCAGGAGAGCTGGAGAGGGACTTGGGACAAGGCATGGAGGGACAGGACACAGAGAATGGCTTCCCACTGCCAGAGGGCAGGGTTGGATGGGATATTGGGAAGGAATTGTTCCCTGGGAGGGTGGGGAGGCCCTGGCACAGGTTGCCCAGAGAAGCTGTGGCTGCCCCTGGATCCCTGGAAGTGTCCAAGGCCAGGCTGGACGGGGCTTGGAGCAGCCTGGGATAGTGGAAGGTGTCCCTGCCCATGGCAGGGGCTGGGAGTGGATGGGCTTTAAGGTCTCTTCCAACCCAAACCACCCTGGGATTCTGGGATTCAGACTGGGAACTGACACACAAACCCAGAATGTCCCGGCTCAGGAAAGAATGGGGCTAAAGTGGATTTCACTTTCAATTGCGGTGCACTGCTGAAGATCCCAGATGTGCATGTGGGGAATGACCTGGATTCCACCCTTATTCCCAGTATGGAACACCAATATCATGAACCCAGAGTTATTTCCCAGGCCTCTCTCCATATATTACCTCCCTCCATATATAGATTTCAAATCATTTGCATAAAAAGCAGTTCAAGAAGGCAAATTTTTTAAAGGTAATTCTATGAAAAAAATTAGAAAGTGATGCTAAACCCCCAAATTTCCAGGTTTTTGTAACTTACTCAAAGTAACCATGAAAGATGGGACAGAACAGAGCAGGTGGATGCCTTTGGTGGGTCTGAATGGCGCACTTGTGAAAATTCACCTGAAATTCATTCATATAAACCCCAAAATAGGAAGGATTTTACCCTGCAGTAAGCAACTCAACAAGAGGGCCTGAAGTTCTGAATTACTAAAGCTGGAAATTCTGAATTATTAACTCTCACAGGCTGAACACAAGAAGAACATGAACTTTTAAAGCCTGGAGATGAAATTACTTGAAGAACTCCTGGAATTTGCAGCATGTGCCCCGTACCCAAATCTCCAGCAGCCACTCTGAAATTTCAAAGCTTTAAAAAGATCAAGGTCTGGACTGATTAAAAATGGTTTCACCTCCAATTAAAATTCAGCGAAATCTTTAATTAAATACCTATTAACATCTTACTTTTAGTGGGTGCATGCAAGACAATAAGGACAATTCACTCTCAATTTGACAAAAGGGCTGCACTGAAGGAAAAGCCCAGGAGGTGTTCAGGGAACGGCTAAAGCATGGAATGGGTTGTTGTGGAGCTCTGGAAGCTGGCTGCTCCTTAAAATCAGTGTTCTGCATCTGTTTCTATTAACATTCCCAATCAACAGAGTCAGGATATGGGGAGGGAATTGCCCATGGCAGAAATATCCCAGCTTTTATAGTGATAAGAAAGTGCCAGGAACATCCAGAAGCGCAGAGCCAGGCACTGGCTATATCCAGGCTTTGGGAACTCCAGGAATGTCTCCCTGTAAAGATTTGGAAATAGAGAACCCAATTCTGCACAAAATTGAGTTAGCTAAAGCAAAGTAGGACTTGAAAAGGAATGTTTTCATGGAAAGGATTCTCCCCCTTTACTCTGCTCTTGTGAGATCCCATCTGGAATTCCGTGCACTGTTCTGGTGCCTCCAACACAGAAGGATATGGAACTGTTGGAGTGAGCCCAGAACAGGCTATGGAGCTGATAAAGGGATTGGAGCACCTCCCCTATGGAGCCAGGCTGGGAGAGCTGGGAATGTTCAGCCTGGAAAAGGGAAGGGTGTGTGGAGACCTCACAGCTCCTTCCAGGGTCTGAAGGGATCCAGGAAATCTGGAGAAGGACATCAGGAACTGGAGTGACAGGACAAGGGGAATGGTTCCCACTGCCAGAGGGGAAATTGAGGTGGGATTTTGGGAAGAAATCCTTCCCTGGGAGGGTGGGCAGGCCCTGGCACAGGTTGCCCAGAGAAGCTGTGGCTGCCCCTGGATCCCTGGAACTGTCCAAGGCCAGGCTGGACAGGGCTTGGAGCAACCTGGGATGGTGGAATGTTCCTGCCACGGGCAGGGACACCTTCCACAGCTCTCTCTCTTGGTTTTATGGCATTTCTGCCCGGGATTCCTCAGTTCCCACTGTGGGCAGCCAGGCAAAGCCAGCTGGGAATCGCTCTGGGAGCACAAATCCAGCCAAGGCTCTTTGGGTGTCCCGGCTCACCCGGAAGCCCAGGGGTGTTTTGGGGGCAGAGCTGCCCTGCACGGGGCTCACGAGTTGTCCTGACCACAACATCCAACATCCTAAATTTATCCGCTTCTAGGGATCAGGAAACCCCAAATCCCCCCCCAAAACAGCAGCCCTGGAGAGAAAGCTCAAGCTGATGTGCGAGGGAGAACTTCCAATTAAAGGGATTTTCCACAAGGAAGATGTGCTCGGCTGCCTCAACAATTTCAGCTTCAATGTGCTTAAAATCCAAGATTTTTGTTCTTACGAGGTTTCCCAGTTTTTTACAAAGAATTGAAGCTGTTCCCAAGCTTTTCCTCAGCTGTCACAGAACCACGGCCCTACTTTATCACCATCACTCCCTGCTTTTGTTGCTTTTTGCTTAATATTTCCTGGTTATACCTGGAATTAGGTAAAAGCTCCTCTGGGAAGGACAGGGTGAGCACCTTTAGGATGCACTGAGCAATTCGAAAAATTATTTATATATTTATATAAAATATTGCTACCTTCAAACCATAGAAAAACCATCCTGTGGATCATTCCAAACGAGCAAAGGACAAAATGTTGATTTACCATATTTTATGAAAACAACCTTTTTCAGGCAAAATTTAGGATTATTTCAATGCCCAGAATGGTGTTTCAAGTTAGAGAGTTTATAATACATGCAAAAATCTTCTAAAACATAATTTATTCTCCCAGTCGCTGCAAATAAGAAGCGAATTAAAACCAGAAAAGAAAGGGAGAAACTGGTAAGAATTTAAACTGACATTTACCCACAACAGCCCTGCTAATCTTGCTCTGGCCTTTAGACAAAAGCACTGTTCTTTATGTTTTAATTGACATTTCAGCAAGGGCCTGCAAGGGCTGTGATGTCCTCAGGCCAAGAGTTTCTGACCACTTTGAACTCCACAGGTCAAAATAAAAACATAACAAAATCTCTCCTAGGGAACATTTGACTCTAGCCCAGATTATTTCAGTTTTAACCCAGCAGCTGTTAATAATAACACATTTTTTTTGCAACCCAAGCAATCCTCTTCTCTTATTTTTACCCCAAACCTGCTCTTCTGCTCGTGGAAAATTCAGATTTGCCTCATCTGCAGAGAAATCCCACACAGGTGCTGAGCCTTTCCATCTGGATCCTCACAGCATCCATATTAATTGGACAATGTGGAGCCAAAGTGGGACTTGCTGGAAACAATGGTTGTCTCTGAGGAGCTGATTAGGTCTGAAAAGCTTTTATTGCAGATGATGGAAAAATCTGGCCGGGCTTTGATTCTGGAGATGGGAATTACATTCATTACGTGCAAAATAACAACAGGAAAAATCAGGCTCGGATACCTCCAATTAGGCTCTTATTAGATGATCAGGCATATTTTAAAGCTGCAATTATTTTTCTTAATAAATAGATATTTCTTGTCCTGAACTGATCAAATAAATGGATTAGTACCCTGCAAATGAGATTCCAACAGGTCACAAAACCCCAAACAAGCAAAATATTGATGATAACTGGGAATACTCCACGCCTTAAGGCAAGTGTACAGCAAGGTCCCCTTGCTGAGCAGAGAAAAGGTTGTGTGTTTTTAAAACCAATTTCTGGTGGATTCACAGCAAATACTTTGTGACACCATTTAATGTCAAAGCCAGCCACGAATAAATAGAAATTGTTCAGCAGCACAGGCTGGCTCAGGCAGCAAAAGCAGCAAAGCCATTTATGCCTGATAGTTTTTACTTTAAAAATAAAAAAAGATGAGTGGCAACACTATCAGCTGTGAGTTTGAAATGAAAAAACCCTTTCAAAATCCACTTTCAAAGCTTTCCTCCATAGCTGCCTGACTTTTATGGCCATTGCATTCATTAAAGGCTCCAGGGTAGCTTCATTTTTAAATCTTCATAAAAATCAACAAGTGCTCACGTGATAGGGACGAAAATGTTAGAAAAGGAGAGTGTTCAGTAGAGTTGGGGGGGTTTTACATGAAAAAGTGAAATAGTTTTGCATTGGAAGTGCTGATTGCACAGGGCTAAGAATTAGAAATGTGTTAATCAGAACTATTTTGTTTCCTCCAGGATGATCTCAGTGATGTCTTAGTCTTCAAAATTTAGACCCAGTGATTATAAAATGGAGTTTTTCTCAGACTGGGCAAAGACAGCCCAAAATATCTAATTGTAAGACAACAACATGTATTTAATGTTAAATAAAAGCTGCCCAAACCCCAGTAACACCACAGAATATTCAGCTAAGCTACCCCTGATTTGTGCCCAAGCACTTTCATCAGCTTTTAACGTGCATGGCACATTCCCCCTGAACTCTTCTCCCTGAGGATTATCCTCCTTAATGTGCCAACCACCAGCAATTCCAAATTAAACCTGGCTGGCAGAACAGCTTTGGCTTCTCCTGTCCTCAGAGAATCCTCTGGTCCCGATGTCCAGCAAGCTCTGACTACAAAAATCACCATCACAGGAGCGAGTCCAGTGCTGTCAGCCCAGGGCTTCACCAGGGAGCAGCAGCAAGGCCAGAAATCAACTTTATCCCCCAACTGAGTGTCCTGGGTTCAAACAGTGCCCATGGAATGTGCAGGCTGCTGAGCTGGGCAATTCCCAGCCCTGGGATGGCTCAGCTTGGAAATGCGCGGTGACCGGGAAATCGAGAGGGTGACAACCTCACACAATTAAGTTTTGTTTCCTCTTTAACCTCCCCCAAACAAGCATGGCTTCCCTTCCTGCCTATTCCTCTCGTTCTGTGAGGCTGGATAAGGAGCTTTCCAAACAGAAAGACAGACAGGAGCTGTGTCATTGATTTTCCAGCAGCCTTGGAAACGCAGCCTCTGTCCCGAGCAGCAAAGGCCAGGCTGACGTAAAACAAACGTAGCAGTTACTCCTCTGCGAAGCTCCTCACAATTTGAGGTTGATGAGAGGGCACTTTGGAGGGTTCAAGTTTGCTCCTTCTTGGGTGTAGGGAAGGAGCAGAAGCCTTTTCCTTACCGGGGGATCCTGATCCTGCGCGGACACCGTGGTGATGACAGTGCCCTTCACCGCGTCGGGAGCGACCATCCCCCTGTAGAGCTGCTGGCTGAACACCGGCGAGAAATCGTTCATATCCTGCAAAAAAACACAATTTAGAGATGAGTGCTGAAGTTCAAACAACATTCTAGAAGCATTCACAAGTCGAGCTCTCCATAGGGATCGCCATTCCCAGGCTCTCCCAATTCCATCACCCCTGCGCAAAACGAGGGGAAGGTGCCAAAGGTTCACCAAGAACATTGATGTGGGATGGCTCGGCTGAAGGGAATTCTGTGGGAAAACACAGCCCCACAGGAGAACAGAGCAGAGAATTCCACAGCTCCTGCTCCTCCTCCGGCAGCGGGCTCGGCTCCTTTTCCAAAGGGAAGGAGCTGCTCTTGCTTGGTGTTTGTTACCTCCAATATCCAATAAATGAAGGGGAAATACAATATCAGATTAGTGTCAGCACCCCAGGACAATTCTTCTCATTGTATCATACTTATTATACTAATTTTTATTTATTAATTATTATACTTATTATACTTTTTACTTAATATTTATTTTTTTCTTAAGTTACTACTTATTTATTTCCCTTTTTCTTTCGAGCCACCTCCCTAGCTTGAATTCTCTTGAGGACAGATTTATTCCATTTGCATCCTAATGCTTGCATCAATTCGGAGCGTATGGAAAACACAGATTAAATTTTCTCAGGTTTTGTTTTTTGCAGAAAAAACCCAATAACTACCATACACCTTCAGCCCACGAGGATGACTGCAGTGATCCACAAATGAATAACAGATTTTTTTTTCCCCTTCACAGAATCCCCGAGGCTGGGAAACCCTCCCAGACAACGAATTCCAAGCTGTGTCACCACGGTGACTTTTCCCGTTGTCACAGCTCTTCGTGCTGGGACAGAAATGTGCTGATTCTGGCTAAAAACTACATTTATTCCTCTAGAACATCCACCCAGACCTCAGCAGAGCATGCAACAGGATAATAAACACTTATATATAAAAAAAATTGCTGTAAGAATAATGTAATAAATGCCTGCATAATTCATGAGTAGTTCAGTGAAATGCCTGGGATTCAAGCCTGCAGAAGGCACTGCAAAGGCCTCTTCTGTGATTTCCACATTTTCAAAGACAACCGGATCATTAATGTAAACTAAAAAATCCACTACGAGGCAATTCCAGCTCGGGGAGTGTTCCAATGAAAGCCTTTTGGAAAAACCACTCCAATTCAAGCATTAGCATTCCCGCACGGAATTCCAGGCACTGAATCTTCACATTTTCATTCCTTGACCTGTTTGCTAGAAAATGATTTACTTCGTTGGAGAATTGAACACCCAGGCCTATTTTACGTGAACAAAGCTGCTCCTCACGCCTCTCCAATGTGACATGGTGCTCGTAAAATCTGCTTTGTTCCATGCTGCTCCTGGGAACTCTGCTCTGGAGCGACACGTTCCCGTGGCAAAGGAACCAGCATCACACAGGGAGTGGGAAGTGAGAGTAAAAAGTGTCCAAGGACAGGTTGGATGGAGCTTGGAACACCCTGGGACAACGCAAGGTGTCCCTGCCCATGGCACTGGATGAGCTTTAAGGTCCCTTCCAACCCAAACCATTCCAGAATTCAATGAATTCTCCATATGGGATAACGACCCAAGATGACACTTATGATGTATTTCTCTTTCCTCTGTGTTTATCCCTGTGTTTTGAATCCATCTCTCTGTGCCTCTCCCAATCTCTTTTCCTTGGCGTAGCACAGGAGGTCAAACAGGAAATTCCCCCTGTGAGGCTTTAATTATCTTTTCAATGCCATTCTGAGACATCAGAGCCTGAAAAAAGGGTGACTTCAGGTACTGGCAAACATCATATTTCAAGGAGATACACGACACCCTCTGCCACAGAAATCCTGCTGAACACACCTATTTTTCCAGATACACAGAGCAGTACAAAATACAAAGGAATACAAAGCAAAGCACAAAGTAGGACACAGAAAATCTTCTGCCTCTCCAGCTTATTTTTCCTCTAAGCCCAGCTTTGTGCACGATTTTGCCTCATAAACCTCACCTGAGATGACCTGCTCCAAGCCCTGTCCAACCTGGCCTTGGACACTTCCAGGGATCCAGGGGCAGCCACAGCTTCTCTGGGCAACCTGTGCCAGGGCCTGCCCACCCTCCCAGGGAACAATTCCTTCCCAATATCCCATCTGACCCTGCCCTCTGGCAGTGGGAAGCCATTCCTCCTTGTCTGGCACTCCATCCCTTGGAAACAGTCTCTCTCCAAGGTCCCAAATCCAATTTTTGCCATCAAAGAGGTGGACAGATGCAGAGATGGAGTTTTCAGGTTTTCAGTACTTGGGGCAACAAATATTTGGAGCAAGTCCTGGGCTTCCTTCTGACCGGAGACCAAAGCCCCAGACATGTTTTGCTTATAAACAGATAAATAATTGAAGATTATATCTGATGGCTTCTTAAAACACCTCTAAACCTTGCACAGAAGTGGGTGCAGCACAGGAGTGCAATCCCTAAGCCCGGGATTGGGAATGGGATACTAAACCTTCCCCAAAGTGGTCATGAGAAGCCATGAAATCCCCTTTTAAGTCTGAGGCATAACCCTACATGTGTGGCCAAACCTCAGCATCCTAAAACCTTCCCCGGTTCGCTGCTCCAGCCACATAAATCCAGGCTCCTATTAACGATCAGCCACGCTCCAAAATATGGAAATGGGAAATCCAGGCAATGGATTCTCCATATTTCTCACTCTCAAACACCTGGGCCGCCTGTTTTGACAGGAAGGTAATAACAGCCAGGCATTTATAGATAACTACAAAGCAGCCTTTATGTCCCTGCTTATCTGGCTGCAGAGTTACTCTATTTTTAGACGTATTTATTTACAAAATAGAGTGAAAATCAAAGCATAACACCCCCAAAGCTGCCTCCCTCTCACAGATAGGCTTTATCTACCACTTTTTCTTCGTTTTTTGTTCCTCTTTGCTCCTGTGGGGCAGCACAAAAGCACAGGACAGCATCCTGACATCCCTCCCTGGCATAAAGATTGAGGATCAAGCACGAGGAAAGCACAATTTGGGAGAGATGCTCCAATTCCAACATTCTTGAGACTCCACGTTTGCACCTTCAAAAGCCAATTAAGACATATTAAGAGATTTCTTCACTCATTAACTCAGCATGTGCCTGATCCCACTTCCCAACCGCATTCCTTATTCCCCCAGCTCATTCCCAAGGCTCCAAGGGTCGTTATTTAGCAAAAAGATGGGTTAGGACACAAACACTGCCCTGGCTGCAACACAAAACGCTGTGAGCTCAGACTGCCACCTGGGAATGGAAAAGAAGGGAAGGGAAGCAGGAAGGGAGGGAAGGCATTCCGGAGGAAATCAATAGGTAATTTAAAAACCATTAAGGCCAGTCACTCGCCGTAACGCACGGATATCGAACCGGGGGCTCCCACACAGGTGGGCACGGGCGGAACGCAGCCAGAGCAGGGGAAAAATCCCTGCAGGGCAGCATTCCCAGCATGGAACGGCCTTGGGAATGGCAGTGCGCTCCAGGGACAGTCATGGATTTACGGGGATACCACGGGACCTTTCATGCTTGTGCTCTGCTAAGTTAAGAATATCAGCATTTAACACATGGGTGTTAAATCCTCTCGTCCTCCTGCTTCACTTCTCTGGGAAAAACTTTGGATTCAGACCTCTGCCCGTGGCTGACACAGAGAATCATGGAATGGTTTGGGTTGGAAGGGACATCAAAGCCCATCCCATTCCACCCCTGCCACGGACCGAGGGACATCTCCCAGTTAATGACATCAGTGACAGACTCGTCTGATTTCAATATTACCCCAAACCCAAAGGCTTCCTAAAGAAGAATAAACCTGAATTTGAAGAAGTGCTTTGGTAGAAATCTCGTTTTGTAAGAGAAAAAATAAAGAGGAAAACCCAGAGTTTATTTTTAATCACACAAACAGCAGCAACTGTGGATGACACTCCAAAATATTTGTGGATATATTTAGGTGTATATACATTTATTTATGTATCCTGAGCTGTTTCAGGCACAATAATTTGTGCAAATTCCCATTTATCCTACAAAGGAAGCCTGATAAACTAAAAGTCAGCCTGGTTTACCCTCACCCAATTAACTTCCTACAAAACCACGATTATACATTTTTACATCTACTCAAGCAGATTTTGGGCTGGGTTTTATTGTTTTTTGCAGCTTCTCAAAACTGTCTGATTTTCTAATTCTTCGTTTTTTTCTAGGTTGAGACCTAATTGTAATGGGGTATTGATTATTTATTAAAATAGCTGTAATTCCCTGACAGCCAAATCTAATTGTTCATCTGCTGGAGAGTTCCAGAGGGATCAAATCCTGCCAAAGATCACCAAACACACAGATCCTGTCAAGCAAAAATGACAATAAACTGGATGATCTCTAAGGCCCCTTTCAACCCTAACCATTCCATGATTCCGTGAAAAAGATCCTCAAAATCCCAGGAAATGTTTGACTCTCTTACTTCTGACTTGTTGGGGGGGAAAAAAAAATCCTTAATTAAGCTCGTCAGCTCTGTAATTTTGGGGTTTAAATAATCACAGAAAGGTTTCTAAATACATCCATATGTTTTTCCTCCAGGACTGTGCTGATACCAAGGTTTCTACTCAACTATATCTAAGTGGAAATGAATATTCCCTTGCTATAAACCCCATGTCTGAGCTAATAAATGCATATTAAGCCTCTACAGCCCCTTTGCAGCCTGCTGGCTTTAATTACAAGTGCAATAAAAAGGAAAAAAAATGTATTTTTAAAGTCCTGTTCCACTCGTGTTGACTGTCCAATGCCACAAAGGGATTTCCCCAACTTCCTGCTCTTCTCCCACAGCTCCAGGTCTGGGTCTGGAATGTTCACTGTTGTTTTGTTTGGAATATCTGCCACTTCAGGCTGGTGGCTCTGGGAATGCTGCCTCCAAGGGTTTAATAATTCCCTGGGTCACATTTAACACTACTGTAACTGCTAAAACTCCATTCCAGGGGAAGCAAAGGGATGGTTTGGAATCACTGTATGGAAAATTCCTGTTCTTCTGGTACAGTCCTCAACCACAGAAAGCTGTCACTCAACACCTGAGTTCAAAAACAAAAATCCAAGGTGTTTTATAGCTAAAAAATCAGAGTGGAAACTCCGCAAGGCTACAAAATATTGCAAATTCCATGTGCATTTTACACATGGAAATGTAAAATATACATTTTAAAGTTCTACAGAAACCACGTCCCTGGATGTGAAGTGACAGACCCAGCGTGGCAACAACCGAGACTGTGACTTTGGAAAACAATTCACTCACAGGTGAAGTGATTTTTCTGAATGGAAATCCAAGTGTTATTCCACTCTTAATTCCTTCATGCCAAGATTATCTTTTCCTCTTCCCTTAAATATCTCCCAGGCCACGAGGCCCTGGCACACGCATCCTGTTCACGTTCGGTGCTCAGCAGGCCCTAAAGCAGCTCACCCTATAAATCAAGGGGTAATATTCATGATGGGATATATGAGGCAATAAATGACGAGCAGATGATTGGACTGAATAAATAAAAAAAGAAATAAATCTGTTTACCAGCACCAGAGCCCAACCCCGTGCCTGTTATTCCACTAGAAATGAGAGAAATTCTGGAGCCAATCCAGCTGACTATTTGAACCTTTTGTGCTGGCCTGCTCTGGTGTTCTTTTAATGGGAAAAGGGATTCATGGTGTTGCTCCCTCAATTTGAGCCCTTCACCTGAGACAACGGCTTTGTTACACTGCACAATCTCCGTGAAAAACTCCAAAGCAAACCGATCCCAGCGCACAGAAATGGGAGGAAAAGCAGTTCTACCAACAAGAAAGAGACCAAATAATACCAAAATAATGCTGGCAACAAGAAGAGGACAAAATATGCAGGGCGCTTACAGGCCCCGTGATAGAGAAATTCTCATTTTTGTGTTTAGGAACACATTGCCCACTTAAGAGCAACTGTTTCTGTTGAGAAGCCCTCTTACCACAGTAGCTGCTTCCAGCTACTACCAGTTGTACCGGCAAATCCTAATAATTTGAACTGCAAGGATTTTGCTTTGTCCAATACTGGGAATCACCTGGATTGGGGGGGGATGTGTGTGGCTACAGCAAGAGGCACTGCGGGCACCCTGAGCAAGCAACCCAGCCCTTCCTCACACCCTGAGGCTTCCTGCAGCTTCAGGGGAGGTTCCCATCGGATATCAGGAGAGATTTCTTCCCCAAAAGGGTGGCCAGGTGCTGGAAGGAGCTGCCCAGGGCAGTGGGGGTGCCACCATCCCTGGAAGCATTCAGGAGACGTGTGGATGTGGCACTTGGGGACACAATTCCGTGGTGCCAGGTTAACGGCTTCGCTCAGTGATCTCAGAGGTCGTTTCCAATTAAACCACTCTACGAATTCATGGATTTACCTTTGGCTTTCTGTGACAAAGGAGTTTTAAGACATCCATGAAACGCAAGGAGCCTTTTGGCCGCAGCAGAGGCCAGCGATGCGTTTCCTGCTGCCCAGAGGGTACAAATGAAGTTATTTCTCCCGCAGCGAGCGCTCTGCTCCGCAATCTGGCTCCTGACCCACTTCAGGGAAGGTTAATACAAACTATTTGTAACTTGTCACGCCGAAGGCTGCGCGAGCAAAGGACATCCCAGGGCGCATCCCCCCTCCCCCGGCCGCGGGGAGCAGGGGGCTCTGGCTGCGCTGCTCCTTCCTTTGGGGACCGCACAAATGATGGACGGCACCGTCAGGGCTCCAGAGCCGCCGAACAGAATTCCATCACGCGGGAAAAACCGCAGAGCCGGGCTGGGGATAATGACAAATGGGAGCGGAGCAGCGGGAGCCCCCGAGGACCTGGAGAGCTCGGGAATAACACAAACGATGTCTGAGGGCTGGAGGGGCTGGGTCTGTACTGCTGGCACGAGCCTGGCCCCACCACTGCCTCTGCTTCCCTCTAGTGCACTTTTGTGTTCTTATGCTGGGGACTACGGTGCTTCTGCACTTGGTTTAGTCCCTATTTGGGGTCTCAGACACTGTATTTCAATAATTACTCAAATCCCAGTTCCTAATAAAGTGAAAGCATGGGAACTGTTCAGAGGAAACACATCCAGTTCCTGAGTGGGAGGGAAAGGTGGCCTGTTCTGCTTGTTCTCACCGGCTTTCAGGTCTCTGCACCCCTCTCCTGCTGCTCTGTCTCTTGGATCAGCCTTCCAAAGTGTCTCATGGATCCTCCCCATCCCAAACATGGACAGCACAAGGTTCTGACTTCCACCTCCACCTTCTCCCCCCACCCCTGTGAATTTTGTCTTCGGGGCTTTCATCTCCAATTAAACCACCCAGGCATCTCTTGTGACCAGCGTTCAGAATTTCCACAACCTGACATAAACCCCACTAATGACACCTGCCCAGCAAAAGGAGATATTGAATCTGGTTTTTCCCACAAGGCCTCCTCTGTTGCCTCCAGTGCCACTCGAAACACCACAGTCCTACCTCTCACTCAAGGCTGGAACCCGAGCACCATCTCCACCTCAGTGCATAAATAATATTGAATTATGGCCACTGATCTGTTGCAAAAGTCAGCCTGACCCTGAGTATGACAACACTCACTTTAAATTGATTTTCTTTCTCACCTAAAGTATCACTTGCTTGTCACCCCTCCCAGGCCCTGTTCTGTCCCCAGCCAAACACCTTTTCCTGCAGAAATTGTCACTTCTGGCCCCAGCCTGGTGTTCCAGCCCCTCACTTGCCTTCCCAAAGCATCACCACGCTCCCCTTTTGTTGCTCCTGCATGAGGAGTTTCCAGTAGAGCAAGAAGCAGTTTTTTGATCCTATTGATCCCCTCCTTAAATTCCCTATTCCCACACCACCTCCTTGGAGAGTGCACGAGCTGCTGGTACACCAAGGCCCCAAGGTGAACTTTAATTTTCCCTGTACCCTGTCATTAATTAATACACAATCACACAGACAACAGCTTTTCCCTGAACACAATCCCATCTGAAAACCTTTAAAAAACCCCAACAAACCAAGCCAAACTATCCTTTCAAAGGTTTGGTGTGCTGAGAAAAGGTTTCTTTTAGGAAAAAAACCCCAGGTTTGAGCAACTTCCTCTGTAAAAGTCTAACAGAAGCAGCTCGGGGAATGATGGAAAAGCTTTGTTTTCTGTGGCTGACTTGGAATTTGCTTGGGAAAAGCACAGATCAGTCAGAAACTGGTGACCTGCACCTCACACTGAGACATTCTGCAGACAGAGAGGTGTCACAGAAGCCTTCTGGCATTGTCACCACAGCTAAGAATGAATTGACAAACAGAATTCCTCAAAACCATGAGGCAACATTTCAACCGAACATTTGCCGGCTCTGCTTTTGGTCCTGCCACAATTTTTGCTCCTCAGCTAAAATGTGAGTAATTAAAGTCTCTTCTCTCCCCACAGCTCACAGAAGTCAAGCAACTGCTCAAATGGGCTCGGCTGACAGAGCTGCACCTCTGGGAACGCCAGGGGTAGGATTTAGGATCTGAGTTCTCCTTTCCTCTTGGACACTTCCCAGATGGGGAAGTGCTGCTGTTCCAGGTACAAAATACTTTTCGTTTGTGGGTGGTTCCCAAAGAGAAGGAGCACCCCCATGTTCCTGGGGAGGCACCTGAAACCCTGAGGTGATGCTGTAACTCACTGTAAAACAGCAGTTCACTGTACAAGGCACAAAACAAGGCTGTTCCTTTGCAGATCTGGAATTTCCAGCTGCAGAATCCGGAACGCAGGAGGTGCAGCGTGCCACGCCAGCACTCAATACACCCACGTGGCTCATGAAATTCCAATTTGTGGGCTGAAAGGGGATTGTGTCACTTCTGCAGACGATACCATTAGGGGCTTATTTCAGCCTTTCAGGGATTCTAAAGGACAACATGTTTGGATATGTGTCAGGTATTCTCGGATTTCATAAACCCAGGATTTAACTACGTGACTGCACATGGAAAAATAATTACAGCTGTTATGAAGTTTAACTGAATGGGCTGCTGGCAGAATAAGGCCCACCCAAGCGAGAAGCAGCAGAGCAGGCGTTTCCCGAGGACACCTGCAGGGCTGCTGGAGCATTTGGGAATGGCTGGGAGAGGCTGCTGTTGGCTGAGGAGGGACCCCTCTCACCTTGACCCTGACGGTGACCGTGGCGAGCCCGGGGGGCATCGTGCCCTTGCTGTCGAAGGCTTCCACCAGGAAGGTGAAGGTCGCTTCCGTGTCCAAGAAGGATTCGTAATCCAAGGATTTCCGCAGAGACAGCTCTCCCGTGTGCTTGTCCAGGGCAAAATACTGCCGGGCCTCCTCGGTGCGGATCCGGTAGTTCACGTCGGAGCCCAGGTCCGCGTCCTTCGCCTGCAGGGACACACGGGGACATCAAACAGAGTCCGTGCCCACAAAATATCCCTGGGAGATTTAAAGGGCACAAAAACCAAACTGCTGCAAACAACTGGAGTTCAGCTGTGGTGTTGTAATGGATCCCATGTAGGCACACGCAAGGAAGGAAATTCACTGGAGGTGCGAACCATGGGAAATGAGCACAGTATTCTGGGAAAGGGGCACTGGAAGTTGAGTCTCCCTGGGCACCTGTTACTGGCCACTGCCAGGGAGAGGATCAAAGAATCCCAGAATGGTTTGGGTTGGAAGGGACATTAAGGATCACTTCATTCCCACCCCTGCCATGGGCAGGGACACCTTCCACTATCCCAAGCTGCTCCAAGCCCCGTCCAACCTGGCCTCGGACACTTTCAGGGAATCAGGATATTGTGATTATTGACACCCATTCTAAAAGGACAACAAAAGGAGGGTTAATTGGAAGCCACACAAAACAATGTTTGAAAACGTTGCAAATGCCTGTGACTGCTGACAAAGGAAACAATTCGGATTTTTCCCTCAAGGATGATCCAGCTCCCTCCTGCAGATGTCTGGAAGCCACCCAGAGAGACAAGATCCCACCACAAACTCATCACTTTTGATGTCAGGAAGGATAAGGAAGGCCCTGTGTGGACAATCCTGCCTAAGGAAGCCAAACTCTGCTTCACCGAGCTGGCACCAGAGCCCTGATTCCCACCAAACCAGCAGGTCTCAGGGGCTGGAATTCTCCAGAACACCTGGATGTGCAACACCTGTATCCAGTGATGGGGTTTTTTTTGACACTTCCAGGGATCCAGGGGCAGCCACGGCTTCTCTGGGCGAAAAAAAACCTCCCTGACACTCCAGCTCACAACCTTTTACTGCAACTTCCACAAAACCACCCTTAGCGCTGCCGAACAGACACACGCCAACCACCTCCCCTCCCCGCCGCCTCCTCACCTCCAGCCGCAGGAAGACGGTTCCCGGCGGGAGATTCTCCGGCACGCAGGCGGCGTAGGAAGCGTTGGCGAACACGGGGCTGTTGTCGTCGATGTCCAGCACCTTGACGGCCACGGCCAGCGTGGAGCGCCGCGGGTCCGCGGCCCCGTCCGTGGCCTCCACCAGCAGCTCGTAGGAATCGCGCGCCTCCCTGTCCAGCTTGGCCGCCGTGTAAATGCTGCCGTTGGACGTGATCCGGAACAGGTGCCTGAAGTTGGCCAGGCTGTAATGGACCTGCCCGTTGACCCCGGCGTCGGCGTCCGACGCCTGCAGAGACAGCGGGAAAACCACGGGTTAACGCCCGAATCCCACGCCTCCCCGGGAGAGAGACACCAGGTGAGGCAGGGAAGGATTCTACCGGGTCTGCGGTGCCCAGGAGGGCTTGTTTGGGTCAGCCCGCCTCCCTCTGAGGTTTGACTGAAGATGGAATATCCCACAGGAACAAATGGTTCCGTTCCCAGCGATGGGAGCCGGGTTAACCGGATCCCGACTGGATTTCTTCAGGAGGAAAGGCACATTCAGCTGCCCAGCCTGGGACAGCTTTTGACAGGACAAGACAACACAGCCTGAAGTTGTGCCAGGGGAGGGTCAGGTTGGACATCAGGAGGTATTTCTCCATGGAAAGGGTGGTCAGGCATTGGCAGGGGCTGCCCAGGGAGGTGTTGGAGTGCCCATCCCTGGAGGTGTCCAAGGAAGGCCTGGACGTGGCACTCAGTGCTCTGGTGGGGATTGGGCACAGCTTGGACTCGACGATCCTGGAGGTTTTTCCAACCTAAATGATTCTGGGATTCTATCCTACGATGCTGT
The DNA here is from genome assembly GCA_013397565.1 of Ptilonorhynchus violaceus. Lineage (NCBI taxonomy): Eukaryota > Metazoa > Chordata > Aves > Passeriformes > Ptilonorhynchidae > Ptilonorhynchus > Ptilonorhynchus violaceus. The sequence goes on from VZRJ01005285.1 coordinate 177,609, forward strand.
GGAATTCAAAGAGAAGATGAACCTGATGCTTGTGAAGCCAAGCCCTCGGATAATTCTAATGCTGAAGGATCTTCAGCACCGAGGGGGATTTTTATTGAACACTGTTTGATTTAACGTTCCACCGCTTCCCAAACCATTACGGAATACGTATTTAGATGATGGATGCAGACAGATAAAACGGCCACATCCGTTAGAAAGTTTCTTTTCACTTAACACATTTGTCACACCCAGCGATATTTTAATCGCTGCTCTCTCAAGAACTGCTTCAGTTTCTGGTTTGTTCCTCCCGCTCTTCAAACCCAAACGTTATCACATTTCATCCTCATTCTTCCCCTGCTCAGAACGGGCTGATGATTGCAACAAAAAACCATTTCTGTTTCTTTAGTCGGTATCTTTGTTCTCACGCACTGAACTGAGCCTCAAATTCCGGTATCAGCCAAGTAGTTCTTGCTGTCACACAATGATAGGGACGGGCAGAATTAATGGGTTTTTCATGGAGCTCTCAGGTTTCAGTGCTGACCTGTTATTTTTCCTCCTTTCAATGAAATTATGGTGTGATGAACAAGGTTATGTAAATGAAACAAAGGGCACTCTGTGAGCAAGGTATTGTCATTTATTCCCCTTTATGAATGACATCTGTGAGGATCGTAAGAGATTTGCGTGTTTTGTTTCCAGAACAGTCGCCGGGAATGTTTCATTCCGGGGACGGTGTTCATTGTAAGCCTTGGTAATGAAACCGTTTATCTTGCTAGAAATCAATTAAAAGTTAATTAAAGCTGCTAATAAGGAAAAAAAATCACGGTGCTTCTTCCCTGCACTACGTGGATGTGCTAAGCAGGGTTTGCTACAGCTTCATTCTGGCTGGCCTGTGGATATCACATCCCTCTAATCCACATCTGTCGCTTGGATTTGCTTAATTTGCAATCAGTTTTGTTTCCTCTGTAGAAATAACCGATCCAAACAAAAAACCACAAACAAAGCCCCCCTAGGAATCTCCGAGAGTAATCTGAATTATGCCTATAATTGGAAATCGCGACAAAAAATTCTCAGGAGACAACATTTTTGCATCAGGTTAATTTGGAAGGATGTTTTGGAACAGATAAACTTCTTGTTTAGGAAAGGAAATGAAAATTACTTTCAAATATAGGGCAGGCTTTGCAATTTGGTTCCTAAAAACATGACTATGAATGTTGTCAACTCTTTTGGGCACATCCTTAGAAAGGCAGAACTGTGGCAGCCTTGCCACGTTCTGCAGGACTGATTTGACTCACAGAATCCCAGGATCACTGACGTTGGAAAAGCCTCCCAGCCCATGGAGTCCAAGCTGTGCCTGATGTCCACCTTGACCCCAGCCCAGAGCACTGAGTGCCACGTCCAGGCCTTCCCTGGACACCTCCAGGGATGGGCACTCCACTTCCGATGCCTGACCACCCTTTCCATGGAGAAATTCCTGCTGCTGTCCAACCTGAGCCTCCCCTGGCCCAGCCTGAGGCCGTTTCCCCTTGTCCTGTCCCTGTTCCCTGGGAGCAGAGCCCGACCCCCCCTGGCTGCCCCCTCCTGTCAGGGACTTGTGCAGAGCCACAAGGTCCCCCCTGAGCCTCCTTTTCTCCAGGCTGAGCCCCTTTCCCAGCTCCCTCAGCCGCTCCTGGGGCTCCAGCCCCTTCCCAGCTCCGTTCCCTGCCCTGGACACGCTCCAGCCCCTCAGGGTCTCTCTGGCCAGGAGGACCCAGAACTGGACACTCTCCCAGCTCGGTGTTCTCCACGAAGTGACTGAAGGTGCCCTTGATCCCCTCATCCAGATCTTTGATAGAGATCCCAAACCGATATTTCCACACAGAGCAGCAAGCAAAAGCATCGTTATTAAATCCAATTATCTAATTGGGATAACACCACTGTAACGCCACTGAAGAATCAACATTTTATCAGTCTAAACTTGAAAAGAGATAATGTACTCTTCATGGATAAGAAAGAAAAAGAGTTTAATCTGCTTTCTACACGAATTCTGTCTCAAGGGTATACAACTGTTCCCGCATAGGAATCATCTCCCAGAGCTTCTTGGAGCCTGTTGGAAGCAGCCCCATGGAAAAGGACTCGCTGCTGGAGTGGGTCATGTCTGTCCCTCTTTGTACCAAAATGGACGATTTCCACCCCAATTTCAGCCCTGCTGTCTGTCAGCAACAGCTACAAGACTTGACAGGAAGATGAGGGAGGAGGAGGTGTGGAATAAAAAAACCTGCCCTGGTTGAACTTATCCTGATCCTGACCACAGAAGCCAGCAATATCCCAATTTATCCCAATAAATTTAATACTATTTGCTCATTGCCCGAATTACCTGAGTAATTCGGGTAAATACGGATGTATTTATAGACAGAAGTCTCCCCACAGCCTTGCAGATGTTGCTCCTTCATGACACGAGGATGGAGCAGCTGGGATTGCTGGAGGCCCTCAAAGGCCAGAGGGGAGAAAAGCACAAACAGAAATCGAGACCAAAAAAACTCCAAAACAGATCAAAAAAACCCCAAACAAAAGGAGGGGACCAGCAAAAAGAGGGAAATTTCAAAAGTAACGGAAGAGATTCCAAGACAGGGAAATGGTGTCACTGCATCTCAAATGCTGGCCCATTCCTACCTCTCCCATCTCATGGAATCACAGAATTCTGGAATGGTTTGGGTGGGAAGGGACCTCAAAGCGCATCCAGTGCCCCCCTCTGCCATGGGCAGGGACCCCTTCCACTATCCCAGGCTGCTCCAAGCCCTGTCCAACCCGGCCTTGGACACTCCCAGGGATCCAGGGGCAGCCACAGCTTCTCTGGGCAACCTGTGCCAGGGCCTCCCCACCCTCCCAGGGAAGGATTTCTTCCATATATCCAAACTAAATTTCCCCTCTGTCAGGCTGAACCCATTCCCCTTGTCCTGTCACTCCGGTTCCTGATGAATTGTCCCTCTCCAGCTTCCCTGGATCCCTTCAGACCCTGGAAGGAGCTGTGAGGTCTCCACATGCCCTTCCCTTCTCCAGGCTGAACATTCCCAACTCTCCCAGTCTGGCTTCATAGGGAAGGTGCTCCAGTCCTCTCAGCAACTCCATGTCCTCCTCCGGACCTGCTCCAACATTTCCATGTCTTTCTTATGTTGGAGGCACCAGAACTGTGCACGGAATTCCAGATGGGATCTCACAAGAGCGGAGTAGAGCGGGAGAATCCCGTCCCTCCACCTCCTGCCCACGCTGTGGGATGAGCCCAGGATACATCTCATGGTGTTTATTGAGAATGAGGAAAAGCTGAAGAGACAGAGGAATTACTGCTGTCATTCCAGCGACTCCTCAGGTCTACGGGATGATTCCTATTCCCATCTCTAATTTATAAAGTGCTGCATGATAAAACAAACCTGGAAACCCAGGAATATAAATGACTCACCGCTTTATTTCCCAGGAAAAACATCCCACACTTATTAGGGACATCATCACCTACAAGGTGACAGCCTTTACCTGCCGTGGTAAATTTAGATTTGTGTCACCAACTCTGCTTCCAAATTAGCAGGAAACCCTCGGGAATATAAACCAACAGCGTTCCAGGGTAACAAATTATCTCCCTCCGTCTCAGACAGCGGGAAAACACAGTTCTGGGAGATGGGAATGACTAAGACACCTCCTGAAGGATCATTAACTCTGAAATATAATGACAAAGGCTTAAATGTCAACAATATTCATGATACCATTATCATTCTTTCCAAAAGAAACCTCCTGCTATATCCACAACTCTTGCTCACGATGGGTGACAGGATTTAGGGAGGTTAATTGAGGATCTGTGCTTGGAATGTTGGAGCTGGAAACCACCAGAACAAGGGAGTGGGTGGTTATTCCTACTCATCTACATAGCAGGGACAAACTCGGTGGGTATCCCACTTCCTGCGAGTCGGAACACTTCTCAGGGACCACTCTGCCACTAAAACAACCTCCTCCAGATTGAATTCTCCTTCCTCAGGGTGAGAAATTCCCCGTAATTCCCACTCATCCCGGCAAAACTCCTGATTTTGGACAATGTCTCCCAGTATTCCAGCATGGCTCAAGGCAGGAATTGCGCTGGAGGATCCCAACGATGCTGTTGGTGAGAATTATTGTTCTCGTGGCTGATAACACGATTTTTTATTACTATGGCTTTAATAGGTTTATTACTGAGGGTTTAATGGGTTTATTATTATGGGTTGGGAGTATTCCCAAGCCCCTCATTTGTGTCAAGCAGCAAATCAAGTGTGGGTGGGAGTGCTAAATTGGATTCTGTGCTTGTTTTGCAGGGAGATTACTGTTTGTGCCCACAGGACAAAATTAACATCTCCCTCATGCAGTCAGAGGCCACAAATATTTGAAATGTTCCTGACCTTTTGGCCATAAACCAAATATTTATAAATATTTTAAGCAGGCAACATCAGTCATCCATAAAAGTTTGTTCTTCTTGCCTAAAGTTCAGAAAGGCTTTTCCTCTCTTCTGTTCCTTTTTGCCTGTGTTTACACAGTCTTTCCCTACCCTAAATAGCTCAGAGGGATGGAGCAGCTCTGCTGGGAGGAAAGGCTGGGAGAGCTGGGATTGTTCAGCCTGGAGAGGAGAAGCTTTGGGGTGACCTCATTGTGGCCTTCCAGTGCCTGAAGGAGCTACAAGAAACATGGAGAGAGACTTGGGACAAGGGATGGAGGGACAGGACACAGGGAATGCCTTCCCACTGCCAGAGGACAGGGTTAGATGGGATATTGGGAAGGAATTGTTCCCTGGGAGGGTGGGGAGGCCCTGGCACAGGTTGCCCAGAGAAGCTGTGGCTGCCCCTGGATCCCTGGAAGTGTCCGAGGCCAGGTTGGATGGGGCTTGGAGCAGCCTGGGATAGTGGAAGGTGCCCCTGCCCATGGCAGGGGTGGCACTGGATGGGATTTAAGGTCCCTTCCCACCCAAACCATTCCCAGATTCTTTGATTTTGGCTGTCTTGAAATTTCAAGGCAAATTCTGCTTTGTTATGAGATCCAAATGCGCACACATCCTTTGGAAAAATCCTGCAGGTTTTGTGGATATCCTCCAGAAACTTCAGCATCCTGCTGAATTCCCAGGTCACAGCAGCATATCCTTAGCTGTACTCGGAGCAGGATGAAGGAAACCCCTGGAAATGTTCAAATACTGACACATTTTTAGCCATTGGAAAAGCCAGAAGAACCCTTGGTGGTTTCTTCCATAGTCACTGCTAATTCCAGGGGATCTGGAGTTGTTCCCAAAACCAACTGAATGTGATTCCAATTAAAAGTGACTCCAAACAAAACTGCACAGTAAGAACAGTTAAATCCTACGAGCAAATAGAAATTAAAGTAAATAAAAATCAAAACAGCTCATGTCTGCAATCAAAAGTTAATCACATTTTAACACTTCCACTTTAAAACCTTCCACTATCCCAGGTTGCTCCAAGCCCCATCCAACCTGGCCTTGGACACTTCCAGGGGTGGGAATCAGGCATCGAAATCCTAAATGGGCATGAATTAGAGATGCGAAATCACTGATTCAGAAAATTCAGTTTGGCACCAGGCTGAAAGTGATGAAAGGGCCTAAAAGCATCCCAAAATGCAAGGTGTCCAGAAAGAAAACCAGGAACTCCTTTCATGGAAAATCCCTGGATTCTCAATGATCAACTGCCCTGAACGTGCTGATAACAAATCCCAATATTTCCACTGCACTAAAACACAAATATTATCACTGCGAGGGCAAAGATGCAAAGGAATGCACAAACATCATAAATTTTGGGAACAGGGAAGACAGGAGCATGGCTTTTGGAATCCCTTCAGCTGAAGAGGTCACGGTAGGGGTGGCAGGGAGCTTTTTTAACCTCTTTAATCTGTGCTTTAAGCTGACCTAAATCCAAGGAAGAGTGGAAAAAGCAGAGGAACTGTGGCTGAACTTCCTTAATAAACTAAAGGGAATGACACCACAAAGGTTCTCTCCAAAATTTCTCAGGATCATCCAACCACTTATAGGGAACTAAGCCTGAACTTTCTCTGGCTGGGGTTCATCTGCCACACTCCGATCCCCTGATTTTGGGTTCGGATCGGATTTTTTTATGGATTCTGCCTTTAAAATCCCAGCTGCTCCTGTTGGTTTTCCATCTCTTAGGTGAATTCAAAGTGCATTGTTAGGCCTTGGATCATGCAGGGAGCAGAAGCCATGGGCTCACTCTGGGTATTTGAGTTTTACTTCAGAGCTTGGGATTTTACTCTTCCCCAAAAGTTTAATTCCTTTTCCTCCCGGATTGGCCTCTCCCACCATTAAACCTCCCTTTTTTTCCCTGGTCTTGTCCCTTTCCCTCCTGGATTGGCCTTTCCTGCCCTTAATTTTTTTCCTGATCTTGTCCTTTTTTTCCCTCCACCTCTAATTTTCCTTCAAGTTGTCTTAAGGTCCAGGAAAGTTGGGAATTTAATTTCACAAGCCTGTGTTTTTAGCTCAGACGAGGTGCAACCTACAGTGCAGCTCCTGGGAAATCACACCCTTCCCACAGAAAACAAGGCAGCGGTGATGCAGGTAAACCGAGATTCCTTTCTAGACTTTTCCACAAGATCTTGGAATGTGATAAAATAACAGAATCGCAGATGCTTTGGGTTGGAAGCATCCTAAAAAGCAATTTTCTGAAAGTATTTATTTAAGACCAAGCAGGTGACAGAGGTGTCACAATCCCTCCAAACCGCTCTCGTTACTGGAACTTCTTTATCCTGTCTCAGTTTTAGGGAATATCCAAGGGAATATCCAGTGATACTTGAGCATGTGATTAGGGGGTGTTTACCCACCACCTCCTCATTCTTTACCCCTTCTTTCCATCCCATTTCCTTCCCTGTCACTGTAACCCCTCGAGAGCAACACGTTCACATTGGGGATTTCAGTGCTGATCAGTGACACTGAAACATCCAACGACAAACAAACGATGGGGGAATGGGTGAAAAAATCTGGATAGAAATAAAAACCCACACGAATAAAAATTCCACTCAAGTGATTTCTTTCCTCTCCTGAGCCCCATCAGCTCAACAGCTTCTTATTTAACCAAACACTGCTTTTTTAGAGTCTGCAACAAACGACTTGGGGCTGCCTTTCCCTGAACATGGCTGCAGATCGATATATTGATCCCTTTCCTAAATGTCATTCCGTATTTTTTACCCGCCGTACCCCTGGGATGGATAGGAACAATGCAGACCATCCCCATGCCCTATCTTCAGCTGCTTCAGGCTGCAAGGAGCTGTCTGAATTGGACTGTCAAGCTTCCAGTTTGGAGCTTTTTGATTCCTGGGAGTCCTTCGTAGAGACTTCCACGCGGCAATTCCGCTCCCGCCTCGCCGTGGGATCCCCGGGATCTGACGGGAAGGAGCAACAGGGAATCCAATGCACCTCTGACTGCCCCAATTTGGGGAAATAAAAGGGATTGGAATTACATCCGCTCCACCGACAGCATTATCCTTCCTGGGTTTTGTCCTTTTAATCTTCAGGAGGCTCCTGGAATCCCTGCGGGCAGCACTCCTGTGCCGGTGCCTCCAGGAACTCCAGCCGGCAACGGAGCTGCTGGAGAGGGAGAGCACTTCCAAGTGTGGATACTGCAGGATCAAAGTGGTTGGGCACCTTTTCCATGTCCTTCCTCAGCAGCTCCTCTGCTCCCACGAGCAGCAGGGCCACATCTTCTTGGGTTTTAGGGTTAAAATCCCTTCCTAAGTTTTTTTTTCCCCCAGGTAAAATGGGAAGATGGCATTCCAAAGGGAAATGGACAGCACAAAACCTGTTATTTTATTTAAAATCCTCTACATCACTGCTTGCTCTGGTGGATTTCAGGTTTCTGCTTGAAATGAGTAAAGAACTTTCCTAAAAGCAGCTTTGTGAAATAGTGGGTTAATTCCATGTAGGGAAAACACACGGCACAATAAGGATTATCTTCTTTTACCAGGCTATTCCCATCTAAAATAGCCCCTTTTGTTTATTTTAACCACATTAAAGCTCCTCTACAGAGTTTTATCTACACTGAAGCACAACACAACAAAAGCTATTTCACTTTCCTGGAGAAAAGGAGCTCGAACAACACAGCTACACCCAAACTCTCATCACCAGCATCATTTCAATAACCTCAGAAGTCAGCAAAAAAACCTCCAAATGCCCCAATCTCTCTTTTCTACACCATGGAACGGCGTTTCCAATGGATATTTCCATCTCCATTTGCAGTTGGGAACACGAAACAGCAAAACTACATCCAGTATTTGGGCTGTAAAGAAAAAGCTTTCTCCATCCAGTGATGAACAGGACAGCAAATGACAGGAGCAGTTTCTGTCACTCCAAGCAGGAATAATCTATCCCAAGGCTTCAATAAATATTTTCATTTCAGCACAGCTCTGAAATTACACTAATTCAGAAGACAGAGAGCTGCTGTAGCAATAACTTGTTGTATTTTATAGTTCTGAAGAAGCTAAAAATAGCCCCAGCCTCGTGCTGGAGAAGATGATTGAGCCTCGAGGGCTCCCAGGCAAACACAAAATGGATTTTCAAGATATTTGGGCCTGATTGGAAATATTCCACCTGTGCCTTTTAGGATGCAAAATGAGAAACAACCACATGTGAAAGTGATGACAAAAAGGAGAGAGAGAATTTAAGGATATTTCAAAAGTGCCTTACTTGCAGTGAGGGATCCTAACGTTGTGGCAAGGCTTCAAACCAGCCTCTGATGTCTTATTAAATAATAGAAATTTGGGAAGAAATATTATTATTATGGGTGTTTGGGTTCCCATGGCACTCAAAAATGTCCTGTTTTTCTGAAGGTAACAGTTCAGGAGCTCCCATTTTCTCTCGATATGGTTGCTACTGGAAAAAAAAAAAGGCAGATTTCCCACCGGAATTCCTGAAAAAATGTGCTTTAAAAGTCATCTTGTGCCTACAGCTCCTGCTGGATCCAGCCTTAGTGCAGTAAATATGAAACATTATAGTCGATTTCTAGATTAAAAAAACCCCTCTTAATTCCTATTTTCTTCTTTGACTTTGCCAAAAGAAGTGATGTTTTCCTCAAGACCCTCCACGTGTTATAAAGATTTACAGCTTCAAACCCTCAAATTAACCCCATCCCTTATTTTTATGGCAGTTCATCAATTATTTCACTCAAGGATTTAACTGATTTTTCCCCCTTCACGGCCTTAAAATCTTCTGTAGGTGTGACAATTTCCCAGACCCGGGTGTCCCTGGCTCAGCATATTCCAAAAAGAAATCAGGAAGACTTTTAAAAATGTGGCAACCCATGTAAATCTGTTATCAGCAAACTTTTTACAGTGGCACTGCTTAAAAAACAGCTCCTTAATGTGCTCTTTTCAAGTGTTTTCAGCTATTTTGAAGTGTTTGCAGCTATTTAGCATCGAGAAGGAAATAACGAATTCCAGATTTTAAAGCCCGAAACGTGAATTTGTAGCCAGGAACGGAGAATTTGTGTTCAAACCCAAGATATTTTCGTGGGGTTTTGTCTATTTTGTGCTCTCTCCTCATCGCCTGGGTAATAAAATAAACGATTGGGTGATAAAAAAATCAATTTTAATGACTTACCCTCACTTGACCAACAAAAGCATTGGCTTCCTCCTCCTGCACGGAGAGGTTTTTGGGGAGAAACATGTCAAAAACGGGTCCGTTGTCATTGACATCTGTCACCACTATGTTGACAGTAGCAGTTGAGGTCTGGGGAGAAAAAGAACATTGTGAAGAAATTCTCTTTATTTTACAGTTCCAGAGGTGACAACCTTATTATTTATTAGACAGAATCACAGGTAAGCAGATTATCAAATTTTTTTCCAAGCTTCAGTGAAAAAGGAAGCATTTGAAGAGTTTATTTTGACTTTTTCACAAGACAAAACAAGCTCAAGACTGACTAATAAATCAGAGATGCACGAAGGACATCAGATATCTCTTTTTTTAATGCAGCACTTTAAGGATTTAAGGGGCTTTCATTCTAAATGTGGGGGAAAAATCCGGAAATATCAACATTTGCCAGAATGTGAAAAAGAAATTGGTGATTTTACCAATCAAAATACGCTGCTGGGAGGATTAACTGAGCTGAGGAGGTGGCACAATCACCTTGTATCATCCTTCCCTCAGCCCACCCCAATCTGAGCACCCTCAGAGGTGGGAGCAGCACAATTCACTGTATTTAACACACAGAAAATGTCCACAGAAAATGTCAGTGCTACCTATGGAAGTTTTCGATCCCAAGCAAACAGGTGGAGAGGGAAATACTTTGTTGGAGCTGGGAAAGGGGCTCAGCCTGGAGAAAAGGAGGCTCAGGGGGGACCTGGTGGCTCTGCACAAGTCCCTGACAGGAGGGGGCAGCCAGGGGGGGTCGGGCTCTGCTCCCAGGGAACAGGGACAGGACAAGGGGAAACGGCCTCAGGCTGGGCCAGGGGAGGCTCAGGTTGGACAGCAGCAGGAATTTCTCCATGGAAAGGGTGGTCAGGCATTGGGACAGGCTTGAGAGGGGAGCGGTGGAGCCCCCATCCCTGGAAGTGTTTGAAAAGTGAGTGCACGTGGCACTTTGCAGTCATGGTTTAGTTACAAGGTGGTTCCTGGTCAAAGGCTGGACTTGATGACCAAGATGAAAGGCTTTTCCAACCAAAGTGATTCCATGATTCCAATGATTCTGTGACAGGACAGTCACAGCAACTCCACAGGGGAGATGTAACCCCAGAAGAAATCCCTTGCTTTAGGCACAACAAACCTGTTTGAAAGTGGCACCTCGCAGGCTTCCCAAAGAAACCTGTAACCCTCTCCCCTCAACAAAACCCCAAAACCAGCAAAACACAGAAACAAAAGAAAAACCAAACCCCAACCCAAAAGCCTGAATGGCAACCTGGCACCTTCTGGTGCACTGCTGGTGTTGGGAATCAGCTGCCTCTTCCCAGCTCCAGATCCCACAGCTGTGCTTCCAGAGTCCCACACACCCCCAAAAGCTCCCGACAGGAACTCCTTGCTACTTCAAAAATCCCAGCTCCAGAGGATTTTGAACCAAGGAGCTTCCAGGCTGGCAGCTTCTGTTTGCTCAACCCCAGTTATCTGCTGATTGTTCCTGAAACTGCCATTCCCACGTTCCATTCCTGGAAGGAAAATGCCCTTTTATGCCTTGCTGTCCACGCTCCAGAACGTTTGCTCTGCTGTGCAGGCTGAACGTAAATCGGCTTTTCCGAAGGTAACTCGATTCCACGGAATTCAGGGGAATGAACACTCTGGCATTTGATAAACTGAGACGACGTGGTGCTCAGTAACAACGGCTCCAGACAGTAATTCCCGCTTGGAAAAGATCTCCTTTCATTCCGGATCGTTTCAACGGCCTGTGGTTGTTCACCTGCAGCGCGTCCTCTCCTTTGTGAGGATTTTATAAGGACAGAGACAGAGAGGCAGGAGAAGAAACACTTGGAATTTCCAACTCTTTATCTAAGGATTTTCCGTATTTTTCACGTTGCTGGCAACACTTTACTCATCCTAAGCACCCTCCCTTGCCAGCCAACACAGCCAGGCCAGTGCTCCACTTGTCAAACATTCACTTAGGAATTTAAAAGGCAAGATTTGTGCAAAGAAATAATATTTTGCAAAAGAAAAAAACCACCTTGCTGAGATGCCAAGTAGGAAAACCAGTTTTGAAGATTTTAGCAAATGTTCTTCTCCCTAAACTTGTGTTAAAATAGGATCCTGTAAGAACAACCTTTCAAATAATCCCTGTTTTATATTAGTCACGGTTTAGAAAATGATCAGATGTGGATGAATTCAGAATTCACTGTAATAAGGGCAATGTTTTCAATAATCTTCCTTTATTAGTCACAATTTAGAAAATAATCAAAAGTGGGTGAAATCACGAGGAGCAGCCAAAGTAAACTCTGGGTTAGCAGCAACACCCCTGGATTCTCTTCCTTAAAATCAGCAACCACAGACCCTAAAACCGAGAAAAGATCCGGGAATAGCCCCAAATCTTCCTATTCCACCTGGATACAGGGAACATTTGTTACCTCATTGTTATCTCAGCAGTGCCCACCTTGAACACGAAGTGTGTCTTTGACAGCAGCACCTCCACCATTCCGGAATCCAAGATCATGAACTAAAATCAACATTTTTATATCCCCATTAGATGGCTCCAAAGATTTGTTGAAGCTGCCAGACTCTGAAAGAGCCTTTATTTGACAACCAGGATGAATTACAGGGGCTCAGCCGGGAGTGCAGCACGGAGCAGGATTGGGAACAACATCATCATCCCTCCTGGGAATCATGGAAAAGTCACCAGACACTAAAATTCCATTGAGCAAATAATCATTGCCCCTGTTCAGGGATGAGCCATGACTTCTTTTCAGCCTGGATCAGAAAATATGGGAAGGAGGTGAGGCCTTGGCAGGGGTTGCCCAGAGAAGCTGTGGCTGCCTCTGGATCCCTGGAAGTGTCCAAGGCCGGGTTAGACGGGGCTTGGAGCAGCCTGGGATAGTGGAAGGTGTCCCTGAAACGGCCAAAAAAAAAATCTCTTCACATATTTTTAATTATCACTAAAATTCCCTAAAGAAGTGGTTCCCCAAAATAATGATGGACACCTAATTCCCAACTGCTTTTCAATGGATACTCCTCGTACAAATCCAACACAAGAAGCTTTAAAATTACTTTGGCTGGTTGAAAACGAGGCTTTTCTGCAACAGAAACAGCAAGCAGAGTTTGGAAAGGAGTCCTGAAGCTACTCCTGGAAATTCAAGCAGGGAAAAACCCATCCCAACCTCCTATCAGGCATTTCCTATTCATTACTGAGGCAAACCCTGCTTATTTCTCTTTTATAATAAACACAGCTCAAACAAAACACCCACAGCAGCAATTTATAACTTTCTTAGGGCCCCTGAAATAGTTTTTACGTAGATAATTCTTCCCTAAGCAATAATTACAAAATTTACCTCGCCTGCACAAATATCTTTTTGTCCTAAGCGTGCCAGGCCCTGATAAATGTTATGGATGATAAATCTGAAGGAAATTCCACTTTATTCTTATTTTATTTGTGGCCTGTCATTGAAATGGAAGGTGGGAATTGATGAGAGCATTGGAGAGGAGCTCTGATGTCGAGCGAGTTTATTCATTTGGACAAACTCTAAGGCAAACCTATCCTGTCGAGAGATAATTTGTTTGCAAATAATAAAATCCCAGCCAAACCCTTATTAAGTTTGGGAGTCTCCCCTAATAAAAGGGCTGATGCAGGGAGAAAAGGCTGCTCTCCAAGAGGAGGAAATCCGGCTGGAGAAATTCCCCTCGTGCAAAGAGTGGGATTCACAGATCGGCTGGAATTTTGAAGGCTTTCCCACACAAAATACAGAACTTGTCAGGAAAATGGGAATGGGCTGTGTTTCTTTATGTACAGCTTGGAAAGGAAATAATTTGAGGAGGAGTTGTTTAGAGGAAGAAGATCAAATAATGGATCAGTTTCTATTGTTCCCTTTCATATATTTAGGAATATTCCTTCTTGCTTCCTCCCTCCTGGATAATGCAACTCATGTGCAGTAGAGGAGCAACAGAATTTCAAGGAGTAACAGAAAATTTACTGTATTTAATTAATTCCCTGTGTGCTCTTCAAGAAGTAAATCTTTGTTTAAATTACCTTGATCCAGTGCTACCTGTTTGCTCTAAGGAAGGGAATTAATTCAAGTGTCGTGGGAGAGAGAGGCTCGGAATTATTTATCATCTTCTAAGATGGCCAAAATTCCCAAGCCTGACTTACAGGATTAAACACAACGCTCTGAAACCACAGGATCGTGGAATGGTTTGGGTTGGAAGGGAACTTCAAGCTCATCCAGTTCTGATTCCTCAGGAAATGTGGCCCCAAACCAGTCCTCGGCTCTGGAGTGCTAAAATGATCCCTGCTTTTTCCTGAAGTGCTCACAGATTAATGGGATAGATCTTGGATTCGTGGCTTTCAGAGAAACCCTCCCACAGCCAGATCACCTCTGATCTTCCCTATCCAGTGAATTTTGGGATATACCCTGAGCAGATGGATGGACAACAGCTTCTCCTGGACTTCCAGTGGGGTTGGTGTCCTGATGATTGAGTCTTCTACGACATAAAGAGGAATCTGAACCCTGTCAGTAATTCCAGAGTGTCCCAAAGTGACCACGACCACAACACACCCTTGTGCTCCTTCCCACATTACAAAGGGAGGTTGGAGCTGGAAGTTGGGAACATTCCTTGGTTGACTGGCAACTTTTAAGAACACCTAATTACCAACTTCCACATGGCTTTCTAAAAGAGGCAGCGAGCTGCTCTGGTTTGCCAAAACTTCGGCAGAAAAATCCCATTTCTGCAGGGACAGGTGAATGTTTTCAGGATGAAATATTTGTATCTGGAAGTTGGAATTCTGCTTTATCCCACAATACACACTAGGGACAACACAATGGTTCACCCCTATAAATGAACTGACACGAGCCAAAAATCAAGAGCTGAGAAGGCTTTTTCTTCCTTCCAACAAAAGCCACGAGTATTTCTTTCAACCTTCTCCCTCTGAAATGCCAAGACAGGAATTCTCGCCTTGGAATCACCTCCAAACACACCCCAATTTGTGGAAACAGCTTGAGCTTGGAATGCCTTTTTTCCTTCGCACACCACTCCGCCCATCTACAACTAAAAGCTCATTACTTGGGAAATAAAAACATTTTCCTGCCTGCTCGATTGATGCATCCTTAATTGTGGTGTCGCATCGTTAACGGTGACGGGTCGTGTTTTCCCGGGAAAACCCAGCAGCCCGTTAACGCTCCGGGTTATAACTCGGAACAGCCATAATTTGGGAAGCACAGCCGAGCATTTTAAACAACCAGGAGCATTCCAAGGCAGGAATGCTCCTGCCTTGTGATGGAAGAGGGTGGCAGCCAGGCCGCTGGATTAATTTGGAAGGAATTATCAGATCCCCCCTCAAAATCAAACGGTGTCACCACGGCTGTCACCCCTCAACATCAATGGGTTCCATCAGCCTTAGGGCTCAGGAAAGAGAAACCCCAACTGCTCAGTGCCACAGCCACGTTGTTAAACCTCTCCTCCACCCTTTGCTAACGACACGGAAAAACGGGCAGGGAAAAAACCCCGAAACGTTAAAACCATCCAAAAAATTCCGCGGGAGCACAGACTTTGCAGATGCAGAAATTCCTTCAACAGGCTTCACTGATGATGATGGTGACGGGGGAGGAGTTAGATTTGTCTAGAGAACATCAGGGATCAAAAGGAGAGCCAACACCATATTGTATCCTTGTACTAGCCCAATATCCCATGGATTTTAGGGCAGGCACGCAGCGCTGGCCTGCCCTGGTTGCAGCTGTGGAGGAAGGAGATCCAGCCCCTAAAAGATCAAGGATCCAGGGACTTGTGGGTTCAGAAAGGTAAGGATGAGATGTCCTCTCCAGAACGAGAGGAAAAGGCCTCAAGATGTGCCAGGGGAGGTTTAGATGGGATATTAGGGAAAATTTCCTCACCAAAAGGGTTGGAAAGCACTGGAAGGGGCTGCCCAGGGAAGGGGTGGGGTACCCACGTGGATGTGGCACTTGGGGACATTGGTGAGTGGTGAGCAGGGCGGTGGAGCTGGTTGATGGTCGGATTCGATGATCCCAAAGGTCTTTCCCAACTTTAAGGATTCTGGGATTCTGTGACCTCCACAACTACGGGAAAGGCATCCCCAAAGCTGCTCCCCAAAAGGGTGAGGCTGGGGCTGCCACACCCCAAGCCAAAGCACAGGCTCGTGTGAGAGGTGTCCTGTTGCCCTCCAAACTCCTGGAGACACCAGAAAATGGGAAGAAAGATCCATTTTAAGGTGTCTCCCTGTGTCAGGGAAGATCCAGTCAGGGCTGGAGATCCCTAATGAGCCTGGCTCATCTCCATGGAAAGAAACATCCCTCCTTTTATGACAACAAGAGAGTCACGACCTCGAGACAGAAAGCTCTCCAAGCAGCCTGAGATAAATTTCTTCCCGAAAGCATCAACAATTTCCAAGCAGAGCAGCATTTCCCAGCTGAGGTGTCCCCTCTAAAATGCAGCATTTTAGACATTGTTATTTAAAAATTCATGAGCAGAAGTTATGCCCCTTTGCTTTCATGTCATCACGGCTCAAAATCTTTGTGCACACAGAGTCCGGCTGGGAAATATTATGGATATTGGAATTCTTGAGTGCTGGTCCCAATTTCTGAAGCAACATCAGCGGGTGAAGTTACAAACACTGAATTTACTCAGGGAAGTAGAAAGACCAATAAAAAAGTTTCATTTTTCCCCACTCTGTAAGGGCACTGACCTGGCTTTTGGGGAAACAACCTCAGTGCCTGAGGAACGTCACCTCTGGAGATCCCGTGCAAAGGGAATTTATCCGGTGATCCCACGGCTGCTGGTCACAAAACCAAACCTCAAAAATGTACAAATGCCAATTTTCCACGTTGTAACCGAGGAGGAAAAGTTCTCCTGGACTGGGTTTGCGTGGCAAACGGGGTAACAGGGGTGGATTCTCTGAGGAGCTGCTGGAAACTCCAGCAGTGCCAGCTCCAGGGGATCCGGGATGGACCCGCTGTCAGCCAAGGCAGAGATGGTGGTGATGCCTCTGGGATAACTGATTAAGAAGGAAAAATGTTATTATGCAACTGGAATTGGGCGCAGAGCAGTGTGGAGTGAGCCCACGGGAGAGGAGCAGCTCTGCAGACACCCAGGGCAGGGCAGGAGGAGGGGCAGGAGCTGCTCCACATGCTGGAGCTGGGATTGCCCCGAGATTCCACAGGGAAGCATGCAGCCCATGGAGATCCAGGAGGATGCAGAGATCCACCCACAGCCCCTGCAGGAGCCCACATGGAGCAGGAGGATGCCCGAGAGAGGTGGGAAGCCCATGCCGGAGCAGGGACTTGTGGATCCATGGAGAGAGGAGCCCGGGCTGGAGCAGGTTGGCTGGTAGGACTTGTGAGCTGTGGGGGACCCACGTGGGAGCAGCCTGTTCCTGAAGGACTGACCCCATGGAAATGGATCCACACTAGAGCAGTTCCCAGAGAGCTACAGCCCATGGGATGGACTCATTGGAGCAGTTCCTGGAGAACTCTCCCGTGGGATGGACCCCATGCTGGAGCAGGGGAATGACTCCAACTCCTCTCCCTGAGGAGGAAGCAGCAGCACAAACGACATGAACCCCGACTCCCATCTCCCTGTGCCTCTGGAGGGGAGAAGGGAGAGCCCAGGAAAGAGAGAGGGGTGGTGGGAAGGCGTTTTTAGGATTTGTTTCACCACTCATTATCCTGCTCTGACTTTGTTGGTAACAAAATCAANCAGGAGCCCACATGGAGCAGGAGGATGCCCGAGAGAGGTGGGAAGCCCATGCCGGAGCAGGGACTTGTGGATCCATGGAGAGAGGAGCCCGGGCTGGAGCAGGTTGGCTGGTAGGACTTGTGAGCTGTGGGGGACCCATGTGGGAGCAGCCTGTTCCTGAAGGACTGACCCCATGGAAATGGATCCACACTAGAGCAGTTCCCAGAGAGCTACAGCCCATGGGATGGACTCATTGGAGCAGTTACTGGAGAACTCTCCCGTGGGATGGACCCCATGCTGGAGCAGGGGAATGACTCCAACTCCTCTCCCTGAGGAGGAAGCAGCAGCACAAACGACATGAACCCCGACTCCCATCTCCCTGTGCCTCTGGAGGGGAGAAGGGAGAGCCCAGGAAAGAGAGAGGGGTGGTGGGAAGGCGTTTTTAGGATTTGTTTCACCACTCATTATCCTGCTCTGACTTTGTTGGTAACAAAATCAATGGAATTCCCCAAGCTGGGCTTGTTTTGCTCATGACAATATTTGGTGAGGGATTTCTCCCTGTCCTTATCTCACCTCATGAGTCTTTCCTTATATTTTCCTCCCCTGTCCAGCCGAGGAGAGCAGGGATAGAGCACCTTTGGTGGGCCCCTGGCATCCAACCACGGTCAAACCCCCACATCCAACTGAAAAAAAACCCCCCACACCAATAAAGTCTTTTTTTCCTTTAAATGCCTTTCAAATTTTAAAGNGGGATGGACTCATTGGAGCAGTTCCTGGAGAACTCTCCCGTGGGATGGACCCCATGCTGGAGCAGGGGAATGACTCCAACTCCTCTCCCTGAGGAGGATGCAGCAGCACAAACGACATGAACCCCCACTCCCATCTCCCTGTGCCTCTGGAGGGGAGAAGGGAGAGCCCAGGAAAGAGAGAGGGGTGGTGGGAAGGCGTTTTTAGGATTTGTTTCACCACTCATTATCCTGCTCTGACTTTGTTGGTAATAAAATCAATGGAATTCCCCAAGCTGGGCTTGTTTTGCTCATGACAATATTTGGTGAGGGATTTCTCCCTGTCCTTATCTCACCTCATGAGTCTTTCCTTATATTTTCCTCCCCTGTCCAGCCGAGGAGAGCAGGGATAGAGCACCTTTGGTGGGCCCCTGGCATCCAACCACGGTCAAACCCCCACATCCAACTGAAAAAAAACCCCCCACACCAATAAAGTCTTTTTTTCCTTTAAATGCCTTTCAAATTTTAAAGGAACAAGCAAACAGAGGAAATAAAACCCAAAAGCTGACTTTAAGCAGGTTTGACTCTAATAGCTGGTTTCATGTTGGATGGAAAGGGATCAGGTGGGATATGTTACCAGCTAAAATATGTTAATGTGATTTAAATTACACTGTACCTGCCCGGGGGATTAATTTGGGGATTTTAGGCAAACTGAAACCAGCCATTCAGCCCCATCACCGGTTTTCTGGAGGCACTAATGGAATTGTTCACAAAAAGCAGAGCCTGATGACAAGCAGGAGGTGAATTAGCTCGGGGAGCAGTGGTTTTGTAATTGTAAAAATCGTTTTTTTTTCCTTAAAAAGACATTGTCGCTCCCTGATAGAAACTAGTTAAAAAGCAAAATTCCTGCCTGAAATGGCAGTGACTGGTTGGACTGAGTATCCATGTCATGGGAAGGGTTTGGCATGGTACCGGCCAGGAGTGCTGATCCTCCTCCAGGAGGAGCCTGGCAAAGGGCAGGGAGCGCATCCCAAAGATCTGCAAATGAAGGGAACTGTGCAAAAGACACAAGGAAACCTGGCAAATTCATCAAACCCACCGTGCCCTGGCATGGAAGAGGCATGGAGATTTAACAGCTTGGGTGAGCCGACCTGTTTCATCCATTTGTTTGTAAAATAAAAGCCAAGGAGATTATCCAGCCTCATTTGTGAGCCTGGCAAACCCAACCCTGAACCCTTCCCAGGGGCTGGCACCGGAAGCTTTGGGTCAACTAAATCCTACTGCTGGACAATTTTAGGAAGAAAAGTTCCCCACATCCGGTGGGGAAAAACATCTGGTGTAGAATCACAGAATCTGTGGGGTTGGAAAAGACCTCCAAGATTATCAAGTCCAAGCTGTGGCCAATCCCCACAGCAGAGCACTGAGTGCCACGTCCAGGCCTTCCCTGGACATCTCCAGGGATGGAGATTCCAAACCCCTCTGGGCAGCTCCTGCCCAGGGGATTGAGGGAGGGAGGGAGATAATGAGATAGCAGGGGGGTGGATTTTTGAAGTGGATTTTGTTGTTACAGCAAGTAACAAGAATTTCAAGAGGTATTCAACAGCACAGGTCAGGAACAACTCTAAAGGAGCCCTCCATGGTTTATTTTGGGTGGTTTTCCCAGAGCTGAGCCTCAAACCCCATATCTCACCTCACATACAACTACTTCCTGCTAAGCAGCGTGCCATGATTAACAGGATTTCCTATAAAAACCCCACTATCACTTCCTGTGAATGCTGGAATTAATCTGCTGCCCAGCTAATCCCAGGGCAAAGCGAATGAATCCGCAGATGAAAGGGAGAGCAGGGATCTTTTCAGGAGGCTTTTTTTTTACACCCCAGAGAGTATTTCAGGAGCGTAACACAGCCTGAACCAACACGCAAAGCCTTTTATTTACACCTTCAGATCTCCCAGCTGGAAGTTGGAGATCAAAACAACTGAACTCACAGCAGCGAGAGCAGTTCACAACCCACACATATTCAGATGAATTACCACGAAAACTGTAACCAAAATTTTAATGGCAAAGGCATCGGCTTTGTTCTAATTACTCCATGTTGTATAAAGACTGTAAACTTCCTCAATATTCTGGTGTGTGGGGAAATTCTGAGTAAATCCTGAGGAGGAAGGCAAACCTTGTAAGGTGAAGAAGTTAAAAAGGGCATGAGGTAGAAAAAAATACACGAGATTTTCTCCTGCCACGATGAGCACAGGCCCAAGTCACAGATCACTCCATAGCAACATCCCAGAGGTGTCTCTGTTTCAACCTCAAAGCCTTCTAGAATAGCCCAGACAATGTATCCACATTATTTATTAATTATTACAGATATGATTTTAGATCTGCCCTTATACACAAGATCAGATATCCAGAGATTTCTCTGCCACCTGCGCTATTATTCCATAGCACAGCTGCTGCATTCCCACATATCTGCACAATCCAGCTGCAAACTTTTGGGAAAAATAATTCCATTGCCTCTGCTTGATCAATAAGCACATATCCTTAAATAGCTCAGCATTCCACAATATGGGAATTGAAAAAAAATCACCATTTAGTTATACTAAACACAAGTGTGAGCAGCAGCTTGTGGGTTTGGTTGTGGGATCAGGGATCAGAGCAAACATGGAACACTTGGAGACAGCTCCTGATAAAAAATGGTTACATTTTAAAGAGAAGTGGCACTTTTCCAGACTTTTCTGGAGAGCTGCACAGTCAGCTGTGGAAAAGGGCTGGATAAAGCACAAACCACCAATACAGCTTCCCACATGTGGGACAAGGGAGGAAGGAGAGCAGGTGTTTAACAGCACAGAGAAGAAACAGCAAACACAAACCCTTGGCTGCTCAAAAACACCACAAAGAAGAGGCAAAAAATCCCTTTGTCCACGAGCCAGCGACACCCAGGCTTTACCCACGGAAAACCACGGGAAACCGACTCCGATTTTGGGTGGAGATCCATGGAAAAGGCGCTTCCCAGCATTCCCGGGTCACTCACCCCGTCGGGCCGGCCGTCCGAGGCCGTGACGATGAGGATGTAGCGGTCGGTGCTCTCCCTGTCCAAGGGTTTGGCCAAGGCCAGCAGGCCGGAGCTGGGAATGCAACAAAAGGACAACGGGTTAGAGGGGGAGTTCCACTCACCCACACCGAGCTTCCCTTTGGGAAGGATTTTTTAGGTTTTCTGCAGGTGAAGGGTGATAAAAGCCATGAGCTAATTCCTAGTGCTTCGTGCTTGGAGACAGGAATGATCCTTAATCACTGAGGAGTCCTGGTATCCAGCAGGATTGGGCTGTAAACTCTGGGAATACAACACACACAGGCTCAATGCGACTCTGCCTGGCTGCCAGGGAAAGGCACACACTGTGTCACCTCAGAGGAAGTGCTGCAAGTATTCCCTAATAAAAAAATACTGCTGGAGGCACAAGTGGTGTGGAAAATGAATTCCAGACTGGTTTGGGTTGGGAGGGATATTAAAGCCCATTCCTGCCATGGGCAGGGACACCTTCCACTATCCAAAGTTGCTCCAAGCCCTGTCCAACCTGGCCTCGGACACTTTCAGGGAATCAGGATATTGTGATTATTGACACCCATTCTAAAATGACAGCAAAAGGAGGGTTAATTGGAGGCCACATAAAACAATGTTTGCAAATTCCTGTGACTGCTGACAAATGAAACAATTCGGATTTTTCCCTCGAGGATGATCCAATTCCCTCCTGCAGATGTCTGGAAGCCACCCAGAGAGACAAGATCCCACCACAAACTCATCACTTTTGATGTCAGGAAGGATAAGGAAGGCCCTGTGTGGACAATCCTGCCTAAGGAAGCCAAACTCTGCTTCACCGAGCTGGCACCAGAGCCCTGATTCCCACCAAACCAGCAGGTCTCAGGGGCTGGAATTCTCCAGAACACTTGGATGTGGAACACCTGTACCCAGTGATGTTTTTTTTCCCCCCAGACTCTAAATTTCTGCAGTTCCTGTTTTAATTTCTTACTCTCACAGAAGATCTCAGCAAATTGGTTCCAGGCTAACAATTCCCAACAAATTCCAACACTTCCTGGCAAGCTGTTCCTTCCAACAAATACCAGGAAAATTGGTGGAAAACATGAGTGGGAGCACAATTTTCCCCTAGGATTGAAATATTGGTGGGTAAAATAATATTTCAAGAGATGCTCCATTCAAGCCGCCTTGTGGTTATACAAGGAAAATTTGGGCTCGTGGAATCAAATTTTTAACCTGTTCAACTTCCTCCAAAAAGGAGGACCCAAAATACTTCCCTGGAAGTTGGTAAAAACCAGTGGTAAATTAATTTTGTGTATGGTTTTTCACCCAGTAAATATGGAGCTGCCACGTCTTGGATCCTGGAGGGAGGAGAATGGAACCTCCAGGATCCTCCTCCTCCTCTTCCCAGCGTGGGATTTCAGAGGATTCCTGTTCCAGGGAAAATGATGCTCCAAAGGGGAAGGGCAAAGTGTGAAATCATAAAAAGGGACAGACCTGAGAGATTTGTGTATATATATTTATATATTTTTAATATATAACCATATATTATTGTTACGATATATATATTTCTATACATTTTTATATATAGCCACATATTATTATTAAAGATATATTTCTATACATTTATATATAACCACATATTATTAAAATACATAGCTATAATTATTATATATTACTATAGTTATTACAACTATAAATATGTAGCTATATATCACTAAAATACATATTTATGGATACTTCTATGACTATCCATAGATAAATCTTAAAATTCCATATATACATTAAATTAAGTACATGATCCATATTTTATATCTATCAATATACCCCTGCTAAAACATCCTTATATTTGCAATTTTAGTTACTTGATTATTGGAATAACTGGGCTACTAATCCTAATTTGATTATTAAGACTTTAATTAGACTAAGCAAAATTCTTAGTTTAGCCCACATGAAGGCAAATCAATCAGCCATCATCTATAAATATATGAATAGAAAGAAATACATTCTTTTTATATATAAACATATATTTTTCAGCATTTGTTCAAGACACCGCAATAAAATATGAACAAAAAAAAAACTTTTAGGGGGAAGGAAGGGTAAATAAAACATAAAACACTTCAGCGGTGAATTATGAATTAAAAAAATACATCAAAGTGGAGCTGAGAATAAAACACTGACATGAAACACAGACCTCGAGCTGCAGAAATCCATGTGCATTTCTCCCGTATTTTTGCACTCTCACATCACCTTTTTTATCTCCTTCCCACCTCTTGAAAAATTACAATTTACTGTCTCTCCTTTTCAATGGATGAACATCATTCAAAAGACAGGCTAAATTATAAATACCCTGAATTATAAATATCCTAAATTACACATCCTAAATTAAAAATATCCAAAATTATATATCCTAAATTACAACCATCCTGTGTTTTCCTCCAGGATTCAGGTTCCTTTAACACTCCAGCTTTTCACCCTCACTCTTTCCAGGGAACATCAGGAGCTGGGAATTACTAGAGGTGGTGCTCAGGTTCTGATGCCAAAGAAAGGAGAACAGGAACCTCCAGGGGTGCCAGAGGATGGGGATGGAGGGATGGAGGAGGAATTCCAGCTGGGAATTCATTCACACGCCACCTTTAACCCCTCTGTGCAGCATCTCTCGTGTAGCCAGGTGGGATAATTCACATTTTAAATCAACAAATGGAGCTTTTCTTCCACTGTAACCCTCCTTTGGAGCATCTCTTTCACCCAGAAATACAAACCTCTCTCCGTAGGTTTGGGGATTTAGGTTCCCAATCTCTCCCTCACACCGAATTAGAACGGATTTTTTGCAATTGTACACCATGAATAAATAAGCCCCAGGTTACTTTTGTCCCATCATTTACTGGGGTAAGTCAGCTCACCACCCTCCCTTCCTCCTGCAAGGAAAAGGATACTTTGGATTGCAAACAACAGCTAAAAAAAAGGTAAATAATACCTAAACCCATGTAAAATAAAGAAAAGGGTGGTGGGACAGGCACAGGCCAATCTGCTGTTTATAATTTCATACCAAACCCTCTCTTTCTCCCCCTCCTCAAGCTGGAATTCAATTTAAAGAGGTTTTAAACCAATGCTAAACCATAACAAGGCAGGAAACGAAAGCAAAACTTGTCCCTGGCATTAGTGAAGAGCTGACAGGTAAAAGGCTTTTAATTAATCCCCGGTCACTCTTTGAAATAGAATCTTTCCACCTCAGTGAGTCTGCCCCACTAAATCAAGTGTTTAAAACAAAGAAAGAGTCCCCAGTGACACACTCCAGGATGGAATTTGGCTCCCAGAGCTCTCTTTGCTGTCTGAGAGCCCCTGGAAGAGAAGCTGGAAGGGTCTGAGCACAACCCTTTCCCTTCCAGCTCCCACATTCCCGGGGCTGACAAGCCACAAGTCTGTTTTCCAAGGGTTTCCCACTTACCTCTGAGAGAGGTTAAAAACTTGCTGAGGATCTCCGTTCTGAATGAGGTATTTGATGGGGTCACCCTCTCTGTCGAAAGCCTTGAGGGGAAGGAAAAAAGAGGATAAAATGTAGTCAGTGGAAAAGTTTTCTTCTCTTCCGTGTAGAAACTGGGGAATTGAGTTTTAGGAAAAGTTTCCTGCAGGGATGACACCACTGGTTATGGATGGGCTACTCCAGATAAAGCTGGAGCACATCAGAATCCTTATGCTACACAGAAATTACCCGAATCTCCTGAATACAGGATTGGTAATCATTAGTAATTATCTAATTATCAAATTACTGCTACGTACAGCAGTACGAAATTCGGGCTTTAATAATTTTCTTCTCTTTTTTTGCACCTACAGACTCATCAGACCAAACTTCTTTTTCTCCTTTCTTCCTATTCTTCACTTCCACTTCTTATCCAGATCCCTCTTTTGGTTATTTTATCAGAATCCCAACCTTTGGCTGATGCTCTGACGAGCTCCAATTGCAGCACTCGCCCTCCACAACAATTTGCTTTTTTTGGGGGGGTGAAGATCAGGATAAGACCTTGAAGAACAGCCATTAACAGCACCAAAACGAGGATATTCCACCTATTAGGTGGCAAAAAAACTTTTCAGAGTTGACCAAACTACTTTTGATGTCCCCCCTGGTGTCACTTGAGGCTGAAAGAGGCCGACCCCCACCGTGCTCCTGTCAGGTCCTTGCTGTGCACCACAGTCAAGGGCTGGGTAACTTTGAGCTGACCACCTAAAAACCAGTTTTTTAAGATAAAAACCCAAGAGAAATAAGAAATAAACTCAGCTCAAACACCCCCCGAAATTAAGGGACGAAGCAAAACCATTTCAGCGTGCAGGCAGAGCAGGGAATTCAGCAGGAAAACAACTCCTCGCTTTTCCAACAGGACCACAGCTCTCCTGGATAGGGCAGAGGGTAAAAAGCATCTGAGGGGTTCTCACAGTGCTTGGTGTGGCGTTTTCCCAAAGAAGTTCGGACACTGTGGGCTCCCAATGGAAAGTGGGATTAAGAATAAAACCCATCGTCCAAATGAAGGTCAGGCAGCAGTGGGTGGTGTTCATTGGCTCAGTTCTGCAGGGTGTGTGCAGCTCCTCGGTACTGATCAATATTCTCATCCACAACATCAATGCCAGACCGGGAAAATTGGGAAAATCATTTCTAAACTCCACGGGTGGCACGGGAGGAATCTGGATGCCCTTGTCCTGCAGCTACGAGCAGGCGGGATCTGAGCCAAGACCACCAAACGCCACAAATGCTGGAGGCAGGAAACACGAGGAGCTGGCATCTCTGAGGACTCTCCTTGATCCTGAATCCCCAGAATCCCATTGGTGCTCCTGTCTTTGGCCCTTTGTCCTCCTTCCCTGCAGGGCATCCTGCCCTCCCTGCACCTTCAGCAATCTCAGGGGTATCGTTACGGTCTGCACTCACTCGTAACGAGGCAGGGGGCTCCAAGAAACACACAAAATCAAAGGCTGCCTGTAGTTTAGCTCATTTTCTCCTTATCCCCAAAAGAAATCCACCTTTCCATCAAAACAAAGCAGAGAGAAAAGTTTATAGCTGTTTTTAAAAACTCCTGTTTTCTTTAAACCCAAAGAACAGCGATTTATTACGGGCAGAAGGAGACACCGAAGGTTTGCGAGTGAGAAGAGCAAACCATTCCCAATTTTTTCCAGATCAGTGGCATACGGCGAGCCCATAAATTCCACACAACAATTCCATGTTACCTCCTTGTTCAGCACATAACCGGACCCTGCTAAGGGCCCTATTTGTTCTGCAGGCTCCCAGAAAAATGACAGCATTTGCATATTTTAATTAATAATGGCTGGCAGAACAGGGAGCCATAAACGCCTCCTGGGCACGCAATAAACTTGCAGGTTTATTTACAAATTAATGCTGTGGAGATCGTTTAATATTGCATTAATCTCAAATGTTGTTAATTAAAGCACCAGTCAAGACCAACTGGGTGCATTATAAAATAAATAAGAGTGTAAGAAAGAAATACAACCCTCCACCACCTCCATGACAAATTTTAATGGACAAGAAGTAAGCGAATTTTATTTTTTGAAAGTCTAAAGGGCAAATTTAAAGCAGCTGCATTTGCACTGTCATTGACCCTGAGGTTTTGCAGATCTTCGGATCTGGTAATTTGGGAATACTTTAAAAATTCTGCTCCCTCCTGCTGTATGCAGCACTAAAAATATTGGCAAGAAAGGATCATCAAAGCACAATCTCTTAATCTGCATCACCCCGAACACTGACTGGGCTGATAAAACTCAGGAAAAGAAATACTAGTGTGAAAATTAAAACACTTGCTGAATATTGGAGGTCTGGTGATATTCCATAACCCAGGCAATGCCTTAAGCCATGGCTAGAATTCCACAAAAAAAACCCAAACCAAGATGACCAACTGGTAACTTCCTGTTGCCTGGAAAAGGCAGCACAGGATTTCAAAAGCTGAAACACTCAGTTTAGGAAGGTTTAAAATGTCCTGGTGGATTTTACACTGCAGGGAAAAAAGGAAGGGGAAGGCAGAAATATGCTCCACACAAGAGAAGTCCTTCAATATAGATGGGGGTTTTAATGCAGGATGAGGGAGCTGGATTCGGAATTGGGTTGGAAGAGACATTAAAGCCCATCCCATTCCACCCCCTGCTGTGGGCAGGGACAGCTTCCACTATCCCAGGCTGCTCCAAGCCCCATCCAACCTGGCCTTGGGCACTTCCAGGGATCCAGGGGCAGCCACAGCTTCTCTGGGCAACCTGTGCCAGGGCCTCCCCACCCTCCCAGGGAGGAATTCCTTCCCAATATCCCATCTAACCCTGCCCTCTGGCAATGGGAAGCCATTCCCTGTGTCCTGTCCCTCCATCCCTTGTCCGAAGTCTCTCTCCATCTTTCCACATTTCAGGTTCAGGACCACCAGACCTAAAAGAGATACAGCCCTGGACAAATCCAGAAGCTGAAGCCAAGCATATTTGGGATTTAACACTCAAGTTTTTTTCATAAATCCTAGAACCTCTGAGGCTGGAAAAGCCCTCCCAGCCCATGGAGTCCAAGCTGTGCCCAATGCCCACCTTGTCCCCAGCCCAGAGCTCTGAGTGCCACGTCCAGGCCTTCCTTGGACACCTCCAGGGATGGGCACTCCAACACCTCCCTGGGCAGCCCCTGCCAAGGCCTGACCACCCTTTCCATGCAGAAATTCCTGCTGCTGTCCAACCTGAGCCTCCCCTGGCCCAGCCTGAGGCCGTTTCCCCTTGTCCTGTCCCTGTTCCCTGGGAGCAGAGCCCGACCCCCCCTGGCTGCCCCCTCCTGTCAGGGACTTGTGCAGAGCCACAAGGTCCCCCCTGAGCCTCCTTTTCTCCAGGCTGAGCCCCTTTCCCAGCTCCCTCAGCCGCTCCTGGGGCTCCAGCCCCTTCCCCAGCTCCATTCCCTTCCCTGGACATGCTCCAGCCCCTCAAGGTCTCTCTGGCTGGGAGGGTCCAGAACTGGACACGGCCTTCGAGGTCCCTCAGCAGGGCCAGCACAGAATGAGCTGTTTGAGGTTTAGTGAAACATTACAACAGATTATTCCAACAGCGAGCTTCGCTTTCCAACCACATTTAAATCCTGTCCAATCCTTAAATACAAAAACCTGCCAACAGGTTTTGTGCCTCCAAAGACCCCTCAGGCTCTCAGCCACATATTCCAGCACCTGTCACGGAAACACAAATATTTCTGTTTCTCAGCACGCTCCTGGCTCCTGTTCCTCCTCGGGGCTTCCAAACCCAAGTGTCTCCCGCCAGGAAGGAGAAGGCTCCTGAGCAGCCTGGCTCTTCCATCCCTCCCTCCCTGCAGGCAGCACAGACGTGCCAGGAGTTAATTGGCAGCGCTGAGTTAATGAGTCAGCCTCCCTCAGCACAGGTGACTGGAGCAGCTTAACCAGCCGGAATAATCCCACTCTTTCCTCAGGAAACCCTTTTACCAGGAGCTTTCCCATGCACCTGCTTCAGTCAGTCCATTAGAGCTCCTTTCTTTCACTCCTGCTAAACATAGAATTGAGTAAGTGCCTGATCTCTCCAAAAAAAAGCCTCAATGAAGAGTTGTTGTCATTTATCTCCCTATTTTGCGCAGCTGGCTTGGGAACACGGGGTTAGAACAGGAAAGAAGGGAGGAGAAAGGTGGATTTTCTAATATAACTATCACAGAATCACACCATGGTTTGGGTTGGCAGGGACCTTGAGGATCAACTCATTCCAGCTCCTGCCATGGGCAGGGACACTTTCTACTCTCCCACGCTGCTCCAAGCCCCATCCAACCCGGCCCTGGACACTTCCAGGGATCCAGGGGCAGCCACAGCCTCTCTGGGCAGTGCCATTTGCAGCCTGCAGCACCTTTGACCATATTTATAACAACAAAAAAAGAAGTCACAGAAAACCAAGTGAACTCTTTTTCTGTGCAATCCACGGAACAGGGGCTGCTGATTAGAATGCAATCATTTTCAATCCCTATCAACTGCTCCACCACCCCCAGGGAAGCCCAAGGAAGGCTGTGTACCTGCAGGTTTAACAGGACAGCTCCGATCCTCATGGCCTCGCTGACTTCCAGGCTGTACATGAGCTGCGGGAAGCGTGGAGGGCTCTGGTTGTTGGGAGGCAGCACCTCGATGTAAACGGTGGTGATGGAGCTCCTGCAGTGCAAGGGGAGGGGGGGAAAAAGCAGTCAAAAGCAGTGAGAATCAACAAATCCAACCCACAACGTGTGCTGCACACACTGTGTGTTCTCGAGCTCTAACAGCCTCCCTTTAAAAGCTCCAGGATGTGTTTTTCCTTCTGTATGGAAAGGAAAGCAGGCTGCCACATGAACAGGAAGAAAAGCTCCACAATTTGCCTAAAAGTAGCCCAAAGTGGTGTTCTATGAGAGCACA
Source organism: Ptilonorhynchus violaceus (assembly GCA_013397565.1). NCBI lineage: Eukaryota > Metazoa > Chordata > Aves > Passeriformes > Ptilonorhynchidae > Ptilonorhynchus > Ptilonorhynchus violaceus. Next base: position 207,037 of record VZRJ01005285.1, read on the forward strand.
CCCCATGAGCAAACACAGCTCCCAATGCCCCACGTCCTGGGCGAATTCCGAGCTGGGAACTGCTCCTGCCACGCGCAACGTGCACCCCTGGAGCATCCCTGCTGTCAGTCAGTTTGCTTCCTTCCTTTGGAAGAGAGGGAGCAGGGAATGTTGGCAGGGAGGATAATGCTGGGAGAAGAGAAGCACACAAGTCTGTGTGAGGCTGCAGTGATGCTGCGGGTCCATAAACCCCAGCTCGTTTCAGAGCAGTGCCAATGCAGGACACTACAAATCCTTGGAAAACCCTTCAGCTGCACTGAATCCCTGTCCCAAATATGCTGCCAACAGCATTCCAGGTGGGAGGTTGAAGGCTCTTTGGGACACTGGCACTGCAGACCCTGCACATCCTGTAAACTCGCTCGATATTCCACTGCTCCAGCCTGAGGAAGGGAACCAGGAGGCTCCCTGGAGGTGAAGGATATTTAAAATCTGACTTAAAGGGAACTTTCTATTGCCTCTCTGCTCCGTTATCCCACCTGCCTTCCCTCCTGGATGCCAGCACGGGATGCCAGCAGGGCACCCCCACCCTGCGCTGCATGTGCAGCTTTTCCCTGCATAAACCCTTCAACAAAGTTGATAAATCTCAAGTTTTAGGACTGCAGGGAAGAAACCAAAGGGATTTGTCCCAATTTTTTTTGGAGGTGGGGCAGGAAGAGGGAGAGAAAAGAAAATTATAAACCCAGTGAGCTGCTTCTTGCAGGCCCAGCAAACTCCAGAGCTTTTTTAGAGGGTCCTACCCAAAATTACCAGACATTTATGCATTTATAGTTAAAACAGCTGCTGTGTTAACTGAGAGACCACATCACTGATCAATATTTTTAATTAGCTGCCCAAAATCGTGGCCAAGCAGTCACCACTCTGCTGTGGATGTTTCCCACTGCCCTTTCCCAGCAGGCTTTAAGGTCCCTTCCAACCCAAACCATTCCATGATTCTATGACCAGCAAGCAAATTTTCTCCAAATATTGAAGGCAGAATCACAGAAGCAAAGCACTAACAGTCTGCAAAGTAAAAGCACTGTAACATCCAATGGCTTTATTTGCAATTCCATTTTTTTATTAGCACTTTGCATTTCCCCCCCCGTTCCTTTAGTGTGGGTTATAGCCCAGTTAAGTGGCTGGCAAATCCTCCTTTGGCACGGGAAAGGGAAGGAGATGGATCCGAGCCAAGCACTGCAGTTGGAGTTTTCAGGTGAATACACAGAGAGCAGAACAGTGCTCAGGAATTGCAGAGTGCTCCCAAAATCACTCCAGGATGGGAAAACAGCTTTGTGCTGCACCAGGTGACCGGAAGTCAACTGCACCCACATCTCTGCTTTAATCCTTTTTAACATTGCCATGGAATCATGGAATGGTTGGAGTTGGAAGGGGCCTTAAAGCCCATCCAGTGCCACCCCTGCCATGGGCAGGGACACCTTCCACTATCCCAGGGTGCTCCAAGCCCCATCCAACCTGACCTTGGACACTTCCAGGGATGCAGGGGCAGCCACAGCTTCTCTAGGCAATTATAAAATGTTTAATGAATATATTTCTCTACGTGTGGACCCATCTATATTTGGCCAAAAATACTTTTCACTATGTGGAATTATAACCTCCTGCTCAGGTAGTTCCCAGACTGGACTCAATCCAGGAGATCCCTGTATCCCTAAGTGACACGATTCCCACACCCAGGAATCCGAGGGCAGTGTGGAAAGGTTGAGGTCTGACAGGAAACTGATTTTACAAACGTTCTCATTTTTTTTTTCAAAGATAGAAACTGCTTCAATATAGGAATGGGCTGTGCAGGGAAAGGGGGAAATTTCCATGCCTGGAAGTTTTCAAGGAACAACCGGACATGGCACTTGCTGTGGTTTAGACAAGGTGATTATTGGTCAAACTGAATGATCCTGGAGGGCTTTTCCAACCTGAATGATTCCATGATACCTCGATAACTTCCATTAATAATTATAATTAATAATGCCCATAAAACAAATCTCAGTTTGGGCACAGTCATCCAGCAACATTTTAAAATGTCATTCCATAAACAAACCCCACAGAATTCCCATTTAAATTTGTGCTCCCAAAGGCTACAGAGCTACAGTTCCTGAGCCAGGTTCAGCGGTTGGGTCTTGCTTTGTCCATAAGCAAGGGGAGGACCGAAATCCAACCACTTTCCAGTTATCCTGGCAGTTTTCCGCTTCTTTTTTGCCATGAAGACATTTTCTGAGGAGGAATCACACGCTCCCAACATCCATCCTCAAAAATGCCTGTTTTTAGACAACACAAAGGTTTTTCCACCACAAAAGGAGCTGATGGCAATCAGAGGTGTTGTGTGGGGCCACACCACAGGGATCTCCAACTCCCTGAAGGGGAAATACTGATTTTTGTCCTTGGCTTTGAAGTGCTACACAAAATAAATGCGTAATTATCCTCTCAGTCTTCTCCTCAGCACTACCAGCGAGAGAGGCCTCATCAAGAAAGCAAGCAAGAGGAAAAAGGAAAAATTCAAGCAGGATGCCATTACCAGATGTTCATTTTATGAACAACTTAACAATCTGAATGGAACAGTAATTATAAAATAGGGGCACAACAGCAGGTCCCAAGGGAAATCCGATTTTTGAAATCCCGCTTTTGTGTTCTCTTTCCTTCTTGCATTTCCCATTTGAAGAAAAGATTTTCACTTTACAGTTGCGGGAGATTTAAAGCTCCTGTTCCTCCCTGTCATCCTCTTTGGATGGGGAAGTTGTCACATTCTCAGCACCGGGCCCAGAACATGAGAGATATTTTTTGGCAGCCCCACAGCTCCATGAAATGACCTTTTGGCACAACTGCCACACTTAGAACACCAAACTCCACAGAAACAGGTGAGCAGGGCTCGATACCTTTGCTGGTTTTTGAACATATTGAATCATAGAACGGGTTGGGTTGGAAGGGACCTTATTTGCATCCTAAATTTGGGATGCAAGCTTAGGGACTTGTCCTAACTTGGGATGCAAGTTTAGAGGCAAGTCCCTAAAAAAGGGACCTTATTAAATCCTAAACTTGGGATGCAAGTTTAGGGACTTGTCCTAAACTTGGGATGCAAGTTTAGAGACAAGTCCCTAAAAAAGGGACCTTACTAAATCCTACACTTGCAGCCTGCTCTTCTTTATCTGGGGGAAAACAGAAACAATTCTGCCCTTGGGAATTTGGGTCTTAGCAGNAGAGACAAGTCCCTAAAAAAGGGACCTTACTAAATCCTACACTTGCAGCCTGCTCTTCTTTATCTGGGGGAAAACAGAAACAATTCTGCCCTTGGGAATTTGGGTCTTAGCAGGGACACTGCCCACCCTACACCTGGAGAGGGTCTCCAGCTCAGCACCCCCATTACTTGGGATCCTTTTTTGCATTTCCTGAACAAAAAGCTTTTCCTTCTCGCTTTTCTTAACCTCCCTTCACCTCCATCCCCGAACGGACACGCACGGTGTCCGGCACAACCGGGAACTTTGGAACTGCAAACCACCACAAGCAAACGAAACCACGAAAAACGAGGAAAACGTCGCTACGGAACGCGAAGGGATGGAATTCTACCAATTCTTTCCCAGCAGGCCCTCTTCGCTCCCAACAGGAGGCACGGGGTTGTATCCCGGGCGTGGCACGCGGAAGGAAGAGGTCGTTAGGGAACGATTAATTACCTCCTGTGGGCGGGGGGCGCGCGGTCGGAGGCGCGCACGGTGAGCGCGTAGGAGCTGCCCACGGCCAGCTCCACGCCCGGCCCCACGGTCACCAGCCCCGTGCGCTCGTGGATGGAGAAGTGGCCCCGGTCCCCGGCCAGGATCTCGTACGCGACCTCCCCGTTGGCTCCCTCGTCCGCGTCCGCGGCCGTCAGCTGCAACACAAAGCACAGCGTCAGCTCCGGGGGCTGCTCCAACGTGCGGGATGCGGGCAGGAATGTCCGAGCACGGCACAGCGAGGACACGGCTGAAATGGAGGGTGACAGGTGTTAACAACGTCCTGGAGAAGAGAAAAGGCGCTCGCTCAAGAGCGCGAGCCAGTTATTTGAAGAAACCTCATTAAAGTTTGCTCTCTGCGGGTTGGAATTGATAACGCCGCCTATGAAGGCACAAGGGGGAAGAAGGAACTTTGGTGCAGCAAAAAAAAGGGAAAGAGTTGTGTTTGTTTGTTTATTTCCCATCACTCTCTGCACTTTTCCAAGGGACAGCCTCGGTAGTGCCAGGAAGTCTCGCATCCAGGCCTGGCATTCCAAGGCCTCGTTGTGCAGGGCTGGAGAACAGTGTTTGTATTAATATGTGTACTGTTACGGCAGCAAGGGAAATGGCAGCTGTTCCCATATGGATACACACACGGGATCATGGGATCATTCAGGTTGGAAAAGCCCTCTAAGATCATCGAGTCCAACTGTTAACCCAGCACTGCCAAGGCCACCACTAATCCACATTCCCAAGTGCCACATCATCCTAGAGAAAACCCTAAATCCTGACATTAGACCCAAATTCTAATGGTGGATGTAATGAAATGGGGGGGGGGGGGTGTTCTTCTCCTGCCCCTGGGAAAGGCAGTGGATTTATCCCACTTTTGTAGTGTGCAACGCAATTAGAGATCAGTGAATGTCTTTGCTTTTAGTGAAGCAGAGAACAGAATCCCAGAGTGGTCTGGGCTGGAAGGGATCTTAGGGCTCATCCCATTCCCACCCCCTGCCATGGGCAGGGCCATCTTCCACTATCCCAGGTTGCTCCAAGCCCTGTCTAACCTGGCCTAGTTGTCTCTTCCTCCTTTAGGAGCTGTTCTGCTCATAGACACCCTGGTTCCTCAACCGGCTTTTCATTCTGCAGGACAACACATTCCCTCAGGGAATGACACAGTGTCTGAGCAGTACTGGAACATCCAGAAGGCCACAGCCACAGCATCCAGCTGTGCATCCAGCTTCCAGCAGCGCCGGAGTGGAAGTGACAGGGAATGATGGCAAAACGGGGCTCTTGCTACTCCCAGCTCCAGGCGAGCAGTGGGAGAGGGGGAACGGCAGGAGGGTGACAGCAGAGCTCCCCTGGGATGTCCAGAGCAATCCCAGCCTCAGGAAACGATTCCCTGCAGGGATCCTACAGTGAGGATGAAAAAGGAAGACACTTGTAGCTTCTTCCAAGGGCCCCCTCTTGTTACTGTGACACTCAAGAGGTGACAGCGCTGCTGCACACAGGGACAGGAGCTCACTGATGTCCCTGCCATGCTGCAGGAAAAAATCATCTGTCCATCAGAGCAGCGTCACAGCAACTCCAGCAGCTCACAGCCTCCCACAGCACCACCTGCAACTGCAAAACGCCACCTCAAAGTGCCAAACCATGACCAAAAACTGCGAATCACCACCAAAAACTGCCAAACCACCACCTACAACCGCCAAACGACCACCTAAAACTGCCAAACCGCCACCTAAAACTGCCAAACCACCACCTGAAAGTGCCAAACCATCATCTAAAACTCCCAAACCACCACCTGAAAGTGCCAAACCATCATCTAAAACTCCCAAACCACCACCTGAAAGTGCCAAATCACCATCCAAAACTGTCATATCACCACCTAAGACTGCCCAACCATCACCGACAACTGCGAAACCACCACTTAAAAGTGCAAACCTGTCATCCAAAACCACCAAATCACCATTTAAAATTACCAAACCACCATCTAAAAGTGCCAAACCACCACCTACAACCGCCAAACCACCACCTACAACTGCCAAACCACCACCTGCAACTGCCAAATCGCCACCTGAAACTGTCAAAGAAACACCTAAAACTGCAAACCATCACCTACAACTGCAAACCCATCATCTACAATCCCCAAACCATCACCTAAAACTGCCAAACCAACACCTACAACTCTCAACCACCACCCACAGCTGTCAAAATACCTCTGCCCAAGGATGGCTGAAGAGCTGGAAGAGCAGAAACCAAATTCTTGTCACTAAAACAAGAAGGGAAAGGAAGAACAAATCCCAAAGCTGCAATATTTGGGGTAATAACATTTGCATACATTAACCACCCAGAGGAGGACGTGAATCATGGAATGATTTGGGTTGGATGGGACCTTAAAACTCATCCAGCGCCACCCCCTGCCATGGGCAGGGACACCTCCCACTATCCCAAGCCCCATCCAACCTGGCCTGGATCATTTCCAGGATAAAACTCAGGGATCTAATCGTTCTCTAAGATAATCTCGAGTCTTTATGCACACAGGCTCAGAGAAATACAACATTTCGTGTAGAAAGTCCAAAATGTGCTCCAAACCAACAACTAAGCCCATAACAGCAAATCTTAATTCATCTCCTATAGCATTTTGGGACACACTTTATACTGAACATGGGATAAGCCCTTGGAAAGCCCCAAAACCCATGGAACAGAGGTCATCTCCTCTTAGAAATTTAAAAAACAACTTAATATCCGTGTGGGTGGGGTTTTTCTCTACCTCATTCTCTATTTTTTCTCAACATTCTGAAGAAGGCCTCCGGTGAAAGCTGCACTTTGATCGCTCATTTTACAGTTTCTGTACAGACCTGGGTGTGTTCATTAACCCTGCAGAGAGCAACGATCCCCACCCGAGCGACACAGATCAAAAAAGACCTGTGCAAGCCCTCCCTGCTGAGCTTCAAAAGTAACACACATACCAAAAAAAAAAAAAGATAAATAAAGGTTTTATGCAAGATAAAAAGTCCTAAGGATTTAAAGACAGGATTTGGAACCAGGCCAGGTTTTACTGTGACAACACGAAAAAGGAAAATTAATTGACTACACAATCACACAGATGAAGAAGGTTAATTAAACCTACAAATAAGGAATGCTTGGAAAGATAAGTAATTTTGAGTAACATTTTGGGGGCAAAACCAACAATCCAACCCGGGATTAAAGAGAATTAAAGTTTAACTGCTGCCATAATATATGATTCCAGAAATCCCATCTCCAGCTGTCCCAGCCCGATAGAGCTCTGCAGTCAACAAGATTTGAGAAACATGGGCTAAAATATTCAGGGAGAAGAAGAAAATGAGGTTTCCTTTACTCTCCCAGGAAACTTTGTATCCAGCAGGAGCAGCTCTGTTGCATGGACATTGAATGCACTGAAAGTTTGCAAAATAGGGGTGGATCCTGCAGCAAGGGGTGGGTTTCTTGGGAAGAAAAGGAGATCTAGGAGTCCTTTTCTTGGGAGGAAAAGGAGATTTAGATGTGGTTTTCTTGGGAGGAAAAGGAGATTTAAGAGTGTTTTTTCTTGGGAGGAAAAGGAGATTTAGGAGTGGTTTTCTTGGGAGGAGAAGGAGATTTAGGAGTGGTTTTCTTGGGAGGAAAAGGAGATTTAGGAGTGTTTTATCTTGGGAGGAAAAGGAGATTTAAGAGTGTTTTTTCTTGGGAGGAAAAGGAGATTTAGGAGTGTTTTTTCTTGGGAGGAGAAGGAGATTTAAGAGTGGTTTTACTGGGAGGAAAAGGGGATTTAAAAGGATGGTCTCAAGCTTACAAAGACACATCTTGGTCATGATATAAACACAAATTCATTTTGGAATTGGAGGAAACTGGGTTTGATTTGGAACCTTCTCACTTGCAGTCACCTGGTCCTGGCCAGATAAAGTGATGACGAACCCTCCCAGCAGCCTTCAACAGATTCCATGGGATGGAGGAATTCCAGGATTGGGATGGAGATACTCCTGAATTTGAGCCAATCAAACACAACGCTCTCTGAGTAGGTTAAAATACTTTTCCATGACCTCCTTCAGACACTTCCTCAAGTCTCCATCCATTATTTGTGCCGGAGGCTGCAGGGACACGGAGAGATGCGAACACGGCCCCGTTTTGTTTTCTCTTTCTGCTAATCAGGTTTACTGTGGAGATGGAAAGTAAGAACCTGACAGGCAGAAGGCAAAGGGTTGCAAATAAAGACATAAATCAAACATTAAGTTTGGAGTTTGGAGGTGACTCTTATGAGGATTTTTTTAGGAAAAGGTTCAGGAGTGGTCAGGCACTGAACAGGTCACAGCCCCAAGGCTGCCAGAGTTCCAGGAGTGTTTGGACAATGCACAGGGTGGGAATGTTGGGGTGTCTGTGCAGGGCCAGGGGCTGGATCAATGATCCTTGTGGGTCTCTTCCAGCTGAGGATATTCCACGATTTGAAGCTTTCCTCTAAGCTGTCCTGCAGTTTTATGGCACCCTGCAGGTTGAAGAGCTGTAAACCACGAACTCATGCCATGCTGGGGCAGGACATCTGAAAATTAACTTGCACTGGTGATACCAGGCAAAATTGTGTCAGCAGGGAACAGGGCACTGATCCCCTGCGTGTTTTATTCTCCATTTTCCATCAGGGAGTTATTGAATCACTCTTGGAAGAGAGCCCTTGAACATGGGTCATGTCCCTGCGAGGGAAAATTAGGGAGAAATTAAGATAAATGGATGAATTGGAAGAGGTTATTCTGGTGAGTAAGAAGAGCAAAATTGGGATTGTTCAGCCTGGGCAAGAGAAGCTTCAGGGTGACCTAACTGTGGCCTTCCAGGACCTGAAAGAGCCAAAAAGAAACATGGAGAGAGACTCTTTACAAGGGATGGAGTGCCAGGACACAGGGAATGGCTTCCCATTGCCAGAGGGGAAATTTGGGTGAGATGCATGGAAAAAGTTCTTCCCTGGGAGGGTGGGGAGGCCCTGGCACAGGGTGCCCAGAGAAGCTGTGGCTGCCCCTGGATCCCTGGAAGGCCAGGCTGGATGGGGCTTGGAGCAGCCTGGGATAGTGGAAGGTGTCCCTGCCCATGGCAGGGGACGGAATGGGATGAGCTTTAAGGTCCTTCCAACCCAAACCATTCCATGATCCTATAAAATACCTCAAGGCCAGTTCACAAGTTTTCCTGTAAAGACAAAATACACAAAATCTCCTCAGGAGATCGCCAAGATTTAGGTGAATAACATTTTTTACCACCCTCTGTCCCTTCCCAGCTCTCATTTTCCTGCTCAATATTCCCTGTGCTCTGCACAGTTCGTCCTGAATGGAGAAATGAGAGATGTCTAAAGAAGGAGAAGGAAAACTCAGATAAGGGATTCTCAGGCTGAAAGGGACAAAATACACAGACATTTAAACTTTACTCTTCTCCACCAAGGCTTCAAACAATTTCACAAGGACTGAGAGCAGACAACTGAAATGAAAATAAAACCCAATTTGCTCACTTCTCTGAAAAGCAACAGGGAAAAGAAGGGAAATTCCTTGGTCTAAACACCCAGGCAGAAAGAAAACAAAATTAGGAAAAAACCCCTGAGTTTTGCTTGGAATAAGTGTATCTTCCTGCTATTTGTGGTTATTTTCAAGCAGAACCTAAGAACTTTTTAATTTCCTTTATTTTCTAAGAGTGTATCAGACGGCAAACACAATTAAATTAGAAACTATGAACTAAGGTGTTTTGCATTTTTTTTTTCCTGGAGTAAAATCAAAACAATTTCCCACAAAACGGGGCAGCAAGAAAGTACAAACTGGGGTTATTTCTCTATTTGATTTGTGCATTTTCATGCAACTGCACTCTGGAAAAAAATATATGAAATAAAAGAATATTACCCTGAGGACCATAAAAGCCAAGTGGCTGAAAATCAGTCTGATTATTATAAATGGTTCTAAGACTGTGCAGACTCTCTGAGGTCAGTGTTCTTTGTTTAACCTCCTTTCTCTGACGAGACAAAGTGGTTTTTATGAATTTATCACACCTGGCCTGGGTCGTTCTCCTCTGAGAACTGTCAGAGCTGAGCAGCCACAGCTTCTCTGGGCAACCTGTGCCACGGCCTCCCCACCCTCCCAGGGAACGATTCCTTCCCAATATCCCACCTAATCCTGCCCTCTGGCCGTGGGAAGCCACTCCCTGTGTCCTGTCCCTCCATCCCTTGGAAAGAGTCTCTCTCCATGTTTCCTGTTGGCTCCTGCAGGCACTGGAATCACAATGAGGTCACCCCAAAGCTTCTCCTCTCCAGGCTGAACAATCCCAGCTCTCCCAGCCTTTCCTCCCAGCAGAGCTGCTCCATCCCTCTGATCATCCTGGAGCCTCCTCTGGACTCTCTCCAACAGCTCCACGTCCTCCCTGTGCTGGGGGGATCCCAGAGCTGGGCACTTCATTCCTGACATCATCATCAGTTCACTGAAATCCTAAGACTCAACTCTCAGCTTTTTTTCTTAAGTCAGGTAATTTCTAAACTCAGCTCATCTGGCAATGTGGGATGAGTTGAAAAACCACCCAAACCAGCCAGAATTTTCTACCCTCCACGTCTGACCACATTATAAACTCAAAAAACCTGGGAGTACCCACGTGCTGACCTTACAGACAGAAAACCCTCACTCTCAGAATTTTAATTTTTTTATCAAAGGCCAATTGAATGCCCAACTTCCCCATTATTCCTCGCCCAAATAACCTATCCCAAATCAATTTTCTTAAGGAATTTGTCCTCCTGCTCCTTGCAGGCCTCCAGGCTCTGAACACATTTGCAGCTCTGTGTTTGAAAGCTGGAGAGCAGCACATTCCCCCTGAGCACAGAAACACTTCAGCAGCTTCAGCCAAGCCCAGGAGCTGCTCTGCCTCATCCCAGGTATCATTAGCACACCTCAGGCAGCTCAGAGCATCCTCCAGGCCAACTCGGAGTAGAAAAACCTTCTTTTTACCCAGCAGAAATCTCATTTAGCACCATTTTCCACCTCATGTTCCCCGGCCCCTTCAGTGTTTGGTGTCTTGTTTCCACACAGCTTTGTGCAGCACTTGAAGGAATTTAATTATGCTTCAAACTTTTATCTTTCCCTCCAATCTTGCTGTGAATGCCCTCGTGGCTCTCCCCTGATGGTTTTTAAGCACTTGTAGCCCAAATTGATGGGGAGATGAGAACGACACGAAGGAAGAGTGAAGATGCAAACGCACAAGCACAGCTCCAGAGGGGCACAGGGGACACTGAACCCTCTCCTCATCCTGCTAAATCACTGCTCCCCTCCAATGAATTCCTGATTACATTTCCAAAACTGGCATTTTATACTTAAATCAGGTAATTTTTTTCCTCCAGTATTCCCACTGCCTTCAGCATTCTGGAATGCCAACCTCCACTGAAGGCGTTTTTGTCTTCTCATCCATCTGGACTGGCAGCACTCGGAGCAGGGCTGAGATCCTGGAAGAATTACCACCCAAAAAAGCCTTTCTCCATTAACTTCAGGATTCACCTCCAGTCCTGCACTGAAACGTAAATCAGTGCTGGCCAAATTTAATTGAAACTGCATCTCTCTGGGCCCGTGTTCAACACATTTTTCATTGCTCATTTGCTCTGCAAACTTGTAAAAACCAACAGGTTTTATGGCTTGGCAAAACATTCCTGGTTATGTCCTACTCCCTGTTCTCCCAAAATGTCTTATCTTGATATTTTGCTAATAAAGGAGAATACTTTTTTTTTTCTTTCGAGATTTTTCTGCTGAAAAGTTTCTGTAGAAATTCAGTTGTGGCAGAGTAGCTGCAGCTCTACGTCTAAGACAGGCCTGTTATTTAATACACTTATTTTATGAAATTCTTAAATACATTTATTTAATTAATGAAGTGAACACAGACACACCAACCTCATTTCCAGCTGGTTTCAGTGCATTTCCAATGTAGATGAACAAGGCCACGTAATGCTAACAAAAAGTGAGTTCACAAAGGTGATAAACCCCCTGAAATTACCTTTATAACGCCCTCCCCAGGCCTCATATCTGTATAGATCTTGACGTTGTAGGAGATGTTGGAGAAGGTGGGGGAATTGTCATTTGCGTCGAGCACCAGGATGTTGACAGTCACAGGGACACTCTCCTGGACACCATCAGAAGCTGTCATCTTCAGAGGGGAAAAAGAAGCAGGAGAGGAACAGATTTTAGTGGCGTGTTCTCGATACAATTCCAAGGGAAATACAATTCCAAGGGAAATACAATTCCAGCCTGACAGCCAAAACTCAGCATTTTGTTCCTGTCTGGTTTTGCAATTACAGGAGGATTCAGCAGAGCTTGAGCCTGCATGTGGCAAGACTCAGGTCAAAAGCAAAGCAAATCCATCCCAAACCTTTCAAATGTGGAAGAAGTGAGAGGGAATAACTTGGAAATTCCCAGGGTTGGGGCCGGGAGAGGAGCTCTCGAGTCCATGGAGTCTCACCTGGGCATCACCACACTCAGGAGCATTTTAAACCTCCCATGTGGAGGTGGGACTGACAGAGCTGGAGGCCCTTCTTATTCCAGAGAGGAAATCTGAGCTCTCCTTTCCAATGCCAAACAGACAGAAAATAGGGAGGCACAGATTGGGAACCCCTGCAGGGGGACTGGCTTTGCCCACAGTAAATTCCCAAATGGCTGTAGGGCTGTGAAGAGGTTTACTCACAACCTCAGGGATTATTACATCCATTTAAGCTTTTTTCTTTTTCTCCCTTCTTTTTTTTAATATTTCTGGCTGCGGTTTCTATCAGCCTACTTTTTTTATTTATCACTGAACTAAAGTGAAAAAATCAAGGCAAGGCTCACATTCCTGCCTCAAGGAATGGGAAAAGAAAGGCCACGGCAGGAATAAAAAAGAGGGGTCATGGCACGAGGAGCTGGGGACAATCCTGGGATGTGGAGAAGGTCTAAAGCACTGCTCTCAAACCAACTCCCCTGCTCATCCTTCCCCGCTCTCCTTCTCCTGGGCCATTTGAAGACTTCCAGGGATTCCAGGACGGATCCTTTCCCTTTCCCTGCCTGGAGGCCTTTCCCAGCGTGCTGAACTTACGGAGAAGGTGTAAAGCTGCTGGACCTCCCTGTCCACGGGCTGCAGCAGGGTGAGGTAGCGGGTGATGCCACTCCGGGTCACAGTGAAGAACGTGCTGTAGTCGTTCAGGAAGAGATGGAGCTGAGGATCCTTGGTCTTTCCCCAGCATTGAGGAGAAAAAAAGAGCATTTTATTATTAATTCATAGCTGCCATTAACCTCCGATTAGTTGGTGCAGCTGCTGGTTTTTAGTTGAAAGCTAAATAAGCAGAGGTGAGTAAGGATCTACAAAACTGTAAAAAAAAAAATTAAAAACCCCACACTGCTGGCCTAAAACTCTAATCTTGACAAAAAACCCATTACAAACCCACCAGAGTAAGAAAATCCAATTGCAAACAAATACCTGCGTTAGTTTTAAAGAAGTGCTTTTTTCCCCCTCATTAAACAGTGATTTTTAAGTCAAACACAACTTAATGTAAGAAACCAGAGTCAAGCGTTTCTCTTCCAGCATATTAAAAATCAAAGCCAGCTGAAGTGGGTGAGCGGAGCAACGGAACAGTGGGGTTGGTGCAAGGAACAAAGGGAAGGACATCGGGAAACTGAGGCAGCTCAGGGCTGCTCTTTGGGTCTCAGAGAGAGTCCAGATGCAGAATGAGGAATCTCTCCATTGGTAGGGAAAAAAATATCACAAATGAACCGAAAAGGAACATTTTAAGGTGAAGAGAGGAAAAAAGGCATTGTAAATTTATGCATGGCTTCACGAGGGCTTGAGGCACTCCCGATTTCCAGCTCTTTTAAGGAGTTTCTGAGTGATTTAACTGATCAGGCTCTACGTGAGTTAAATTTTCTAACAAACTACACTTCCTTTTATTGCCCAGAGTATTCCAACAACTTTCTGTGTCCTTGTACATGATCTGGTTAATTGAACACGGCTTTATGTGCTGCTCTCGCTCATGAGTTACAGAGTTTATCTGTGCTGTTAGGAGAATGCAAATTCCAGAAAAATGCAGAAAGCTGGGGAGAGAAATCCTATAAAAACTGGTTTAAACTGCCCTAAGCCATGTGGAGATGAGGAAGCAGAGGACTGGTACCACGGAGAACAGAAAATCCAGTGTTTTACCAGTTGCTTTCCATCATCATCCTACAAAACCCACTGGACAGGTCCCCAAGCCCCAGAGCCAACCCTGACAGGCACCAAGTGGCACCAGGACAGAGGGGGAAAACACCAGGACAGAGAGAAACTGCTTTGAGTGAGCCCAAAGAAAGGCCAAAAAGCTTCAAAAAGCAAAGATTACACTATTTAAACGAGATATTCCCAGCAATTCGTGGGAAAGAAATATCCAAGTGTTCCACAGGAGCGGTTCCTCGCTGCCTAAAGCTTTGCTGCAACTGCAGCTCCAGGGAAAATTAAAGTTCATTTTACAGCCAGCAACGCAAATGGCAGCCTCCTCATTCCATGAAAACTTATGGAAGGTAATTGCCAATAATTGCTCGCTTTGTAGACATTACAAAGCCAGTGGAAAATTTAGTTTACAGAAGCCCCCGTTAGTTGTTGCGGTTCTTGCTTTCATGTCATTTTGAGCACTAATAAACAGCATTTTTTCCTTAATTTGTTCCCGAGAAAAAGCAAAGACGGGGATCCCGTATCCTCCTGGAGTAATGTGACCCATTCCTTTGCTATCCTTGTATTAGAAATGTTCTCCTAATGTGGAAGTGAAATTACCTTTACAGCAATCAATGCCTATTTTACCCCCTCCCATGCATGTCAGAGCCACGGGGCAATCCACTCCCTTCAGCTGGAAAAGCTTTTTTGTCCTTTGACATTATTACCAAGGATCCTGGGCGTTATTATCATGGATCTTGGACATTATGATCCCATTTTATGCTGCCTGAAAAGTCGGCTCGACCAGACCGAACCTTTCACGTGGGAAGAAACAACCCAGCTATGCTGCCAACACAATTTTCAATGCTTTAATGTTTTAAATTGTTTTATTTCGGGGCCTGAACTTCGGCATGGTGACATTGCTGGGTCGTGTGGATGAGGCTGCTCTCTGAAAAATTCTTTAAAATGCAATTTGAAGTAGAAAACGATCAAAATCCACACAAAAGTCTTTACATGCAGCCTGCAAGGGCCATTTCAAGCACACAGTTCAAGCCTGAGGTACTTAAATTCAAAGAGCGCTTTTGTAATACTCAGGATGACCTTGAAGGTTTATAATAATTATTTAATGGACATTAAGCAGTCACAATGTATGATTTTTTTCCCCTAAATTTGGTTACAATGTGTTTAAAGGGATCTTTGCAGGCTTCACAAACCAAGGGATGGTCCCAGCCCCAAATAGCACCAGGGCAGAGAGAAATGAAGGAGGAAAAGGGGGGAATAAATAAAGAAACCACACAAGTAGGACAAGAAAAGGGGTTTTGCACATACAACACCCAATACCTACGGGGAAGGCACCTGGTGGGACCTACAAAGGAATATACAACATGAACACAAGTGAGGAAACACAAACCTGGGAATGCTGGACACCACCAGAGCAGGACATTTGGGGAATTCATGGTTATAAACAAAAATAAACCCAACAAAATGAGACACACAAGTGAAAGGCCCATGGAAGAGTTGTTTTGTTGGAGAGATGATTCCAGCACCTGCCCTCCTCGTTCCTGGGTGAAAGGAGAAAATCTTTCCCACTTTCACCTGGAAAATCTGAGATCCAGAGCCTTGCAGAGGCAAAGCAGGGGAGATGCTGTGTCCACACAAGAAAGATGTGGAGCTGTTGGGAGGAGCCCAGAGGAGGCCACGGAGCTGCTCCCAGGGCTGGAGCCCCTCTGGAGTCAGGCTGGGAGAGCTGGGAGGGCTCACCTGGAGAGGAGAAGGCTCCAGGGAGACCTCAGAGCCCCTTCCAGTGCCCAAAGGGGCTCCAGGAGAGCTGGAGAGGGACTTGGGACAAGGCATGGAGGGACAGGACACAGGGAATGGCTTCCCAGTGCCAGAGGGCAGGGATAGATGGGATATTGGGAAGGAATCCTTCCCTGTGAGTGTCAGAAGGCAAAAACCAGGAGATATTCATCCTAAAATAAACGAGGAAGGCGTGCCATGCTACAGGAACTATTCAATATCAGTATTTTTGGTTTTCCTTAAGTGCAAAGAGCTGAAAAATTTAAAAAAACCCCATATCTTTACAAATCCTAAAGGAGGAGAAGCAGCCTCTTGCCTTTGCCTTTGCCCTCTGTTTGTTTCAGTAATGACATTACTGGGCTGTTTCATTTGGGCAAGAACATTTCCTGGACGATGAGAGCTGCTGGAGTGTCACGGAAGGGCTGCCCAGGGACAGCAGAAGTGTCCCCTGGAGAGAGCACTGCCCGCAAAACAACAACTGGGAGGGATAGAAGCAATCAGGGAAATATCAGAGAAAACTATTCTGGTACTTAAAATGCTTCAGTTCTCCTGGTTTAAAACCAAATTTTAAAAAGCTATTATTTTTCCTTATCTGGATAGACTATTGAAAATCCATCACCTGCCCTCATAGTTACATTTAAAACTTATTTTATCCATTATTTGCTCTGTCTGCTCAAGTTGCTACCGAGATGGGCTTAAGTGAAATTTTTTAAAATTCCCCATGAGTTCTCTGAAAAAAAAAAAAAATCACAGAATGCCCTGAGTTGGAAGGGACCCACAAGGATCATCGATCCTGGTCCTGCATGGGATAACCCAGGAATTCCAAGGGCAGGTTGGACAGGGCTTGGAGCACCCTGGGATAGTGGAAGGTGTCCCTGCCCATGGCAGGAGATGGAACTGGATGGGCTTTAAGGTCCTTTCCGACCCACCCCATTCCGTGACTGATCCCAAGTGCAGCTTTACCACCAAGCCCAACCACTGGATCAGCTGATTCTCTCCCATGGAAACCGAAGAGTAAGGAATAAAGCGGCTTGGGAAGCCTTGTGTAAAGAGCTCTCAGCTCCCACTGTTGGAGTTCCTCATCTCAGCTTTGGTTTACTCAGGTCTTAAGGTACCTGTGTGGCTTAATTTAATTTATGCCATTTAAACAGAGCACTTAATTATATCAGCACTTGGCACCGCTGCTCTAGTGAAAGGTCTGTTTGCAATGTCACAGCTATAAATTAATTTCTGCAAGGTTTAGAGCAGGACTCTGTTAGAATTCCCACAGGGTTTAAATTCAGAATGGGTTTTGTTATTTTTCTTTTTCCCTTCAGGCACACAGTTGAGATGACCACCTTCTCCCCGCATTTACCTGAGGACAGAGAGGTATTTTAATTTTTCAATTAGCAGATGGAACACATTATGATCAGCCAGAGTCACCAGTGGGAACTGGGATGCACCAGCATGTAGGGAATTTCCATCACTGGCAGGGACCCCTTCCACTATCCCAGCTTGCTCCAAGCCCTGTCCAACCCGGCCTTGGACACTCCCAGGGATCCAGGGGCAGCCACAGCTTCTCTGGGAAACCTGTGCCAGGGCCTGCCCTCCCTCCCAGGGAGGAATTCCTTCCCAATATCCCATCTAACCCTGCCCTCTGGAGTGGGAAGCCATTCCCCCCTGTGTCACTGCACACCCTTGTCCCAAGCCCCTCTCCATTTATTTAGATATCAATCCACCTGAATTTCTTTATCTGTCCCAGGGACAGCAGAACTCCACAAGGAAAAGAAAGCTCCAAAGTAGATTTTTGGCAATTCCTCATCATGCCACACTGAAATATTCAACTTTTCCAATAATCAACAAAAAGTCACTTTTGGCTTTTGGAAAATTAAAACATGAGGTAAAACAACCTCAAACTCACTAGGAAAAGAATTCGGGCTCTTAAACTGCCATATCCATGGGATATCCTTTCCTCGGGATAAGAAATTCCATGTCTGTTTGTACTGAGACACAGAAATATATAACAGCTTCTAACGAGCTGCCTGAAGCAGCTCAAGAATGATAAATTTGTTTTTTATATCGTTTTCTGATGCAGATTATTGAAGTTATGGTAGTGCTCTCAATTAAGTACCTGCTGCAGATTGGAGAGATTTTTTCATTATTAGTGATGCCATTAAAATGACAAATATTTGGGCCCCAGCTCTGCTGGAATTTCGAAGTGCAGGCAAACACAAGTGTATTAATGAACTGTCCTATCCCAGATCCAAATATTGGGAGGAATTCAAGAGGAGGCACAACAATAAAATGTGGAGCCCAGAGGTCAAACAGCCCGGGATGAATCTCAGGGCACCCCTCCAAACCCCAGGTACTGAACTTGTACTGACCAAATCAGGAGCAGAAAGGACTTTTGGTGGGGAACATGAATCCCAGGATTTTATCACAAACCTAGTGAAGTAAAAGAACAAGCTGCTCTTCCATGCAGAAATTCCCTAAATTAGATATTTGTATTTTGAGTCTGTAAATATGATGTGTGGCACTTTCTACATGATTCCATCAGAGTCAGCCCAAATCCAGGATTTAACAGTTCCAAGTGATCCTCATTTTCTGTCTTGGATATGATCTAATATTATAGCTTGAATTATCCCATCTGCCTTTGACATCTCGTGGGCAGAGCCATGCAATGCCAGGGAAAGGTTAATCCAGCACTATTAACTCCAGCCTGGAAACCCTCTGGAGGTGAACGAATTCCCAAGTCTGTCTGTCATCCCTTGAGTGTAACTCCCAGAAGTGGGAAAGAGTCCCAAAACAGCAGCAGCAGCAGAGAAAACTGCCACGAAATTGGAGTGCCTGAACCAGGACATGGAATTTTCTTTCATTCAAGAGAATTCCTCTGAATTATTCCAAGCCCTTCCCTCACCAGCAGCACTGGGCAGCTTCTCTGACCACTCTGGACAATTTCCACTATCCCAGGGTGCTCCAAGCCCTATCCAGCCTGGCCTTGGACACTTCCAGGGATGGGTGGGTCACAAGCTCTGTGTTTTATTTATAAACCTGATCCCTGCACCAAGGGACCCCAAACCAAGAAACTGCTTTGCTTTTAACAAAACTGAACCCCAGTGGCTGCCAATGGAATGAACTCGTAGCCTCCTGCCCTTCCAATCCTCCTCTTCTTGGTTCAAACCAGGAATTCCTTTCACCCTGAGCTCCCCTCTCCCATTTCCCCACGGTGTGGGGCAGGCTGTACCCGCCCACAAAATGCAATTTTATTCCTCTTTGCACTGAGCATTCACCACTTTGAACAGACCACGAACGTACAGAGAGGTGAGCAAATCCACGAAAACAAACAGGAAATCACAACAATATTGAGATTTTTTTTTTTTTTTTTTAAATTTATGGTTCATTTGAGGTTCGCCTCAGTGAAAAAAAAAACAAAGAAAAGAGAGGAACCCTGAAAAGAATAAAAATGCAAACTCGAGTGTACCTCTTCCACGTCGTTGTCCAGCACCACGACCTGCAGGGGGGACGTCAGGTTCCGGTTCTCCGAGATGGTCGTTCCCACAGGGGAGGATTCCAGGATGAAGCCCTCGTAGGTAGACCTGGTGAAATAAGGCTTCTGGTTGTTCTCATCCAGGACCTCGATGTGCAGGTTGGCAAAGGCAGGCAGGGGATGGCCGTTGTCTTGTTCAGCCTGTAAAAAAACCACCTCGTTTGTCAAAGGTTCCCAGTCAAGGACAGCTACAAACCCCAATTAACTGGGGGTGGTTCTAATTGAGAGTCATAATCCGGTTATGAACGTGGGAAACATCCCACTGAATCCCCTATTATGGAATTTATCATATGAAAAAGAGAAACACCGAAGTCAAAATCAGCTAGGAGAGAAGAACAGGAACATTTTCCATCCCAGTAACATTTACACTGCCAAAGAAACCCAAACCTTGGGTAAACACAACTCCTTGAACTCTCAGGATTGAGAGTTTTGGGGAAATCTCTGAAAGATGAAGGAAAACTGGGAATGCTGATTTTATAGCAGCAGCAGCAGGAGAGTTAAACCTAAAAGATGGGAACAGCACACATGGCCACACTGGCTCCCTCTCCCCCCAAATCCCTCTCTTCACTGTCACACAAGTGGATTTTCATCCGAATTTTTCCTATTTTTGAATAGGTTGGAAAGGACCTTAAAGCCCATCCAGTCCCACCCCCTGCCAGAGGCAGGGACACCTTCCACTATCCCAGGCTGCCCAGATAATTCCTCATTTTTCAAATCAAGCATCCGAGGAACCTTCCTCTGGAAATGTCATTTTGATTTGATCAAGTAATTGTTTTTAATTTCTTATTTAGACACCCTTTTTTTGGTCTGAAAAATGTTAATTCTCTCAAGCAGCAACAGTAGGTTGGTAATGATGAAAACTTCCTTTCAAGTAAAAATAAGTATAAAAATAAAAATTGTTATTTTCTTCAAAGGAGGACATGGCACCCTAAGTAATCTATGAAAAACTCATTCAAAACACTCAATTGTTAGGAAAAATGGATTCTTCTCCTTAAAATACATCTGGATTACTCTGGAACAACAGGAGAAAATGCACCAGGCTCCAGCCCAGTCCAGCTGAAACTCCACTGAATGAAAACAAACTTCATGTGTCAAAACGAACACCAAAATCACCCGGAAGGACCCTGGCTATGGACCCAGTAGGTGAAATTCCAACAATGTCCTGAGATGGAATTTTTGCCTAAGTTAAAATACTGAAAGCACAAAAAAAGAAATCTTAGGGAAAAGTCTGCTCTCCAAACAACACCCACTGATGTGATTCTATTTTATAAGCAGATGTTATCATGGAATTAGAGAATTCCCGAATCTGTTTTGGTTGGAAAGACTTTCAGGATCACGGAGTCCAAGCTGTGCTCAAACCCCACCTTGTCCTCAGCCCAGAGCTCTGAGTGCCACATCCAGGCCTTCCTTGGACACCTCCAGGGATGGGCACTCCAACACCAAGGCCTGACCACCCTTTCCATGGAGAAATTCCTGCTGCTGTCCAAGCTGAGCCTCCCCTGGCCCAGCCTGAGGCCGTTTCCCCTTGTCCTGTCCCTGTTCCCTGGGAGCAGAGCCCGACCCCCCCTGGCTGCCCCCTCCTGTCAGGGACTTGTGCAGAGCCACAAGGTCCCCCCTGAGCCTCCTTTTCTCCAGCTTCTCTCCCTTTCCCAGCTCCCTGAGCTGCTCCTCACAGGACTTACAACGGTTGAGCATCATTAAATACTCTTTTCTTTGCCTTTTCCCAGTAAAATCGGTCTCTTCACAACCCAAAGTTCACATACAACTCCTGCGAGTTATTTTCTAACAAACCTTAATGTTCCTTCCATAAAGAGCTTCTAAAAAAGGAGAAAATGCAAACAACAGAGGTGCTCAATCTTCTGAACAGCTTGAAACGTCCCAATAACGGCCTTGCTTTAAAGTCCAAGTGAGTCCAGAGATAAAAGCAGGAATAGTCACCTGGGAAGGTTGGCTGAAGTGCTCGGAATTACGCGCGGCCGAACACAAAGACGGTTCTTTGCTCCCAAAATTGGACTTCAAATTTGAGGCCCTGGAGACCAAACTGACAAAGCCAAGGAGTTCCTTCCTCAGCGAGCACTTCCACTCGAAAGCACTTCAGCTTTGCTTTTTGTTCACCGCTCAAAATGATGGATTAATTGAATTTTTTTGTCTCCAAAGATGCCCGTATTTAAGGGAAAAAACCCAAGGCTTGAAAACGGGCACTTCTTTTTTTTCCCTTTTGTTTGAAACAAAGAATGTCATGTTACAATGTGAGGGATTGATTTGGTTTCATATTAAATAAAATCAGTCCTAGCAGCAGCACTTGACCACGAGCAGTTCCTATTCCTTCAACACACACTCTTCATGATGCCCCAAAAATAGAAAAAAGCTGCAGTATTGTCAATTTTTGATATGGTGCCCTGGCTTTTTCTTGAGGTTTTTTTAAAATTTTGTTGTTGTTGTTTGTGTGGTGATTTGGGATCTTTTGTTTGTTTGTTTTTCTGTTATTTTTTTCATTTGCTGGTTTTGTTGGGTTTTTTTTTTTTAAAGAGATGAAGTTAAATTGATCCAGACATCGAGTGCTGTTAGTGAGAACATTTCTTCCTTGTATTGACCTGTTAAAACACTTGCCTGGACTTGCTGGCCACAGGTTGAGCATTTTTGCTTCCTAAAACGTATTTTGGAGAACAAACAATAAATAATTAACATTTCCTTCATCAAGAAAGCCCCCGGTATCTAAGACACAAAGCATTTCCTAATTAGGAAAAAAGGCTAATTAGAAATAAATATTTAAAACCCCCACCGAATGGGGAGGTTTGCCTTCATGCCAAATCTTTTATTTGATAAAAATAAAGGTACATCCCTACAAGCAGGAAAAATACCAACGCAAACCCCCAAAAAACAGAAACGAAACAAAACAAAAAACAACCCAAAGCCAAAAAAACAATTAAAAAAACCAACCAAAAACCCCAAAAAACTTCTCTCTCCCCTCCAATCCCAACAGGAGGATGAGCGAGCAGAGCTGAGGGGAGAGTGATGCACGGGGATAAATGTGAGCTTCACACATCCTAACAAAAGCTGGGATGGAAGGATTTATTCCTGGGGAGGGGCTACTCACAGATCCCCATGGAATTCCAGAGCAGCAGGGAAAGCTGCAAAATGAGCTCCAAGAAGGTCTCAGAGACTTGAGGAAAGCAAAAGTAGGTGGCAGGGGGTGGAACAAGGTGGGCTTTAATGTCCCATCCAACCCAAACCGTTCTGGGATTCTGTGATCCGTCATTTAAATCCATGGGATTAAAATCAGGAGCAGCGGGCAGGGATGGAGGGAAGGAAGGTCAGGGTGACAAAGTGGCTTCTTTGAGCTGTGGCAGTGAACTGAGAGATCAGGGTGAAAACTGGGACACCATTCATCCAGATTTAGGCTAAACTTTAGGATTGTGGATGAATTCCCAAGGTCAGAATCCACGGAGCAAGGAAAGAGCTATCGAAATGGATTAAAATTTGGCTTAAGGACAAGGAGCTCAGAATATCTTTAGGACACAGCAGAAATGTGACTTTCCTGGCAGTGAAGCTCGTGATGTGGCAGGGACATTCCAGTGGTACATAATGTGTCTGGACACTGGGCTGAAAAAAAACCCCAAATCATCCATTTTTTGGGATGATAAAGGGTGACTTTGGGATCAGCAAGACTCATGGTGCTGCAGGGCAGTGAACAGCAATTACAGATTCCTTTCCAAATAATACAATTCTTGCTTCTGCCCTTCAAGAAAACGCCAGCTATGAAGTCATTAGGGCAAGTTTTAAGTGATGGATGTCGAATTTTACACGGAAAAAGATGGTTTTTTATCACAGAAAGGAAATTTCTGTCAATAAGAGAAATTACAGAATGTACCAATTCTTGATTTTAATAATTTCATTGCTTTGGGAGTTCTGGCACACAATTTAGGGTCAATCTCACTGCTGTGAAGAAACATTTTAGTGATTTCAAGGGAAAGTTTGGTTTTCCTGTACCCTTTTTCCTCCCTTCTCCTTCTTCACAAACACAAAACCTGTCCCTGCACTCAGATTTTCAATTCTCCATCAAATCCCATCACACACAAGAGAGGAAAAAAAAGGCTGTCTCAAAGAGAATTAACTGAATACTGACTTCACCCAGGGGCAGAACGTTTGAAAAGCTAATTTAAAAAATTATTGTACACAGTTATCTACAGCACAACCAAAATAATGAGTTGGAAAATTTCAGCCTTGACAGGAAGTGGATCAAGGAACTATTTAATGAAAAGAAACTTCTTCCGTTCTTTTCCTAATCTGTCACCCCAAAATTGAGAGGAGCGAAGAGTAAGCACAAATCCTCTGAAATGCAACAAAATTAAGACACGTGGGAAGAGGGAAAAGTCGGAGCCACCCCAAACAAAGATAATAAAGGTCAACAGATGCACGGAGCCAAGAGACCACAACGGGATGGGAAGAGTTAAAGGCTGAAATTCAGGCAAAAATCAACCAAGCACTGCAAATAGGAAGTTTCTGAAGGGGTGAAAACCTCCCAAAAATTAGTTACTTCAGGACTTTTTAAATCAAATCTCATGGAGCATTTCTCTAAATCCAAGAACTTCCAGTCCAGTGAGCCTCAACTGATGGATGTCTCCCCATGGGCTGTTAGAATTGTGTTGTCTGAAATTCGGAATAGAACAGTCACAGGACCACGGAATCCCCACGGCTGGGACACACCTTCGAGGTCACTGAGTCCAATTGTCACCCCAGCACCACCCCAATCACGTCCCCAAGAGCCACTTCCTGATGCCTCTGGAACACTTCCAGGGATGGTGACTCCAGCATTGCCCGGGGCAACTTGTTCCAAAGCCTGACCACTCTTTGAGGGAAGGGAATTTTTTTCCGGTATCTAATCTGAACCTCCCCTGGTGAACACGGCAAGAAGAACTGGAACAGATCAGACCAAAAAATTCAAAAATCAGGCTTGCAGCCGCGGTCAAAGACAGAGCTCTAGAGAAGAAGATAAGCAGCTCAGATTTCCCTGGATTTCTCTTTTTATTAATAGATTTTTTCTTCCATGAGCCACCACTGCCTGTCAAAGCAGACACGCTGTGTCAGAGCCATAGAATGAATCCCAGTTTGGGTTGGAAGGGACCTTAAAGCCCGTCCCATTCCATCCCCTGCCATGGGCAGGGACACCTTCCACTATCCCAGGCTGCTCCAAGCCCCATCCAGCCTGGCCTTGGGCACTTTCAGGGATCCAGGGGCAGCCACAGCTTCTCCGGGCAATCTGTGCCAGGGCCTCCCCACCCTCCCAGGGAACAATTCCTTCCCAATAGCCCATCCAACCCTGCCCTCTGGCAATTTGAATCCATTTCCCCTTCTCCTGGCACTCCCATTCCTGATGCAGCGTCCTCCTCTGGCTTCCCTGTGCCCTCTGAAATCCTGGAAGGTGCTGTGAGGTCTCCACACAACCTTCTCCTCTGGAGAACAAGCGATTTTGTCTGTTTTAACCCTGCCACCTCCTTGCTTCAGCTGGGAACTCCTCAGCCTGGCACTGCAGGAGAGGCTGAACTGCTGACTCCTCTTCACTCCCAGAACTCCGACACTGCATTTTCCAGGTGTCTGTCACAGCTTCTTCCTTCCTCACCTGTCAGGAGCCTCAGATCTGCTCCATCCTTTTTGGGACACTGTGCTCAGGACACCTGGATCTCTACAGTGATTTTTTTCTCTGTTCTTTTCTCTATTTTCAGTAATGATTTCTAATGTTCCATTTCCTTTTCTTTTTTTTTGACAGCCATGGATCACCGAGCCAACCTTCACACTCAGTTCCCAGTTCCAACTCCAAGATCTCATTCCCAAGTCAGGCCGGAACCCATCATTTTATATAAAAGCTCAGGACGCTCTTTTCTGACACATTTCACTTCATTTTTAAGCCATGCCTAATTTTATCAGCCCTTTTATCACCGACTCACTCAGTCTCACAAAGTCCTTCCACAGTTCTACAGTCAGTCCCCAGAAGTTTCACCCTTAAAAGTGTCAGAGTTACAGAGGCGGGGGACAGAGTTCCAATTTTAAGAGAAAGGTTACAATAAATGCAGTAAGACAGAAACAAAACTGGCTTAAAAGCACACAGAGTACAACCTGATAGCCCGTTGAGCAGGGGGGGTGCTGCAGTCCAGTTAAGCAGTGCTCCTGGGAAGGCTCTGGAAGTGTGGGAAGTTCCCCTTCTCCGCTGGGTACCCAGTGATGGTTCCACCTCTCACTCCCTGGGCTTTTGATGTGGTGGTTCTTGGGTGGTACCTCCCCCAGGGCGGGGATTTCCACTATGGGAACGATGTAATCCTGTGAGTCAGAGGATGCTTACGGAGTTCTACTGATGGGCCATGAGCAGGGTCCCCTGTCAGGATGGGTGGTGCTGCTGTTTCCCGGAGGAGTTATCACGGGCTGGGGTAAGAAACAATCGCCCACCTGCCCTGCTCTGCCTTTCCCCAGCTCACAGCCTGAGGGCCCAGGTGGGTACCCGGCCACTGTGAATGAGCCATCCTTACCCAGCCCATCAAGGAATTCTGTGCATGATGATGGAACACATCCTTCGGTTAACCCAGGACACCTTTGTTGCCAATTAGGTGC
>VZRJ01005287.1:2752-15023 GCA_013397565.1 Ptilonorhynchus violaceus
CCCAGTGGAGAGAGAGGCCTTGCTCCCAGGCTGCAGCAGCCTGTCCTTGGAGGACTGCACCCCGTGGCAGAGTGACCCACGCCACAGCAGTTTTGGGGGGACTGTCTGACTGTCTGACACTGGAGGAGTTTGCAGAGAACTGTCTCCCGTGAGATGGACCCCACGGTGCCGCAGGGAAATGACTCCTCTCCCTGAGCAGCGGAAAGAAAATGTTGGGGGATGAACTGACCAAAACCCCCACCCCGTCTCCCTGCACTGTCGGTGGGAAGGAGGGAGGGGTTGGGGGAAGACAAGGGTGCTCTTAAGGGCTTCTTTTACTTCTCCTTCTCCTACTCTGATCTTGTTAGTAATAAATTCACTTTGTATCATTAAGTTGAGCCAGTTCTGCCCTTGAAGTCTTTTCTGCCGGTCCTTATGTCAACTCATGAAGCCTTTGTTAAATCTTCTCTCCTCTGTCCAGGTGCAGAGCAGAGGAGAGTGAGTGAGTGGGCTTTTCGTGGGCACCTGGTGTTTGGCCAGTGTCAAAGCACAACGTTGATTTTCACCTACAAGGAGATACCTGATAGTTCTTGGGAAAAGGTGCCAGATTTCTCTTGAAAATCATGGGATTTGCAATGAAATCACGGGCAGCGGTGAGCTCCCATTTCTGCCTGGGGATGACACTGTGTGTATTTGATATCCTCAAGGTAGCCCAGTGGCATTGTGGATCTGCACAAGGCCCTGGTGATATCCGGGCCTTGTCTTCTCCATGCCGTGAGAGTGGGGCTGCTGATTTGGGAATGGACTTGGAAAACAGTGCCATGCCGGGAGCTGGGTGTACTTGCTGCAGAGCTTGTCCAGGGATGAGTGAAGGCCAGGGAATGGCTCTTTGCCCTGAGGCCAAGTGTTCCAACGGAGCTCCCTGTGCCCAAAACAATGCTGGCCCTTTCTAGAAAGAGATACATGGACTGTCACCCATCTCTACTTCTGGATGCAGCTTTATGTGACGGGACACACACACAGAACTCATTTCCTTCCCAGACAATGACTTTCTTTGAGCGCAGACATGGGAGTCAATTTTCTAGGATCAGGACTCAGTTTTCCAAGGAAGCTTGGCATGTGCCAGGACCATAAAGCCATGAGCAAGAGCTGTCTCAGCAGCTGTGCTGGTTTTGGCTGTAAACCAGCAGGGGAAATTAACCCCACACCGAATACCTTGAGAGATTTTAGGTCAAAATTACAACTTTAATAAAAAAGGTTAAAATAAATGCAGTAATACAGAAACACGGCTTAAACAAACCGACAGAGTCACGGTACAACCTGACACCCTGTTGAGCAGGGTGGTAGCTGTGCAGTCCAGTGAGGCACTGGTCCTGCAGGAAGGCCTGGTAGCCCAGTCCCGGCAGTGGAGTGGAGTAGCTGAGTCCAATTCGAGGAGTGAAGTGGAGTAGCTGAATCCAATTCCGAGGAGTGAAGTCCAGTCGAGTCGAGAGGAGAGTCCTGAGAGCGGAGTCCCGTCGAGTCGAGGGTGCCCTTCTCCGATCCAAACCCCTTGTTTTATGTTGTGTTTCTTGGCTGGCACCTCCCCTAGGGGCGGGGACTTTCACAATGGAAGAGGATCTTCCCGATGTTCTATTGGTTGCCTTGGTAATGAGCTTGGATGAGCCCTGGGCTCCTCTGAGATGCTCCCCAGGGTTCGATGGGGTTCAGGTTAATTAGTCAGGCTGGGTGGTGCTAATGGGCCATCACCTGAGATCAGATAACCAGGGTGGGTGGTGCTTGCTGTCGGCTGGAGTGCTTATCTCAGTTGAGATAAGGAGTCCCAGGTGTGTAATTATGAAATTTATCCAGCTTTTTGTGCGTGGTAATAGAATACATAACTAACCCAGGACAGCAGCTCAGTGTGCTGTGTCTCCTGAGAGCTGCAGTGCCCCTGCACTGGGGCAGGGCTGGGCTGGGCAGCAGGCAGTGCTCTGCGCCAAGATATCCTGATGACCAGGGCGGGGTTGTCCTGGGGCATGGACCGTGTCTCAGCGAGAGGGATGTGTCCAGGACTCACAGCACTGAGAGGGTCGGTCGGTGTGGCAAAGGGAAGGGGAAAGGGAAGGGGGTGAGTGGCCGCCTACGACCCCTTGCCGTAGACACACACTTATTGTCACTGTGCCACTGCCTGTTCCTGCTCACTCCATGCTGTCCAGCTCCACTTGCCGGCAGGCCCTCCCCATGCCACCTTTTCTCCAAGTAGAGCCAGCTCCTTGTCATACTCCTTTCCATCCACAGAGTCTCCTTCTGAGTTTGCACAGAACAAATGTGATGCTTTTACCCCACATGCAGTCCACACCAGCCTCTGCTCCTTCACTGAGAGCAAGTTGGGGCATAGCCTCCTCCAGCGCAGGGGAACCAAAACCAGACAGGAGAAGCCACGTCTACAGCACAGGTTAAAGACAGCATCCCCCAGGCCAGGGTAGATCAAACACAGCTTCCCCCAGGCTCCCCAGAAGAGATCATTCCCTGGACAAGCCACCACCACAGGCAGCACTGATCACGTTACCTTTGGCATGCCGCGGCACTAGGGACAGAGGAAGACAAAACCATGCCATTCCAGGCAAGGCCCTGTGAAGACTGAGCCTCTGGTTGTACATAAATGTTTCACTGCACCACTAAGGCTGGGGAGTAAATCCACTATATTGAGCCTCGCTGAAAGGAAGCATCTCGACACGTCACTACCTGTGGAGAAAGTGGTTCTTTAAATCAGAGATTACAGTGTGTAAGTCTTCACTTCATTTTTCTTCTTCATAGGCTAACCAAGCTTCATACTGTGCTCCTAGACATAACCTTTCCCTCTTCTTTATACAAAATATGGGAATTCAAGATTACCTAATTTTTCTGTGTTTACCTCACAAATATGCTACTTCTCACCACAGCTTATTACCTAAAGCCTAACTCTTTTTTTCTTTCTCTCTAAGTACCAAGCTGATTTTTATTTTTCCTCCCTCAGCCTCCTGTGGGTATGTAACCTTTCTCAACATCAATTATGTGTGAGATTCCCGGGTGGGTGGTATGTAAGGTGACTGATGAGCCTGTAAACCAGTACACAGAAGCCAGCTCCTCAAGTTTTTCCCAGATGCACACTCTGGAGGAATCTACCCACAGCTATGCTTACCCAGAAGAAAAACACAAAAAATCCAACCAAACAAAAAACAACAACAAAAAACCCTTTCTCTTTCCCTTGGAGTATATATCATGCCCTGTGCCAGGGACATGGCTTTTCCATGTGCTGGAGGTACAAGTGCACTAAGCATGTGAGGCTGACAGGGCATATCCACCAGCCTGTAATATTTGGGAGGTAGGCAGTATTTGGTCAGAAGAGTGGTTCCGCTTCTGTTCCTCCACCACAGTCTGTGGCATTACATTACTCTCTGTCCTTGACCGACACAGTGGATAGCAAAGTGGTATGATAGCACAGATCTTCTGCTTAAGTTTTCTTGTATGTAAAAAGTGAATTTTAACTACCTACTTAGTAAGAGTATATCACAGAGCTTGTTAACCTTTGTGAACACTAAGCATTAGCATCTGGTCTTCTTGTGAGCCAGAATGAATGGGGAAAGAACAACCAGGCCACATCAACAGCTGCTGTCTCTATTAAAATATTCTCTGAGGCTGTCAGCTCTGGAAACCACCCAGCCCTGAAAGCTACTGAGAGGATGATCCTAATGATACCAGTTTGTAATTCATTACCAATTTGTTCTGACAAGTGGAAAATATCTGCCAAAAGGTTGTTTCTCATAAGTGCCCACATTGCAGGTTGTGTGGACTCTCCATTCTATGTGCATGTCCATGTGTGTCCTCTGGGGGAGGACAAACTCACTGTGGGGTGTTTTTTTTAAAGTATCTCTGTATGATTAACAGTGGTAAAAAATTTGAACATTTCCTCTGATAATGCATCTAGATTTTGCTCCTATAAACAACATTCTCACATAGGAAAATTCCACCATTTGAAAGGAAAACATTTAAAGGCTGGTTAGGAGGGGTTTACTACAAGCTTATTTCAAACCAGAACTGTTATTCCCTTCATAGTTGAAGCCCAGAAGCACTGTTCGGTCTCCTCCCATGCTAGATAACACAGGTACAGATTCCTCCTACAGATACCACAGTGCTTATTGATAAGTAAAATTACATTTCCATTTTATTAACAACGTTATCATTGACTAACCCACAAAATAGTTCACAGAATTGGGGATTCAAATACATTTAGTTTTGACGTTAATATAATCTCTGATTTAAAGTGCTTTGGCAAAAAACCTCAATATTTCTTTTTAAAAATTCAAATTTTTATAATTATAATATTTTGGTTTTAAACTTCAGTAAATATTCTTGTTTGATATTAAGTTTTAATAGTTTTCTTAAGAAAAAAAAGGTTTATATCTGAAAATCTTGGCTCTGGCTCTATTTTTTTTAACTGATAATGAGGAAACGTATCTTCTAAAGCAGAATATCATGCTCCCATTTTGCCAAGGTGAAAAATAAAATGCTACTGGATTTCTCAGGAACCTATGACACTGTTTTCTATGCTGTTAGCTATTTTATCTTTGCCACATTCCCAGGGAGAATCAAGGCATTTGTCAGTCCCTGGGAATCAACTTCATATGATAACAAGTAAACACTTGTATTTCATTCAACAAATGAGAGGTTACTGGCCCATGGGTGGAAAGACACTTTTACTCCCTTTTATAGCAAAGCCAAGCCGTGCTTTAGCCTAATGTGATCACATTGGATTTCCATTACTTTCAACCCCAATTAAAAGAGAATCACAAGAAGATAGGATTTGCTATATCAAATCTCTTGATTTAAGAAACTGCAGTTTAAGAATCATGACAAATAGGATATATTTCAGGATAGCAGTTTGTCACAGACATAAGAAGAAACCTCTTAGCACAAAATCCAGCTCAAAATCACCCGTGACTAGTCCTGTAGAGGAGTACTGTAATAAAGGATAAGACACAAGATGAATTGTTTTAGGATAGCATTCATGTAATAGTTAAGCACTTGGGCAAATATGTGTTGACCTAAATTCAGAATGTGCTACTGCTGCTGCTTGCGATAATAAAACTCTCCATAACAAACCTCTGCAATGCCAAGGGCTTATATTTTTTCAGGAAGATAGCAAGGCTGGCTCTGTGCTGCATGTTGTTTTTATTCTGCATTTGTGCTGTTTGGTGCTAGATTTCATATTTCTTTCTAAAAAAGAAAAACAGTCAGAAAAAAACAACTTTAAGAACTTTTTTAGCAATGGCATAAGAATGAAAGAGACATGAGAAGTCTAGGTCCTGGTAAAATCAGTGGGATTTTTAAATGCTAGTGATCAAAACGCTAGTATTCTCAAGAGACTTAAAATGTCAAGTAATATCAGTATGCTTTCTGATTTCTAAGCTTTAGGCTATATTCTGTTCATAGCTCCAAGCTTTTTCAAGCTTTTTTCCACAAATATAAGACTTTGGAGTACTTTTTTTCCCCCGCTTTAATAAAAGCTGCAATTTCCCTGAAATCTCAAGACTCAGTATACTGAAACTTTAAGGAACACACTAAACAGTATAAATCTCATGATAAAATTGTAAGATTTGGCAACACTGCTACAACTGCACAATTATTGACAGGTTCACTGACATTGTTGCAAGGTATGATTCTCTTGTGGAGCAAGTTTCTTTAGCATGATGACACTTTTCCTGAGCAGAGAGATTCCAGTTCTGTACTGGCACAGCTACAGATCTTGTCATCTAAACAACTAAAACAGTCGGTGAACATTTAGGATTGGACAGGGGATAGCTAAATGGAACACTCCTGCTATGCCATGGGATTGCACTAATGAAATTCAAGACTGTTGACTAGAGGCAGGGAGGAACAGCTTTAACTTCTGTTGTCAGACACACTGCAAAGGCGCGTCTATGTTGCAGGATGACCGTTAATATTGCACTAGAACTGGAAGCACCGTCTGTTAGCTCCAATAAACAGAAACTGTTTGATCCTTTTCTGGTGAATCTTTAGGAAATTCCTGTGAACTTTCAGGCATAAGATAGAAATTTCGGTAATTATGATGTGCATGCTACAAGTCTGAAGATATTTCATTGTATTTACTGCCAGTGCAAAAAATCAGCTCTTCTGAAGTTCCTGCAACACGTGGACACAGAGGTCAAAAAACAGATAGTTTCGTAATTTGATTATAGAAGAACCCAAGAGATGTAAATTCCTTAGGCACAACTACTGAAAAGCATGATATCCATGAAGTTAATTTAAAAATTCCCAGTGAAGCTCCTGCCAACTTTTTCTGCTCAAATAAAACCTCTCAGTGAATGGTCCTCAGCCTTCAAAGCCCCACATGCACCAATACTAGGCAAGCCATGCATTGCATGAAATTGTTTTGTCCTCAGTTTTAATTTTCCCTTGGCATAAACAATCTTGGTGACTTAGGGCTTTAAATCCTTCCAAAGCCATGCAGGCTTTGAAGGAAAGATGATAATTCTCTGCTGAACAGGAATTGTTGCTTTCAATACCCTTGTGACTCTTTCTCTGCTGTTCAGGCAAAGTTTAGGGAAGAACTTGTGCCAGTCTAGTACACTTTCCAGGAAGTCAGAAAAATGATCTGAAGTACTGAATGAATCATACAAAATATTGATTTCCCTCTAAATCACTAAACCCATCAACACATGGTTTAGTTTAGCTTTGAAAGCACTGTTCTTAGAAAGATTCTAACAAAATATTTCTGTTTTCTCTGACACAAAGATTGAAAATTATCATTCCTTCTGCATGTACTTTACGTTCTCTTCTTGCTCTTTATGCCTGGTTTACATAAAGAAATAGGACATATAATTTTTTTTTTTTAAATAGTGTTTGAACTCTATTATAATCTTCTGGCCCTACAGTCAAAATCTTATAGTAAACTGGCAAAACTCAGTTCTGTCACAAGCAGTTAGGATTTGGTAGGTATTCAGTAAGCAATGCGACCTTGCACAGGGATCCTTCCTGATACCTACACTAGGCAGGCAGTCTGCTTTCCTGCATATCCTTGGAAACCATCATTTCTCACAGTTATAACTTCAGGGCATAAATGTATCATAAGGACAATCATGGAATATCAGGCTCTGATTCTGTCTACTTGATCAATCAATACATTTTAAGGATGCAGTGCTTGCAGCTTGGACACAATCTGTGAAGTTAATTTTTAAAGACATAGTACTGTTTACGTAAGAGAACTAAATATTACATTTCCATCATAAGTGAGACCTTTGGTGCCTCCAATGACTGGAAGGAATATTGCAATGTATTCCTTAGACTGGGACTCCATTCTTTCAGCTCCTTTCAAGCGTCATCTCAGGAGATCTCGTTAGCTGTTGCTCTTGGAAGAAGAATAGCTGTGCAACAATAAGTTAAAATTTTCTAAACAAAAACATGGTCAGATGCTTGGGTAACCCCATTTGCTGCTCTTGTAATTTAGTTTTCATTACTACTCTGGATCTATGCGCACACTTGACATATCTGGAAAACAGAATTTGTAAGCTTTTAAACTGAATAGGCAAAAAAAAAAAGAAGATGCATCCAAACCTAGTGAATTTTTTTTACAAACACCACTTTGCTGTGAATCAGTTTGCTGATCTGTATGATATTTACACAAATACTTACCCAAGTCACCAGGGCCTGTGAATCTTCATGAATCATTGTTTGTGAAACATTTTGTAATCCTTGAATGAAATGTAGCACATGCATTCAGAGTATGGATTTAATTAATGGCAGAAGATGGATGAAAAGAATAGATTTTAAAAAATCACATCACTTTTTTTGTTGTTCAAAATTGGTTTAAAACTTTTCTCTTACAAGTGCAAATCTTTCTTTTTCACACAGACATAATATGGTTGGTATACATCTTGGTCATGATTAAGACACAATTTTGGCATATTCAGTTTGTGAACAGTTTGCTCACTTTTATGAAGAGAAAAAAGCAGGTATTGCTATCATATAGTATTTGAAATTCATGGCTACATCACTTTATTTTACTCTTTCTATGTAGAAATATGAATCAGAATGATTTAAGTTAAAACATTGTAACATTAAATGCTCTTAATTCGTATGTAGACAAAGCCCTTTCTGGCAAAATTCTTTGCTTCAAGAAACGGATAAACTAAATGAGCATACTGGCTGCTTCACTTCGCTGTCATCTCTCTAAAGGCGCTATGAGTAAGCCTGACACACTTCATCTCTCACGTTAGCATCATCGACATGCTTCTGTTAGTGTCTCCCATGTTAAACTTTATGGCATCTTCAGTCAAAGAATACAAGTGAGGTGAAGTGTGGGACAGGAAATGAACAAAATAACTAGGAGATTGGTTTAAAAAATTATCATGAAGCTTGTGTGCACACTGCCCTAGTTGCTATAATATCAGTGCATGAGAGCCATGTAATTCACCATCACAGGACAATTTGTATTTGATCCTTGTCCTAAGCTAGGCACAAAGAATTGCCAGCTGTTCAATATTTCAGAGTAGAACATAGATTTGAAATAGTTGCTCAGACATAGCAATAAAATAGTTTTTAATGCAGGGTACCACATTTTTAAGCAACAAAATTGTAGAAGTTAGAGATAGGAAATATATTTTGTCACCCCGTCCTTCTCTTCAGTGCAGCAGAATGGTTGTCCACAACACACTTTTATAGTGTTCTGCAGCTCAATTGATTGTGTGATGTATGCGTGCAGAATGGTGACAAACTGTGCTCAGACAAATGTCCTCCCATCTGCACCTTTTCCTGAACATCCCACTCACCCGGACCATATAACACCTTCCAGAAGACATCTGGATGTTTGCTTGATCATGTCCTACACCTAAGGCAATCTGAGCTTGATTCTTCTGTGAACAAGAGCTGTAGTTCAGACTCACTAATGACAGCATTCTTTCGTCATCTCCTTGCTACTGGCTTTGGAAAGGCTCCATTTCACCACACACCAGTGCTTGGTCATTTCTTGTAGAGGCCTGACACCAAGATCCCATACAGTTTCATAAAAACATATGAGTTACCAAATGACAAGAGATGAGAAGTCTCTTCATACAAAGCAAACCCAAATAGCTGTTTAAACTGAAACCTTACTCCATGTGCTCCACTAGGTGAGAGTACCAGGAGAAAGGTATAAACTGTTTGATGCAAAGCTTTTATCCACAGGCAAAAGTGTTTGATCATCTCTGTCAAAGTAATAGAGAAAAACAGCAGCTGGTCTTGTGGTACTTAATCCAGTATTGTTCCTGTGATATCACAAGTCTCATTATACTTAGAAGTATGTCTCCATTACAGCAATTTTCTTCTAAATGTACAGCACTGTCACCAGTTGCCTAATATACTATGGTCTCTTAAATCACATTTGGGTTAATAGAGTCAGAAGGTCAAATGCTAAGAAATAAAAAAAAAAACCTTTCTGTTGATCCATAAATCTCTGGAAAATGGCTATCAGACAGAAGCCAAGAGTGTGGTTTATCACACTCTGATAACCCTCAGCTGACAAGAATCCCCTCAAAAGACGCAAGTGAGGAAGTTTAAGAACAGCTTGAGAAGCTTTTCATTTATGGAGAGAGTAGCGTCTCTCATGCTGAATGAAAACTAGAGAGATGGATAATTTGGACTACAGATTTTGAAAACTGAGGTAAGAACTGTCCTTATGTAAATAGGGAGGGTTTTCTTATTCCTTCCTTATCTTTTCTTACTACAACTTTTAAGATTAGTCCAGCAGTACTAGGATTGTTAGGTAAAATATATTCTTTCTCTCGTCTATTTTAGGTCAAAGAATACAAGTGTAGGTAGAGTATTTCTGCCACCACTGGATTGTCACAAAATGAAAAATGTTACTGGTTAAAAAGAAAACAAAATAATACTATAAAAACATTAACTAAAATATAACTCCTTATGGTGCATTTAATAATGCTTGGGTGGCACATTGTCTGAGAAAAGTGCTGGGTGGTGTCAAAATAGTTAGGTTCTTCACAAGGACACAGCACATGTCCTTGTTATCAATTTTGTCTTTATCAGTAATTTCTGTAACAGCAAGAGCTTCTATCCAAAATTATAAGGGATTTGAGCTTTTGATTTTTCACCAATATCTGAGTGAGATATGTTGCTATCTGGTTTTTTTGCTGCTTCTGTCACCTTCTTTCCAATGCTAAATTAATCATGCAGGTGACCTTGATGGTTTTTATTAAGCACAGCAGGCTATATGAGCTATTGCTGGAGAAGTGTGACATTGCTCAACTAGTGGGATCCTACATCTATTTTTTTCTAATATGGTTTCACTGCCACTTCTAAGTACAGGCTATATTTCTGCTGTCATGCACAGTTTCTTTCATTTGCCATAAATTAAAAATAATTACACTATTAAAAAGAAAGTACAGCATAATAAAATATTTTATAACTGCTTATAAACAAAAGAGATTCTTATAAAATGCTGGTTTGCCTCAGCTTTCCATGAAACAATGCTGAACACAGGAGCGATAGTAACCTGGGCTGCTTCTATGCCAACATAGCGAGTGAATGGGTACATCAAACTGAAATTTGACAACAAGGTCTCAAAAAAATCAGTGAAGTCTGAAACGGCACTGCACAATTACAGTATAGCTATGTACCACTGCATGATTCCAGACAAGGGGCAGAAGGCCATATGGAAACTCCAAACATGTTGGTCTGATCCCCTAAATTTGCCATAAGGTAAGGGAATAAGTCAATAAGGCTTTCCATCTTACATTTTGAATTCCTCAGTATTTGTGAACAAGAGCATCTGGGAAATTAAGGCTACTTCTATAGCAGGGATCTGGCTTTTCATGCCCACGGTTCATCTTGCATAATTATGAAGGAATTGTCTTACAAATGTCTGTTCTTAGATTTGTTTTGGGGAGTATACCTGAACTCTGCTCCTGAAGCCCATGAGAGGTTCCCTGATATTGAGTTTACCCTGTTCAGACATCTACAGATCTGCAGTGGCTCCTCTGGCCTAGTGCTAGAGAACTGTCTGCCAGGTACAGGACCTGAGAGCAACGATCTGATGTATTGGAAACGGAAATCATTGTGATATAGTAATTAGAAACACTGCTGTGATTCCGGAGAAAGAACTACTTTTCTAGTTGCATTGATGCATGGAATTAAGCTTGAAAGATTACTTCAATGTGCAAAACATGATGCAGATAAGAGATGAGGCAGTAAAGCTGTAGTCTGATACCAACTGTTGAGTTGTTCCACTGAGCATCAGCCCTTGTTTGCTGAAGGACCACACAGCTGTAGAGGAGGCTGCTGGGCCCTCTTCCATCCCTGCCATTCGATCAGCTCTGCAGGCCATAGCACCTGCCAGCCAGGTGCATCAGGCATGCTGGTGGCAAGTGGAAGAGGGACTACACTGGTCTAGCTAGGAGGAGAATACCAGTCTGCTTTGCCTTAAGACGTGAACAGTGTTTCCTAGTCATTAAATGTTTAACACAATGACCCTGGGGTTTTCACCGTAGTTCTTCAATGTGACAGTTGATTGTGGGATCAAAATGACTGAAAGAGGGGATTCAGTCAGAAATTAAACCGTGAAACAGGCATGCAGAAAGCTATTTTCAAACTAGGCATAGAAAACACTTAGAAAAATGTTAACTAGCATTTTCAAAGGGCTTCCTCAGACATGAGACTATTGGACAATGTTGGGATACCAACGCAGCCTGACAGCCTGATTACAGCTTCAAAGGAACATCTGGACAGATGCACGCAGCAATAAGGATAAATGAAACAGACTACTTGCCTACTGGCAGTAGGTATTGCACTGGGCAACTTTAAATGATTCTGTGGATGCTTCAGACAACAGTTGTTATTCTGTTAGAGGGGAGAGCCATATAGACTGACATGCCTATGATCCTGATTAGCTGACTTTAAACTTTGAAGATCAAAAGCCTTCAGGATATACTGCTGGGGAAGAAAGGGCACTGATCTGCTTGACAGGTCGGTGGGATGGGATATGGAGGAAGCATACTGGCTCGCTGAATACTACCCGTGACCTCAACACCTTGGAGATGATCCCCACTTTCCTGTAGGATCGTAACTGTACCACAGTGGCCGGACTCCCCTGAAGCGCAGACAGGTATCGCCTTTCCTCAGCAAGCGTGGGGAGAACGAGGGGGGAGAGGTCTCGAAGTCCAGGGATGAGAGGTGCATCCCGCGCCAGGGGCCGGGGACCGATGGAAGCCAACGCGCGCGTGGGCGCTCCCTGCGCGCTGCCTGCCATCGGTCGCCGGCC
>VZRJ01005287.1:15458-132441 GCA_013397565.1 Ptilonorhynchus violaceus
CCGCACCTGCCCTGGGGTCTGTGCCCCTCACTTACACCGACGTGTGCGCATGATAAGGATGACTTTTTTTTTGTCATGGCACTCTCTTCTTCCCTGCCTCCCCTTAATCCCCCCACATGGTCATTGTGTATTGAAGTTACACTTGCTCCGACTTTACTCCAGGATTGATGTCTTTGATGTTTCCCTTTGTCCTCACCGTTTCTGCTTTTCTTACCATTTCCTTTAAAATGCCTAAAAGAGAGTAGCGAAGGTGTATGTCAGAATGGGGGCGGGGGGGGGGGAGGGAAGAACAACACCTTTGTCCCAATTCAGTCAACTCAACAGTCAGATCACAACAAGCTGGTTTTTTTTGTGACAAAGGCGTTTGAAACAAAGGAGCCATTTTAGAAACTGAAAGAAATTTATTTTGTGGCTTGCATGCTTTAGTAAATCCAGGTTGTCATTCTTTTCTCTTCTGCTCCCCCCTGCCCCCTTCCTTCATTCCCCACTATTCTAATTTATCCTAAAATGAAATAGAATAGAAGAAATAGCATCTCTAAAATCCTGCATCATCCCTGTGCACTACAACAAGCTTACTGATTGCCTTCTGTTTCAAACGTTTCATTGCGCATTTTTAAAGAATGTTATTTTGTACTGGTAGATCGATGAATAGTTGAATCAGTTAAGTGTGCTTGTGATAAGAACATCTCGTCTCCCCAGGAACAGAACAGCAAAAGCCTCATTATGTGTAGTAATTTGGTAGGTGTTGCGCACTTACGTCTATTTAGCAAAGTGCAGGTTCAGATGAAACTTACTGATTTTTAGGAGAGCTTGCTTTTCTCTGACTGTCTTAAAAAATGTGGGCCACTGCATTGCCAAACCGAACAGGTGGAGTTCCATCTAGAAATATCCTTTGACTTGTTCAGTTCACATAATTTGCAGGGGTTTTTAAGCAGTATTTCAACTAAAACTAATACAAAACTCCATTGCTTAGCAATTGACTTATCATCAAGGCTAATAGGAGCTCAGAGACAAGAAGCCTATGATTTTCAGGAGTGAAATCATGTGACAGCATCAGATGCTGTATGTATCACTCTAAACAGAAAATGGGCAGAAGATAATTCCAGGAAAGCACCAAACAATGGAAAAATCATGCAATGGCATGCATTTGTTAACTTTCCTGCTGGTTCACTGATATACAGTAAAA
Source organism: Ptilonorhynchus violaceus (assembly GCA_013397565.1). NCBI lineage: Eukaryota > Metazoa > Chordata > Aves > Passeriformes > Ptilonorhynchidae > Ptilonorhynchus > Ptilonorhynchus violaceus. Next base: position 16,645 of record VZRJ01005287.1, read on the forward strand.
CATGTTCTGCTAATGTAAAACCCTGCTATGGCTGGACATATAACCAAAGTGTTCACGAATCTTTTGCCTGCTCAGCTCTTGAGACAGGGTTTATTAACCATGGGACAGCATGACATTAGCTTCACTGACATGTGTGAACCCAAGAATTTCCTGTGATCACGCATCTTCCTGTAGCTCTTGACAGGGAATTGCAACCCCTTGAGCTAAGCTATACTTAAGCGGGAAACTTCAGGGCTATGTTGCGTTAAGTGGTTATTTTGTTATCTATCATCTCCCCTGCACAAACACTTGCTGCTGGCTGCAGTAAAAATGCTGTTGCACCAATGCTAGCGTATGTAGGACTCAGACTGCTGCTAGTATTTAATAATCTTGTGTTTTAAAGTTGTGCGGAAAACTTGTGGTTAAGCTGTTATCAGCTATAAACCAATTTAAACAGAAAATATGTTCAGTTGTACAGTCAGGGCATTATAACTACACAGACAGGCAAGCTTTATTTTTCCCAAGGGGTTATTTGAAGTGTTAGCAGAAAATTGCAAGAAGAACAAGCTTGGGTTGCTTGGAGATCAAATCTTGTTGGATTTAATGCCCTCTGGCTCATGAGACTACTTTTTTTTTTTTTTTTATGAACATCTGCTCAGCTTTCTTGATTGGAAAACTTCTTTTATTTGACGTTCCTTTTAAATCCTCTGCTTTGTAATACAGGGCAGAGGACTGCATGAAATATGTCACTCTCCTTGAAGGCAAGCTTTGGGAAGGAGGAATGAAAAGTAAACTCTAGAGCAGGGCTTACTGGAATACTGAGAAGGAAGCCAAGTGGGGAGATTGCAAACAAGAAAAGAGGATAAAGTAAGGAAAAATAAAATGAAAAATGAGACTGATGTAAAGACATGTGGAGAATGTTTGTGGTAGTGCGAGGCTGTGGCTATGGTTCAGGCATAGCATCCTCAGCGTCCGTCTAACATGATACAAGCTCAGCCATCTAACTGAGCTTGAGTGCTGAGTTGTGTTGTACTGCAGGATTTGCCAAGCCTGAGCCGGAGGTGGAAATTCTGCTTGTTCCTGTCAGGCAGTGGAAAGGGAAGTATGACAGCAGTAGCTGTGGGAGCAGCTTCCCGAGTCGCCTCTTAGTGGGACGAGACTGCGTGAGCACTCTTTTTCAAGGCAAAGCAAGCATTTTGGAGACAGACTGACCTGTCTGACTTTGCCTTCAGACAAATTATGCATATGTTTACACCAGCGATTTGGCTTGCATCCGGCTCAAGTATCCGACACATCCTCTGAAGACCTTCTCCGGTTGCCTTGAGGTGGTTCAGGTCTCAGAGCAGTCTCGCTGCAGGAGACCTGAACTCTCCCATTAAAACTACACCAGGACTTCTGCTTTGGGAGCATTCCCATTCAGTTACTGAGTCTTGCATGAAGGATATTGGTTTCTTTGAAGTACCTGTCAGCTGTAATCGAGTAAGCAGTTCTCATCCACTTTAGCATAAAACCAGTGAAGAGCCCCACACCAACTTTTTTGGCTTCAAATATTTCTGGCAGTTTGTTCTGAAGTGCTGTGTCCTACTCCCCTGCGAAATGTGAGCAAACACTTTCAGCTTTCTATTACAGCTGAGAGGCCCTTCAAGAAGATAGTTTCTAGCACTTATGGTATGGTATGGTATGGTATGGTATGGTATGGTATGGTATGGTATGGTATGGTATGGTATGGTATGGTATGGTATGGTAGTACCAGCGTGAAACTAAGCGATTGGGCATAGTGTTTTTAACACATTCTAATCTGTCTGCAGGCTGAGGACTCCATTCTGGTTCAGGCTAATAGAGTCACAGACATAAAAAGGAGCCTGGGGAATAGGAGAAATATAGGAGGTACAAGGCCTGGAATTGTAAACAATTGACAACATAAGGGGGTGAAATTGCAGCTTGTTAGAGCAGATTTAGGAGATGCAATATACTGTGGTACTCATGACTGTGTATAGGAAACTGTGTGTACTTGTGAGTTCTTCCCTCTCTGGTGGGAAATTGCTTCACAGGCATGTTTAGTTTAAATATAGATGTCTACACTAATGTTTTAGCTATGGTAGAGAGTGTGTTTTTGAAGCAAATGTCCCAGCTTTTGTTCTTCACCTTGTTCCTGGACTAGTTTTGCAGTACCTGAGAATAAATAGGTGAAAATGTTTTGGGAATACACCAACTGCAACCTGGCATTCAGCCACAGGGACTAGGCTGGAGCTACTCCAGCATCTGTATAGGGTGTTTTGTTTAAAAACAGCCTTCCCCCATCCTCTGGAGTTTCAATTTCGAGTGCTTGGCAGCAGCATTTCTGTTGGTCTGTGCTCTGCACTGACGTAGCTGTAATTTCTGTAGAAGCTATGTATTTTGCTTTTCCAGGGAAGGATACTCAAGTAAATTAAGGGACAGGACCAAACGCAAAACAATCAGTTATACAAAGTCCTGCCTCCACAGCTCTCTGTATCGTCCTGTAAACTTGGTCACAGTTAACTCATGTCTTCTGATGGTGCATAAAGAGGAGAGGCAGTTTCTGTAAAGAAGGCTTGTTTAGGACTGTGTACAGTTGGCTATCAATTTCACAAACATAGGAGTTATTCCTTAGTGTATATACACCATCTGCCATTTGAGCCCATGTTGTATGCCTGTGCCTGTCAAAAGTGAATCAGTAAGTTTCCTAGGACCCCAAAACTGATACCATTGGGAATTGCTCAGTTGAGCAAGGGCTTCTGTGGCTAGTTACAGATTGCACTTATAATGAACAGAAGTTTTCCAAGTATTTTTCTTTCTTCTTTTTTTTAGTAGTCTTATTCATGTATTTGAAAAATAAAATTAAATCCCTACCTTTCATTGTCTTCCAGGATGACCTGGGTATTGAGACTTGTCTGTGTGTAGCAACAATTCATTACTACACTGATAATACTTTCATAATCATGTGGGTGTGCAGGTGATAAAAATTGGGCCCCTTAGTACAAAGCTGTCCTGTGGTCATGGAAACTCTAGTCCTCTTCCATAGCTCTGGTAGGCAGGTATAAGAGCAAGTCTCTGATTCCTTCTCCCACTCTGCTTTCACAAAGCCATACCATATCAACATTGGCTTGGATATGTGCCATCAAACAGGTTGTGCCTCTAAAGGACTAAAATCAATGTGGGGTTTGTTAATTTTGGGCTTGCTAGGCCTTCACGCTGTCAGTGTTAAAGCAGCCTGAGGAGAACAGATGGGTTGAAGGAGGAAAAGAGGAGTTCTTGCTTAACCAAGTGAGGAAAGCAGAGGAGTAAGGAAGGGAAAGAAATGGTGGTGCTCCCAGAAGATTACATAGAAAACAGGACATACCATAAGCACAAATTAGGAAAAGGCCACACAACCTACTCCTGACTTTTTCATGTAGGACTGCAACAATACCTCCAAGGATCTGAGATAGTCATGTTCTTCTTTGAACCTCGTTTGTCCTGATCAGCTTATGCTGTGTACAAGTTACTACCTCAAGGATAAGATCAGTTCATGTTACTGAATTATTATGGGTGTATCTGCTGCAAGTGTTCTGGAAACTTGTTTAATTTATTTCCTTTTAGAAGACTTTCTATCACTTTACACTTATGAGGTAAAGGGTAAGACTATAAAAAATAAATGTATGCCCGCTTTTCAAAGTAGAAAGAGACGCTGAAGGAAGACTTTCAGTGATGCATTGTGTTAAGAATAAATGCTTTATGGCAATTCTGCCGATCATCCTGTCCTAGTCTGTATTCCTCTTGGCTCCACTTTGTTCTTCTTCCCCCTTGGTAATGTTGCAGGAACAGTTTTCAGTGGTCTTCATGTTTCTTCTTTCTCTTTTCTTCCCACATTGTCTTCTCTCCTCTTTCTAGTTTTCTACTATCAAATTTTTGTCAGCATTCTTTTCTGTCTGAGACTGGGCACCTAAAAGAAAGTAAAGATCTGGTTGGACCAAGCAGGAAGTGGCAGAGGGAAGGGGAGCACCACAGTACCTTGCACTTCTCTTGCCACTCACTTTTTTTTCTGCTTGGTTGAGAAAATACATTTTGTGCAATTACCACATGAAAATGGTTCCTGCACCATGCTTGAAAGTGTATTTCATAAGTCTTGCTTACCAGCTGGTATAAGTTCATTGACCTTCAAACCATTCTTTCCATCTTTACCTTTTGCAGATTTTCATCACCTTTTTCTCTTACCTTGTCGTGTTAGTGTGGTGTTTGTGTTGCTGTATCCCTCCTTTCTGTGAATGTCCCTGTCATCAAACTCCATCATAGCTTTCTTTCTCCACTGCTTATAGAAGCAGTGTTTGATTTTAATGCTACTTGAAGGTATCTTAAGCTACAGAAAGCTGAAAAGAATCTTAGTGCAGTAATTTTTACAGCTGTTCACGGCCCTTGTTAATAGAAATTAAAATTGGCAAAGATACTTGTGACTCTTCAAAGTTGAAGAGTCAGCTGGTAGTTGCTGATACACAGGCCTGTCTGGACAACAGATTTGGGAAGATGCCCTAGAGTGATTTTTTTTTTTTTTAAATTTTATTTTACGATGTTGCCGTTCCAAACATTTCCTTAAAGAAGGATTTAAACCTATTTCAACCAGAGCATGGAGTTTGCAATACATACTAGAGAAACTTAAGAAAACTTTTTGGTTTCTGTGATAAAATACATTATTTCTTCCACTTCTCCTCACTCCAGACATTGGTAAAACCAGAGCAATCTACCCTGCACGTGTCCTTCTGGGCAGCAAATGCATAACCAGAGCTTCCAACAAGGTCATGTACTTGGAGTTGTCCTGATTTCCTGCCTCCTGGGATGCAGAACATCTCACTGAGCAGCAAACAGGAGATGAAATTGTAGGCCATGAAGTTTGCAAAATGACTGCGGTGGGATTTCAGATCCTCTTGTCCTCTGATTAAGTATGTTCCTCATTTATTATGGTCCCTCTGCAGACTACAGGACCTCAGGCAGCCAACAGCTGGTCCATAACACTTCACATAGGATGCTCATGGTTTCACAACTGTGGTGCTTCATGACATCATCTAACTGGCTTACTGCATGGGAGGTTATCATTCTTAATAAAATGACAGAAGTAAATGCAGAAACTCTCATGTATCCTACTTGCTCTACTTTTGCATGTCTATCTCTCAGAACTCTGTGGAAAAGTTGTCACTTCCATGCCAAAGTAATCTGGTGCAATGATAGGAAAATGGTACCACATGGAGCAATTTTCTGTTAGATCAGTATGAATTGTGTCTGACTTCACCAGGTTCCTGGGTAAATAAATTGATTTATGCTCCTCTAGCCCGAAAGCTGAGTTTGTCTTTTGTCCTGATACCTCTGGTGTCCTTGTCTTAATTTTTTTGGAGGGGGAGGGTCAGTTAACAAGCTAAATGTCAAAGTCCTTAGTTTTACATGCTTTCAGGCTGATGCTTGGTGCAAGGTTTTATTACTCTGATGGCTGAGTTAACTGCTTGGTCCAAGCAAATATAACAGATGTTGGAAATGTAGGGGAGTGGATAGAACAAGAATTTCTGGTGTAATTCTATTCATATTGCAGATCTGTATGTAACCTGTTGATAGGATGGCGTTTCTTCCCCACAAACTACTGCTCATTAGGAATTGGTAGGGCTCTAAAGCAAATCTAGACTTCAGTTAATTTTGGTGGCAAGGGAATACTTCATCCTTGCATTTTAATTTGTACCCTCCACTCATCTCTAGGCAATGGGGTGGAAACCAAGGAAGGAGGGCAAAAGCACATCAGTGATTCACTTTTGGAGATAGTAATTTTGGTTTTTTTACCTGAAATTTCTGCAGTGATTAGTCTGGGAGCCAGCCAGGCAGCCTCTTTGGATTTTATGCAGCTAGCCTTGTAGGATTTATTCTAAACTTGAAGGATTGTTGCTACAAAGTGTGATGTTTTATTTAGATCAGGCTTCCTTGCAGTACAAGCTGTTGTACAGTGCGTCTGGAAAGAGAGCAAGTGGGCCAGAAACATTCCACTGCAAACCATGTAGACACATATGAGCCACCCAGATGAAGCTGCTGTTCTCCTGGGTGAACTCATCAGTGGTCAAGTGAAAGTTCATGAGAAGTGACTAAAAATTTTGCCTTTTTATAATGTATGAAGGAGGGGGGTGAAGGAAGTTGCTGTGGGTTGAAGACTGTTTTCAAGCATGAAACTTCATTTTCAGCTGATATGTCATCTACTTAGTCCCCTTCTGGATGAAATACACTTTCCTCAATATATAAAGTGAGCTTATTAAGGATGGAAACACTATAGATGGAGACAAGACTTTAATTCCTGTTGAGTTTATGCATCTGATTACATTTCCAGAAGTTTATGGTATTCTAGGTTGTGGAGAGCTTCTTCTGTTTTTTAACTTTGTAATTTATTATTAGAAATAGAATGTACCCAGTGAAGTCTTCACCAGTGACCTGAAGTGACTTCATGTAATTTTGTCCTTCTTTCAACATAGTAATAGAGCAGAGCTAATAGAAATTGATAAAAGTAGATTATTGTCACAGTTCCGCGTGCAAAGTGCATCTGTATGCATGAACATCTCCTTTATTGAATTTCTGGGATTTGGTTTCCTTTGAACAGTCAAGTAGAGAACCACAGCCTTTTTCTTTTAAAGGGCAGAGATCTGTAATGAAAGATGGAGATGCTTCTGCAATGCTGAGTTTTGGTTTGATGTTATCTTCATCAAACTCTGGGTTATCACTGAGCAAAAATCTGCGGAGGAATTGCAGTGTGTTGTATGAATCGAGTAGTGTTAGAGGTAACTTGCCATGTGAGATTTGACAAGTAAGTTTTCTTGAACCCAAATACAATCCTGTGTGACTGTCTCCTAGGAGAACTGTAAGACACTCTTGATCCTTCCTTAAATCGGTAATGCTTTAAAGAGGCAGTAATGGACTGAAGTGCTAAGTTAGAACTACAAAATTAGAGACTTTCAAAGTACTGTTCTGTAATTTGACAGAAGGAGGGGGGTTGTGCTCTCTGACCCCCCAACTCTGCTGTGGTTTTAACCTTTTATTCGGGGCTCTTTTTATTGCTTAATTGTGTTGTATGTGCTCATACTCACTGAACTAAAATTCAGTTAAATTTTACATTATATCTAGCCTTGCCCTCACTCTCCTAGGGAAATACAGAAATGCAAAATGTCAATGTGTGATGGAGATTAGGAGAGGAAAAATCTTATTACCTGTAACAGTGTGACTGAAGTCAAGTCTTGCTTATTAGTGTCATCAATCGAGTGTGACATTTTGTTCCAAGATTTTCTTCCAAAGAATGCTTGATGTAAAATACAGCCTCATCTTGGGCACATGGAAATTAAAATACCCTTCTGTACTGAGCTCACACAAAACAGGTATCCACTGTTGATCTCTAAGGTGAGCCCTGCCAGTGGCTGCATCTGTTGGAGTCAGTCAAAGCCACTTCTGAGCCAACACAAAGCTTTTGAACTGCATGGAACCAGTGACCTGTTCTTGAGATCTTTTTTGGGCAATAGAGCTGTTTCCCAGGATGTCTTCTGAGTTGGAGAGGTCTGAGCATGTTCTTGCGGTAACATTCAAAGACCTAAAAATGATTATGCTCTAATTGAGATGGCCAAAGATCCTCTGTTTTTACTAGTTCTTTTAATATACTTGAAATTAGTTTTATGCCACCTTTGGGCATGAGTGCAAGTTGGAAGATGCAAGTGGGTATGTGTCTATTCCATGGAGTAGCTGCATAAACAATACTTGCTTAGAATTAGAATGGCTTACCAAACTGGGGTCCTAGAGTTGTTGGGGTTTTATTTGTATTTGGGGGCTTTGTGTGTTTTATTGCTATTGGCACGACTCTTGTAGACTCTCATTCTTGAATTGTAGGACCACAATATGACTTGGTTTTGGTCCAGTTTGGAGGCTTTTGGGTGGGAGTGGTGGGGAGAGATGAGATAGAAGGAATGATTTTGTTCCATCCTAAAGCTAAGCTTGTTTCTTGGGAAATGCTGCGAAGTATATAGGAATTTATTGAGAACTTGATAGCTCTTAAACTGATAAAACAGCAAGGACTTGGGCACCCTGTCTGTTGTATCTCTATAGCACGACAGTACTAAGAGTACTTGGGTATAACTCGGGATGTCTAAGAAATACTCATAAGAATGACTGTGGGAGAAGCAGAGAATCAAAGGCTGAATGGGACCTCAGACTATCTCCAGCCCAACCTCCTGCCCACAGCAGGGTCAGCTTTGAGGTCAGGCTCCTCAGAGCTTCATTCAGTTTGGGCTTGAAATCTCAAAGAACAGAGACTGCACAGTCTCTCTGGGCAACCTGTGCCACTGCCTGACAGTCCTCTTGGGGAAAAAGTTGTTGCCTTGTATCCAGGCTGAATCTCTCCTGTTTAGGTTTCTGCCTGTTGTGTTTTACCTTCCTGTTCTGCACAGCTGTAAAGAGTCCCTCTCTTGACTTTTCAATGACCTCCTGTAGGCACTAGTGGGGCTGTTAGCTCCTTCCAAAGCTGTCGCTGCCTGAGGCTGAACAAGTTCATCTCCCCGAGCCTTACCCTCATCATCTCAGTGGTCTCTGCTTAACTCTCTTCAATTTATTGCTGTCTTTTGTGTGTTGCTGGGGCCCCAACTAGATAGTGTCTAAATACGGCCCAGAGTGCTGAGTAGAGGAAGATAATCTCTTCCCTCAATCTACTTACTGGCTCTGTTTGTGTTCAAGCAGCCCAGAGTGCTGTTGTCTGTCTTTGCATCCTGCTGGCTTGCAGCCAGCTTGCTATCCTCCAGGACCTCAAGGGACATTTCATAATGTGTATCAGCTATTCTTCCCCTTCCTAATTCTAGTTATCCCAGATTGGTGTGTGAGATACAGAAGCACTAACATTCCCATCAGCAAAAGGAAAAGGAGTATACAGTAGCAAAACACTTTTGGTGGCATAAGGCTCAAGCCTCTTGTCGCTCACAAATAAATAAATGTAGGCTTTTGAGGTGAATGAGGGGTAGGTGGCAACCCAGGACACCACTGGAAAGAAAAGTTGCACCTGAAATCAACATCATGATGGTGGCGTTCAGAAGAATGTACTTTAAAACTGTAACAACTAAACTTAAAAATAAATGACTTGGTTTGGGGGGTTTTTTTGGTAGTCTAATGATCCACATAAACAAAGTGCTATATCTGTCCTGCTCACATTAATGTTTCTGATTTGTTTTTCTTTGGTACACCTATTCTTTCTTTATAATTAGAATATAAATTTTAAAGTGTTTGCAGTATGCCAGGTGAGTCATTATCTTGAAAAACAAAGCTTGTGAAGGAAACTACCTTGGCTTTATATTTTACTCTGAAAGTATGGTGATTTATATTAAATAATACAACTTTTCACCTCAGCTGTATCTGCAGCTTTCTTGAAGACAAACAAAGCAAACCCTCAGCTTCAGATAAAGAGGTGACTTTAAAGGCTTACTCTTGATTTCTTTCAGCCTCCAGCAACTGTTAATCTTTCAGATTGATGCATGCTTTGCTACACTACTAAAAAGATCATAAAGTCACAAGAAATTCAAATAGTTGATGTTTATTTAAGGAAAGCTTCACTTATATTTTGATGCAGATCTTGCAATAGTTTTTCTGTTCTGTGTGATTATAGTAGTACTGCTTCTCCTCCTGGAAAAGCTGTGGTTAGCTTTAGGAGGGGAAACTGCTGTCTAGTTAAAAATAAACTGGATGAAACAATTGGCACTGAATGGGTATGTGGGTGTGTTGTTGGAGGGAGGAGGAAGCTGCTTTGTGGAAGTGATGTGGTATGGGATAAAATCTTGCAAGCTGAGAACTTGAGCGTATGGGAAATCCAAACTGCATCCTCACCCCATCATTCTCAGTCTAGAGCCTTAGAACATGGATGAGTCTCTTCATGCCAAAGAGCAAACTTCAAACATTGAGTCAAGAGGTTTTCTGCAGTAGATCTGTGTTGCAGGTGCAAGCTACTTCCAGGGAGTTAATGGAAGATTGCTAACGAAGTCAAACCTACTTGTCTTTAAACTTATTTCAGCTGTATGACTTAAAATCAGAAAAGGCTGAAAAACTGACTACAAAGAAGAGAAGTATCTTGAGGGTTCCTTGTGAGAAAATGTGTTTATAGCATGAAGCTGGAGCATTTTCTTAAGCTGTAAAAACAACACAGCTACGAGTTCACGTGAGTGAAACCAGGCAAAAGCACAAACAGGCTCTGAGCGGTGGGTGGACGCTGTGGCCAACCAGTTGCTCCCCAGCACCTGCTGGCTCTGGGTGTCCTGCTGTAGAGTCTTCAGGATTTTGTATTTCAGTCTCCCCAAATCCATAACTGCAGTCAAATTCTCAACTAAATTGTAGAATTGTTGTGCCCTTTCTTCCAACAGACTCATAAACATTTATTAACAAAGTTATCTATCACTTGTAGGAATCTTTTTCTCTTGTGTCTTTCTTTCCTGCAAGTGGACCTTGAAAGCCTTCCTGATCTGCAGACATCCAACTTGCTGAGGAAAGTCTTTTCTAAGGAAAACAGAAGCTGAAAGTCAAGTCCTTCTCCCTGACTAAAAATGAGTGTGTGGCTTTTTGGTTTGGTTTGGGTTTTTTTCTAAGCACACCTAATGGCAAATGAGTTTTTGGTAAACTCCGAAATGTTGATAGAATGTGTCATCCTAAGCTGTGGCTGTTCTTCCTGTTCACTGAGATGCTATAAAAAACTCACTGGACTTAAAGCTTCACTTATGAGAAATCTGTTGCATTTTGAGATAAAAAGAGATTGGCAGAAATTAGGTAGTATGTCTCTACAGGTTTATGAATAGTTGAACTTAGCTGTAAGTTGTGGTAACAACCTTTTTAAAGAGTTAAAATACTGTTTTCTTCACAGAAAATCTTTACTGAACTCCTCTAGAGGATCACTTATTGAGGTATATGGAAATAGGGCATGCTGACCTCCAGTCCTACTTGTTTAAAGGTGAGTGTAAATGCTCACCTTCTGATTTGTCTTCTCAGTCTAGACTGGATGTAAAGAGCTCAATGCCACGTGTATGCGTGTGTCCACAGAAGTGAATTGTGGCGAGAATCGCAGAGCATGGCGCTGATTTCTATCCCTGTACTTAGCAGACAACAGCACTTGGAAAGGCTGTCTGCCACACAAAAAAATTAAACCTTTTACCTTATGAACCAAGACAGCAGCACAGATTCCCTGTACCTTTGTTTGAGCTGGAAGTCTTGCCTCTAGATCTTGAAGCCTGCTCATTAACAAAGTGGGGTGGAATTTCATTGCTTTGGCCCCAGTTGGAGGAAACTGCTTTTGAGGCCATGGCTTCCTATGGACCAAGTTATTAGCTGGGCCTGTGCTGTAGGGAAGTGGCTGTTGAACTTGCAGGGTGAACTCTTTCTCTTGAAGATGAAGGACTTTGATATTGACTTCTATGGAATTAGGTCTCCAGCTGTAAAGCTTCTTTCTATCTTCTTTCTAGACTTCCCCACACACATTTTAATTCAAACAGAGAGAACAAGAAAAATTTATTCTTGTTATTTCAAGTGTGGGCTTTTAAAGAGATCCAAAATAGGCACTTTTAAGCACTTGTCATGCTTGCCAGTTTTCTTTTTTTTTTCCAACCAACTACCTTCTTTTGCATTTAGCTTTCTGCATAGAAGCTACGAGTCTCTGAACAGCTACAGTGACTTAAAATACAATTTTTGAAAAAGTCTAATTTTTAGTAAGCATTCAAAACAAATTTGTAATTGGCTGTAGCTGGTAACGATTCTTGAAGAGAGAGTATCTTGAAGCTCCTACCATGCCATTCTTACCATGCCATACTTGGGTGAGCCATTTCTGAACTTGGGTCAAGAGGAACTTCTCTTCACTTTAAAGAAGTAATAACAAAGCATCACAATTTTCTGCAAAGACCTTGGTCAGAATGAAGAAGCAGCTGACCTCTGAGGCTGAGACTAGCATGTGCTTTTAGAGGGGGTTGATTTGGCAGCTTCTGGCATTTCTGGTGTGTTCCTTACACTGTTGCCCTTATGGGTCAAATTTTGTGGTGGAGCTTCCTTTGTTCAAGTTGATGTTAAAACGCTGAGACTCAGCTGTGAGAATCTTTCACAAACTATCTTTGAAACAGCAAATTATTAGACTGGAGAAGGGGAGCAGGTTACATCCCTTCCAGTTTTTGCCTATCTCCTGTGCTGTCTGTGCTTGCTGCCATAGAAGACCTATCAAAAGATGTAGCAGGAAGTGTTTGGAGCCTGCCTCTTCTGTTCATTAATGAACAAGAGCTAGCATCTCTCTGCCCTTGTAAGCAGGTGTCACTTCAGCCAGCACCAATTACAGCTGTATTCAGGGGACAGCAACATGATTCAACCAGTCAAAAATAATACTAATGAAGGAAGCTTTCACAGTTCAGGGATTATATATTTTTAGCAAGCTGTATGTGATGTAATCCAACAAGATAGCTGTATTTTCTGAACTTAAATGCTTGTTCTGTTCCTGTCAGCAGGCAATAGCACAATATAAAACTTGGAAGTTACAAAGAGGAAAGAATATGAGAACAGGGTAGGGCAAGAAGATTTTTATCCCACCAGTGCTGATAGGTCCTGCAGAAGAAAATAGGTTTGAGGTTCTCTACATTTATAACTTTGTGACAAAAGAGGTCAGATTTCTTAAGGCCTTCAGTACTTTTCAGCGTGCAGTGCTAATGAAAAATGGGCTGTTAAATGATTTTTTAACAGGAGAACTTTCATTCAGGCCTCTGTGTGTGATTTGTACAAGTACAGAGCTTGAAAGTGTGGTCTTGTTCCCTTTAAGTCTTGGATTAAATTGTCCCAATAGCAGAAATGTGTAGCATTTTATGATGTTTCTTTGTGAATTCTTTCTGTTCTCCTCTACTGGAACTATCTGGTAATCACAATGGACATTAACCATAGGACACCAGATCACAGAACCAGTGGACAGCCTGGTCAACTGTATTCTAAGACCTTTGAATACAGGAAGTGTTTGGATAACACTCTCAGGCAACCTGTGCAGGGCTAGGGGTTGGACCCGATGATCCTTGTGGGTCCCTTCCAACTCAGCATACTTTATTATTCTATGATATGTATAATGCAAATTATGCTGGAGAGAGGACTTTTAGCAGCAGAGTGAACTGAGTGTCTCTTGAAGCTGACACTTGGGAGCTGCTGTGAACCAGACAGGTGTTTGAAGAACACAAGAAGTGTTTGAAAATGTCTAGATATTTCTTCAAGCTTTCTCACTTATTTCTGTGTTCTCATTCAAGTTCTTCACTTCTCTGAAAAGAGACACAGGTCATATAGTCCGGTCAAAGTATGTGCTCAGGCTGAAGTGTGAACAAGTTATGATTTTTCATTTTATTTTTATTGACATGAGGTTTTTTCTTAACATCTTTCCTATGTATTTTCATAGATGTTTGTTTCAAGAGCAATTTAAAAAAACTGAAGTATCCCCTTTTTTTTTCTATCAGTAAATAGGTCTCAATTCTATTTCTACAGCACTGATATCATCTGTGAAGAAGAGGTCATCAATGACCAATAGATTACGGCTCTAGCAACACAAACCAAACCATCACCATGAAACACTTCCTGAGGTAACTGTTCTGTATTTTCTCAAAAGTGTTAAATTATTCTAATTACTTTTATGCTGCAGTGAGCTAAGTGGTTTAGGTGTTACAAGTATTACAGAGGGTGTAAACTAGTTTATACTAGATTGGTTTCTGTTCACCTAGATTTCACTATTTAATTAAAGCTACTTTAATTTAAATTTTCCGTTGCAGTTCTTTATAGAAGCAAAGAACATGGGAACTGTCTTGTGGGATTGGAGCAGTGATGTATCAAATCAGTAGTGCCTGATATGTCAGGGGAAAATAGGAGAAATAATAACAAAGAACAGTGCTTGAAAAACATTGGGTTTTTTCCTTCCCGCCCTTGTCCACTGTCTGGATTTTTGGAGTGTTATTTGTGAAAGTGTAGGAGGGGAGATGCTTGCTGAAGATGTGCAAGTGTTTTTGAAGCTGATCATGCTCAATTTGCAGGAGAAATGTCAATTACTTGCTCCTACATATGACTTGCAGCTGTTTCTCTATAAACCAGGGATAGGATGGGGGACTTGCAGACAACAGATAGAGGTGCAGAAAGCCCTTGTTTTCTTTGTTCTGTAGTCAGTGGAGGGAGTTGAGCACTTCTCAAAACTAATACAGATCAAGAGCTTAATTTGTGTATAAACCAAAGAAATCATATTCTGTCTTGATGGGAGGAACCTTTTCAAGAGGGCTAAAACATATGCTTCTGTGTGAAGCATCTGTCACTATATTTTTCTCCCTTTTTAGACTGTTTATAGCTAAGAACCATACACACTGTGGATATCGGCATCATTAGCTCTAGGCTGATCATCTGTAATGATTTTTCTGCCAAGCCAGACTTGGTTTAAACATTTCTGTGGAGTGTTTGGGCCAGCTGCTTCAGGTATCTTGAACCAGCTGCAAAAGGACTCTGGAAGCAGGACATACACAGACCAAAAGTACAAGGCAATTATTTGTGTGCTAACATCCACAAAAGATAGGCTAAATGTTAGTGTGCTCACCACCCTGATAGGCACCAGCCAGGAGGGAAGGAATTAACCCTTGCACCTCTGTGCCCCAGGTCCTGGATGGCCCCAAGTCTTCTAAGAACTCCATTGGTACTGGTCCAGTGACCTCAAAGTTCACAACTAGCCTGACTAACATCCCTGCACTGCTTTTTCCCTATGCAATTTTATAATGCCTCATGTCGGAGCCTTCCATCTGGAATCCTGCTATTTCATTCTCAACAGTCCTGCCTCTACAACTTACCTTTCTTTCTCTGTACAGACTTTTGTGCTTGGGTCAGGCTGCTGAACAAATTGGTGCCATATGGGATTTGGGTCTTGAGTCCTTCATAAAATGGACTCTACCATCCTGTGAGGAGGGTGGGAAACTCTGGCTGGGATCACAGAGGGTGTTACAGCTTGCCCCCATAATGATCTGGTATTTTCAGAACATAAATAATTTTGCTCCCTCCTGATGGAGAGGCTGAGCTGCCGACAATTTCTAAGGTGCCAGCTCTCTTCCCGTTAAACCACCTGTTCTGCTCATCTTTGGCTCTCCTGGCCCCTTGGTGATTTTTCCATGTTGGAGAAAGCATGCTATTTTGAATATGTGGGTTCCTGAGGCAGCCTTGAAGAAACTACCTGATGCTTCTCTTCATGGTATTTCTGAAGTCACTGAGTCCTAAAAGAGTTGAGAAGTCTTGGTGGTGTTAGATTCTCTTAAGTAGTCAAGGTAGATCTTCTGAAAAACAATTGCTTATCTAAATAGCACAGTCTAGGACTTTTTTAAGGAAAGTCCAGTATTCCAAAAGCTGAACAGAAAATTGTATTAAGGGATGGGGAGGGGGAGAATACAGAGCACCTAAAATATGAACACATTGTTGAAATAGGAAAGCTGTTTCTGTTTACTTACAAGCATCTGGATTTTCTTATGTTAATCCTTTGACATGAACTGATAAGAGTACTATCCTCCCCATATTTTGTAAATACAGAAGAAAAATGGAGAGATTAAGAAATAAACTGGGGTCATCCTCCAAGAAAGTACTTAGTGGAGATAGTGAGTTCTGCTGTATGTGTTGCAACCTGCAGTTGCAGGTTTCTGTAATGGGGAATAAGGCAGTGAAGTGTGGAGCTGCAGGGACACGTATGTGTATGACAAGGATACTTGTCTTACAAGTATCCTTCCAGCTTGGAAATCGGTTGGAAAATAAACAAGTTAATGTATATTTTGTCCCCAGTGTTTGTCTGTTACCAATAGCAGCAGCCGCTTGGGCGCTTCAAGCATCCTTCACTGTTTGTGAATACCAAATGCAGGCCTGAAATGTGGCATTCTGATGGCAGGGACTGCTCAGTGGCACAGTGTTTTCCTTGTTGCACAACATGGAGCAGACACCAGAGTGGCTGATGCTGATGGCATTGATTTTCTCTGCATTTAAAACCAATGAGTTAAGTCTGCACAAACTGCAAGCCATTTTGTTGATTGCAACATGGAAAATGCCATAAAACAGATGGAGAGAGGAACAGGGATTTCATCTCTGAAGTTATGATAACCTTGACTTTGCTTTCTGACTAGTGACAGTACTTTACCTGTAGCAACTTCATGCAGCAGAGATATTCACCTGGAGACCCAAGGGAACTTTGAACGGTGGATTTCAAATCCAGTTTGTTGTAAGAGAAGACTGTCAGCTGTAGGCAGACTTGGCATTCAGCTCTGAGTTAGGTTTGAGTACTTGAAGAACACAACCTAGTCTCTGCTGGAACTCTGAGAGAATGTGCTGCATTGGGGTCTCCGGTTTTTACTGGAGTTGGTCTTCTAAACAGAACCCTGCAGATGTGAGTACAGATAATGAGGAATTAGTGTAATTTGCATGCTGCTTTTGCTGTGCCTACTACTCATCTGTTGGACCTTTGACATGACTTTTTATAATCAGTTTGACATCTCCCACGTGTCTTTTGACAGTCTGTGTTTAATATCAGCAAAATTGTTGGTTTTTTCCTAGACCTTTCCATTTAAGAAGCCTTGTTTAGTCTTCTGCTGTTTTGTGTTTAGTGAGGTTGAAAGACAGCTCTGGAAATCATCAACTCCTATGCCATTGCTCAAAGTGGGGTCAGCTATATCAGGTTGCTCAGGGCTGCATCCAGTCACATTTTGAGTACCTCCAATGATGGAAATTCTGCAGCCTTTCTGAAAAAACGCTTCTATTTGTTTAGAGTCACAGAATTCCTTAGGTTGGAAAAGACTTTTAAGATCATTCAATGCAACCATTAACCCAGCACAGTCAAGTCTACCACTAAACCACGTCATCGGAGTGCCACATCTACGTGTCCTTTAAATATCTCCAGGGATGGTGATTCTACCACCTCCCTGAGCAGCCTGTTCCAATGCTTGACAATTCTTTTTGTGAAGAAATTTTTAATAATTTTCAATCTAAACCTTCCCTGGCACAACATGAAGCCATTTGCTCTTGTCCTGGGAGAAGAGTATGACCCCAACCTGGCTACANAGTACAGGGGGACGGTCACTGCCCTGGTCCTGCTGGCCACACCATTGCTGATCCAGGCCAGGATGCCATTGGCCTTCTGACAGGCACAACTGACTCATGTTCAGCCACTGCTGATCAGCACCCCCAGGTCCTTTTCCACTGGGCAGCTTTCCAGCCACTCTGCCCCCAGCCTGTAGCACTGCCTGGGGTTGTTGTGACTCAAGTGCAGGACCCAGCACTTGGCCTTGTTGAACCTCACACAGTTGGCCTTGGCCCATTGATCCATCCTGTCCAGATCCCTCTGCAAAGCCTTCCTACCCTCTAGTAGATCATCACTCACACCCAACTTGGTTGGAGAAGGAGCCTGTCTATTAAACAATCTAGTAATTCTAAATCCCTAAATTTAGACGCTTATGCTCACATCTCTAATTCAAGGCAATGTCCAAATGAAAATAGCTGGTTTAGGTTTCTTTTCTTTCTCAGCTTGCTCAGATATGAATTGTTTCTGAAGTCTGAAATATTACTTATGAAATAATAAAACTTTCTCAGGTAAATACTTAATCATTCAGTGCTTTCTCTTTTTATTTTATAAAGGGGTTCTGAGGAGTCTGTCAGTAACACTTCTACTTTGACTGTAATCTATCTTAAATGTCTGAAATAATAACAACTTGGAGAACCAGCTGCAGTAGACACTTCGGGTTTTTTTCAGTAAGTCCTAGAAAATTGACACCTTCTCTGGATTTACTGCAAAGCACTCTGTAAGCACTAGCAGATTTTAAGTGTAAGTTCTGTTACTGGAGTCATATCAGATAAAATGAAAATCAAATTGGCAAACAGCAAGAGCAGTGAACGTGTGGAAAGCTGCTGTTGACAACTATTCTTATGTCTTCCGTAGTTGCCACGGTGAGTTGCTTCCATGTCTAAATCAGGAGATAAGGTGGATTTCAGTTGTCAAGTCTGTGAAGGCACAGAATGAAAGAAATTTCTTGTGTTTTGAAGGAGGTAATAGCAGGTTTGCCTATGGCAGAAATGATGATTGGTACATCACTTCTTGGTTGACCTTGTAACTTACACGCTGTAAGTTATGCACGTAAACCAGAGAGAGTCAAGTTAATGAGCTCCTAACAGGGTTGTATCACTGATTACTCACCCATTTGGACAGCTTACCAGCCATGACTAGTGTGTCCTTGACTTTCCAAACCAGAATTGGAATTCTCAGAAAGGAAATATTGATGTGTAACGCACTCTTTTTTGAGATGAGTAAGTCCTTCAGGAAAAACAGTTGTGTAAGAATCTTTAATACCCACAGGACCTAAAAAAGGACACACAGGAAAGAAAATTATCTGTAAGTATACTCAGTGACTTTCATTTCATTCTTTTAAACTAGTGGACTTAGGAGGTGTGGGTTTTTTTGTTTCAGGTTGGGTTTGGGGTTGGGTTGGGTTTTTTTGGTAGGGTTTTTTTGGATTTGTTTTGTTTTGGGAATTTCCTTGCTTTCCCCTCAATTTTAAGTCCAGTAACTAGCACTGAGTATTTAGCTGAAGTTTTCATTTTACCCATAGTACCTGTGTTTGTTACTAGCTCTGAAAATACTAAGGTTCTGAAATTACTGAGGGAGGGAATAAGCACCTTCTATTTTATTAGTTTCAAAAATGTTGCATAGTAATTAATCTCTAACTCCCTTCAGGAAGTACTTTGTGTTGCATCATACATACATCTTGCTATTTAGGTGAACAGATCACGCAGGAAAGAGCTTCACAGAAATATTAGGCAATTTTGGAAACTTTTGCTCAATTTTGCTTCTGACAGTTTATCATGTCTAGAGCCAGTCACCTTTAAATAAGTCAGATTTCATGAAAATGTGATGTCATACTGTCACTGGAGATAGATGTAAATTCTCATAGCCATCACATGTGCCACTTCCATCACACTGTCCTAGCATCAGCTGGGTTAGTTGAGGGCAAACCTGGAAACCCCTTGTTGAAAATCACTTATGTCCTTCCCTTTGCAATGCTGGGGTGTGAAAAAACACGCTTGGTGCTCTTTGCTGGTTGCTGTCATTTGCTTTCTTTCCCCAGGCAGAGCAGCACATGCTGTGGAGAATAGAAGCACTGTCACTGCAGCAGCAGTACTCTTACTTAGTGTTCTTTTTTCCTCTAAATATCTCTTTGTCTTGCAAGGATCCTAGCAATTGTAGAAACCCCCTCTCATGAAAGAGAGCTGTCCAGAATCTTTGCTGAGCCCTATCATTGCTGATAGAGATTGGTTGCTTGAATGGTTTTGTCATAGAGCATCCTTGGCAGGGGAACTGACTGTTGATTTGATAGCTTATTTTGCAGTTTTTTCTTTGTTTTACTTGCATAAATGTTCATATGAACTGTTGTAATGCACGTATAAACACAAATATGTGGGTCCATACAGCTGCTTGAGAAGAAGCTTGAATTGAAATGGGAAGGAGTAGAGTGTGAGTCTCTGAGGAACACCTTCATTTACGTAATACTTCTGTTCTAAACCTCACCTCAGAATCTGAAATAATGCTGTACATGACCACACAAACTATTTTCTCTGCTGAGGAACCTGCAAAGGCAAGCAGGTGGGGAAAAAAACCCCAAAACAAACAAACAAACAAGAATAGCAAACCTAAGAAAAAAAACCCAGAGGAGATTGAGTGGAGAGGAGGTTTAGAATTTAAAACAAACAAGAAATTAATGCCACTGCGCCACAAACACATGGCCCATGCTGTGCTTTCATGGGGTTCCCATTCATGATATGCTATGTTTTGTTTTATAGTGCACAGAGGCTAGCATAAAACTTGTCTTGCATAATCACTAGTGTGTTTTTATTACAGGATTTCTGCAAACAAGAATTCTGTTTTATAAACAGCTTGTGTTACTTTTTATGTCTTTCATGTCACAAATAGAAGATTTCAACTATTGTAAGCTTGAGATGGATGAGTAGTAGGAAATTGAAGGTATCCGCAAAGGCTGGCTTTCTTCTATAAGCTACCTAGTCAAAATTAGTGTGTGTTTTATTAGTAATAGCTGCTAAGCATATTTTAGTGAATCAGAGAGGTAGTGTTTGTGTGCTGTAGTGTCATGTTTTCATTAAATGCATTTTTATTAATCCTTGTGCAAACCGCATCCAAAGCAGAACTTGAGAAAGAGGTTGCAACTGTGGTCACAGCTGTATCCCATTTGGAGTTTTTCCTTTGATTTGCAAATCTGTCATTGAGCCTAAGGCAAAAACATATAATTCAAATGCACCTAATACTTCCTCTCCTCTAAGCCCCCAAAACTTACCCACAATATAGTACTAAAACCACTTTTTAATGAAATGTATCGTCATGTTTCAGCATTGGAGGCAACTAAGTCTAGGCATGAACTTTCTTAAGGGATACATGGTTTTTATGGGAGCTATCTTGCTCATTAGAAGGAAATCTTCTTACATGGACTGTTAACATGAAGTTAAGTGAGTCTTTCATCCTCCATATAAATGACCTCTCTGTATTTGTGCTTTAAAAGAGACCTAACATTTAGAAACAAAGCAGACCAAAAGAAAGCAACTCTAATTTGTACTACAAAGATATGATGAAAACTCAGGACTTTGTTTTACCATACTCCACCTTCTGGTTTGGTGTTTTTCTGTGCTTTTAGCCTGACTATAGAGCTAAATCGAGCTGAGGAAACTAAGTAATGGCTCTAGGTTATATTTGAATTCTTCAGGGATGGTGCACTAGTCAGATCTGTGAAGGTTGATATCAAATGTCTACTGGAAAACCAAAATTCCCAATGGTAGCCTATGGGGTTTTCCAAGCCACTATTAAAGGTTGCAGTTGAAAGTATTAGTTGGCTTTATCTGAGATTGATTCTTTAACAGGCTTATATCCCAAGGCCAGTTGGATGCAGTTTTGAGCCAGTTGGCCTAGTGGAAGTTGTCCCTGCCTATGGCAGAGGGTTTGGAACAAGATGATCTTTAAGGTCCCTTCCAAACCAAATAATTCTGTGTTGATTCTGTGATTCTACTTCTGACTGCTGGAAACTTAACGAATGTCTGCTTGCCTGATGATGGCCTTGACTTCTGGTGACTGGTGTTGTTCTTAATACTGAAGGTGATAACCTGCTGTGAAGCACAAATTAACTCCCCACAGTAGTGTGTTCTGAGACATCTTGTGCCAGGGATGAGGGGGTACCCAAACACTTTGATGTCAGCACCTGATCCTTTTTTCTTGTGTAAAACTTGATTCCATCGTGGGACTGATTCCTCATTCTTTAGGTGTCACTTTATATCTAAAATAGAGGCTTCCCCTTGCATAAAACCAAGGAGGTTTGCCTGCATGCAGGCATTTGGGAGTGTTAAGTGAATTAACTAAAAGTGTGAAGATAAGTGGATGCTTTTAAAGCATGTTAAATACTTGCGTGGATGCTTTCCATTTAGACATAAAATGTCTTTAGTTCCCATAGCTTAATCCCCCTTCAAAGGTGATTAAGCTGAAGCTAACATAAAGCAGATTAAACTCCTGTGTGGACATTAACACGCGTTAATTCATCTTCCCTTCCTTGAACGTCCTTCTACACCATGCCCTTCAGGAGTTTTTTAGAAAGTGAAGCTTTACATACATACATATATATAACTGATATGAGTATCTGGAATTCAGTATTTTGAAATAACCACTGCACTCCTTTGGAAAGGATAATAGAGTCTCCTAACAAATAACTATCCTTTGAAAGCATCAACAGCAGAAAATAATGGGCTAATTATGAATACGCATACACACAAGCTTGGAACATAATGGACCAAATTATTTGTGACTATTTATTGGCAAGCTAGCATATCAAAGCTAGCTGTATTGATGTTTTCTCATAATATAATCATAGAATATAATCACAGAGAGGTTGATGTCAGAAGACACCTGTGGAGGTCATCTAGTCCATCCCTCTGTTCTAGCAGAACCACCTGTAGTCAGTTACCCAGAACCATGCTCAAATGGCAATGTTCCCACTGTTAGGTCTTTGCAATTTATCTTTTATGAGATGTGTTTCTGAACCCAGGGACTGTGGGTGGATCCTGGTGCACCCCATGGGGGTTGACAGATAATTGGGTGAGGTGGCAGGATCTGTGCCTTCCTAGCCATAGAAACAAGAAAGCTAAATTCGTTCCAAATAAGTTGTTTCCCATTAAGTCTGGGCTTGGGGTGTGTTATGTAATTGTGGTAGCAATATGTGAGCTTTGGTAGCAGCTGTAATGCTAACTGAGTTTAAAATAGTGTTTGTCATGTATGCAGTCTTTTTCAGGCTTTTGTGGGCTCACAGAATAGCTGAGCCAGGAAGGGACCTTAGCAGTTCTCTGGTCCAAGCTCCTGCTCACAGCAGGGTTAGCACTGAGGCCAGACTGGGCTGCTTAGGGATTCTTCCAGCCAAGGCTTAAAAAACTGGATTAGGAGACTGCACACCCTCTCTGGGCAAACTGTGCCACTACCTGACTGTCCTCAAGGAGAAAAAGCTTCTCCTCACAAGGCTGATTCTCTTGTGTTTCAGCTTATGACTGTTGTTCCTTGTCTGCTTGCCCTGTGGCACTATCAAAAGCCCAGCCCTGTCTCCTTCATGATCTTCCCACAGGCACTGGGGACTGCTGCTAGATCCCCCTGAAGTTATCTCTACTTCAGATGGAGCAAGCCTAGCTCTCCCAGCTTCTCCTTCCAGAGTTTGTGCTCCAGTCCTACCAGCTCCGCTGAAATACATCCAGTTTGTCAAAGTCTGTCTCTTGTTGCTGGGGCTCAAAACTCGATGCAGTAGCTAAATGAGGGTTTTCTTGGCTTACTGTCAGTTCTGTACTTTGACAAATTGTGTAGCATCAGTGCTGTGTAACAGCTGATCTTGGGAAGAACTGGCAATCCTCAGGACGGGTTTTAAACACCTCTTCCACTGAAAGGTGAGAAGCTTTGATTTCCTTAATTGTCCTTCTTAGGGACCTGACATGAATGCTGTCAGGATGTCAAGTTTCTCAGTATAACCAGCCACTCTGCTTGGAGCAGATGATTGCTGAGTCAAAGTTAAGCCAGGGTGTAATAACCTTTTGGATTCTCTGCATCCATTATACCAAGGTGAGCTGTACTCCCTTCTCGTGTAGTCATGTTTCTCCAAAGCATTAGTGGGAACTATGCAGCCTTTTATTTAAGAGGACGCAGAGTTTTCTATAAGTACTCTTTTGAAAACTCTGGAGTTGACTTTTGCTGTGCTTCTAGTTCTGGTGCTTTGTACGTGGGTTGTTTTGTTGGCTAACACTAAAAAGCCTGATTTAACATTTACTAGGATAAATGTTTGTAGTGTTATTGCTGCTTTTGCTCTAAAGGTGCCCTTTGGCAGTGGGAATTTGGGGTGATGAAGTACTTTCTGTTTGGGTGGTGACCGTGTTGAAACAAACTCTGCTCCAGACTCTTATTTTCAGGCTTCTTCTTTTGCCAGGATGTTTGTCCAGGTATGCCTGTACTTCTACTGCAAGTGCTTGTGGCGCTGCCTGAAATTCGTGGTCAGGAAACTAACAGGTCAATGTGAATTGCAAAGGATCTGTTACAATACCAAACCTGGAGCTGCCAGAACTATGAAAATAGGTAACTGCAAAATGCTTAGTTCTGCATGCCTTTGTAACCTTCTGCATGTGCTAAAAATAGTATGATTT
Organism: Ptilonorhynchus violaceus; assembly: GCA_013397565.1. Classification (NCBI taxonomy): domain Eukaryota; kingdom Metazoa; phylum Chordata; class Aves; order Passeriformes; family Ptilonorhynchidae; genus Ptilonorhynchus; species Ptilonorhynchus violaceus. Next base: position 40,369 of record VZRJ01005287.1, read on the forward strand.
TATTAGAAATAAGTTGTTAAATGGATCCAATGTAAACTTAGCTTGTCTGACATGATGCTTTCAAATACTATTCCCTTACAGAGGCATCCCTGAAAGGTTCAAAAAGTAAGGTGAGTGCAAAATCTCATTGTTCATCTGTTGTGTCCTGTGTTGTTGGTTTGTTCAGTCTGCTGTTTGCTCACCCCAGAAAATCACTTCAAGGTTTGATATGATTTTACATTAAAACCATTTTCCACTGAAGAGGGTCTTGTGTCAGCAATAGCAGGTGCTCTTGCAAAGTTGGGTAGAGTGTCCTGTGCTCCAGAGACAGGCACACTGTGGCAATGCTGAAATCAAGGGAACAATCATCACCTTGGTGGAGATGAGAGTGATGTGTTGTAATTTGAAGGTTCTTGGCTTGATTCCTCAACTTGTCTTAGAATATCTGTAATCTGCAGGCAGTCACCTGCACACTTAGAAAAAAAAATCGGTTTCTTTGTCTGGAAAACAACTTTCCCATCTTTGTTCTCTCTTTTGCTTTTAAATACACTAATGGAGAAAAGCCTCTGTCACTTCGTCTTTTCACTGTACTAGTGGTTGTGCTAACCTAAGTTCTTCTCTAAGGCATTTGTGTATATGTTAAATAGCATCATTCAGCCTTTAAATTCTCTGTCACAACAGTCAGTGATGTTGAAAAGCTTACCTCGGCATTAGCAAAATTGATGTCATGTAGTTCTTAGTTCAGCATAGTACTTCCAAATGTATTTCTAGCACAAACAGAAAGGTAGAATCTTATTTAAAAGCTTGCATTTAAGCAATTGTGTAGTTTTGAGACAAAGCACCAGAAAGATCAACCTCTTAAATTTTCAGATGGCATGTTGATTTTTGAATACTGAACTTCCAGGGGCATTTCTACAAAGTGCAATGACAGGTGAAAAAAAGGAAAAATGTTTTGCTGTGTTACTGCAACATGTTGGGAGAGGGAATGTCAAATGAAAGCTAGCAATTCCAGTGTAATCAGGTGGATGGTCTGAAGGTGCTTCTTCATCAGCACCAAGGCCTTCGATCATCTTCAATGACAACCACCACAGAAATGTGATAAACTAACAACAAGGACAAAGGGACAGGACTTAAACAGGACAAGTGCTCTGGAACTAGTCAGTAGGTTGAATAGTCTGGAAAGATATGCACATGTGTTGAGTTGGGTCTTCTGGGCTCTTCACGTAGAAGCTTTCGGGTATCAAATTTACGATTGTTAATTTCTCTTGAGTAATAGCTTCTATGGGAATTAATATATGTTTAAAACCTCTTTTTAGCGGCTGCAAACATCAGTAAATGTTCATCCTGATGCTATTGAAAAAACGATAGATGACATCATGGAGCTGAAAAGGATTAATCCAGATATACATCCACAGTAAGTTCAGAGTTTCCCAACAGAGCAAGTGTGAACTACTGATTTCCTCAGTGCCTGGGTCCGTGGAGAAGTGGTTCTCCATAGTTATTGCAGCACACAATTTGGAGATAAATTCTGTCTCTCAGCATAAAATTCTAATTTTAGCTATGCTGTCAAAAAATTGGTGGAAAAATGAATGATCTTTTATGGTGACTGTAATAGGCAAGTCCTGAGTCTTTTATCTAGCTGATTCAGTCCTAGTATATTGTTGATGCATGGGTTTATGGGGGTCACTTCCCCAGAGATAAAATACCACCAAAGCAGGGGTCCTGGCAGGGCCAGCAATGGCTTCTTAGCAAGGCTGTATGTGGCCTTTTGAGTAGGGAAGAAATCACCCTCTTTTAGCTGATACAAACAGTATACTGGTCTACATTTTACAACTGCCTTTAATTATTCAAAAAAAAGTTTTAACGATATAACTGATATTTATTGTTATAAGAAGAGATTGACAGCCAACCATTAAATTTACAAGTGTGCATTTCAAGAGTAAGTGATAACACTTTTGTGGTTGCCTTACCTCTCGGTTCCTAGTTTAAGGCACAAGATGTCTAGATCAGGAATCAGAAGGAGAAAAATTGAGAGGTATATCATCCATGTGATGAGTCTGAGGTTCACTCCTCTTCCCAAGCCTGAAATTGATATACGTAATTTATACGTATGTCAATCCATAAATTGATAGCTGTTTTTCTTTAAATGGCCAGCAGCATCAACAGGTAAGGTGGTCCTGAGGTCTTGCTGCAACAACAAAACCCAAAAGCTAAGCTGGAAAACTATAAATTTTTTGTCTCATTATGGGAATCTCCTTCTTAGCCCCCCCCCAGTAAAAAAGGCTGGTAACTGGGTAGTCTTAAAATGAGGCTTCACTGATCATAAAAGAAATAGAGTACACTGTGCATCTCTCTAACTTGAGAGACAACTGTTGTGGCTGTGACCACTGTCCCCAGAATTGGAAAAATCGTGACCCAACCATTAAAGAAGGGAAGAAAATAAGAGAAACAAAGAGAACACCTCATTTTCATTGGTGAGAAGCCCTGTGAATTTTTTCTGGAATTTTTTCAGAGCTTTTCCAGAGGTGTCACTTCACAGAACCCTGCTCACATGACCTTCAAAGTGAGGGTGATGAAAGAGCAGCTGCTTCAAGTGGATGTGAGACTTTTCTGAGAGGCTGCCGTCTGAGGAGGGTGTCACAGCACTGGTACTCTTGTGTTGTATGGGATGCTGATAGCTGAAATTCAGGAAAAAAAAAACCCAGCAATAACAAATTAGTGAAGGTGACATGAGGAAGAACTGCAGGATGTAAATGTACACATCTCAGAGCCTGGCCTGTGGACATCAGTAACTGCAATGTTTAGTAATCGGGATGATCAAGTACTCGCTTTTCAGTGTTGGGTCCCTGGGTAACTGGGTGGAATAATTTCAGGAGAAAACAAGAAATTAGTTAAAATACTGTTTTGTGTGACACCAGAGATCACCCTTTGATTCTGCTCATGGCATTGCCTTTGGCCTCTAAAGAAATGTTGTCCTTCAGAAGAGAGAGAGCAGAGATGCAAATGACTTCTTGCTTGAATCAGAACCCTGAACATTAGGTTACATTTTGAGTGATCTGGTCCTTCCAGTACCTGAAGGGAGCCTACAAGAGAGCTGGAAAGGGACTTTTACAAGAGCGTGTAGTGACAGGAGAAGAGGGAGTGGATTCAAATTGAAAGAGAGTAAGTTTAGATTAGATGTTAGGAAGAAATTCTGTAGTGTGAGGGTGGTGAAACACTGGAACAGGTTGCCCAGAGGAGCTGTGAATGCCCCATCCCTGAAAGTGTTCAAAGGTGGGTTGGATGGGGCTCTGAAACACCTGATCTAGTGGAAGGTTTCCTGCCCATGGCAGGGGGGTTGGAACTGGATGATCTTTGAGGTCCCCTCCAACACAAGCCATTCTGTGATTCTATGGTGATACTTTTTAAAAAATACACCACAAAGGGGAAAAAAAACCCAAACAACCAAAACAAAAAATCACCTAAACAATCTTTTTTTGATGCAGGTGGTGTTTATATGCTTAGAACAGGACAAATGCTTAATTGTTTTTAGACTAGAACCCTTGCACTCAGTATTTTACTGCATTTGAGTCTTTCATCCCCTTTCCGCCTTGCACTCCCTCCAGTTTGGTAAAGTATCCTCTTAAAACGGTGAGGAATGGAGGCCTGGAATGTGCAAGATGATGCCACATACATAGAAACACACTCTGCCACTAAATTGGTTCTTATATTAAATTAATCATAGTTCTGCTGAAGTTTAGACATCTGCACTGAAGTTTTACATTTATTTTATACTGAAGTTTTCTGGAGAAATTTGAGCAAAAGCAGGTCAGCTCTTTCTTTAGTCATGATTAAGAAAAATCCAATGCCTTGCCTTCTCTTGAACATAAAAAAACCTTCATCCAAACTGTCTTGTTTAGAAGATCTGGCCTTGCCTTGCGTAGCAGAGGCTTGAAATCTCCTGGGGTAAGGACAAGGGGACATGTGTCATACTCTGTGTTTCTGCAAATCTGTATGCAGTCATTTTTGTTAATGTAGCATCTTTGCAGAGCTGAACTGGCATCCCAGGGGTGCTTGCACTGGGCTGTTCTTGAAAGCTGTGGGCTGCTGTGACCTGAAGAGGAGGAGGTGGCCCACAGTAATTTTCCTTTATTAATGCCTTTGAGATAAGTGTGTGTATTCAGCGGTAGGAGGAAGTAGGTTGAATAACCAGGTGGTGACGTGCAGTCTACACTAACTATGGAAGTAAACATAGAATCACAAAAAGGCTTGGGTTGGTAGGGAACTTAATGATCATCTAGTTCCCCTGCTCCGGTTTTGGACTTGCCTCTGACTGATGGAGCACCTGGAGCTGAGTACGTTGGGGGTGTAAGCCCAGGTATTTTGCTCCTCTGCTCTGAGAACTGCCACAGCCAGCACAAGGATGACAAGGAGGAGGTGTGGGACATTGGCAGCTCACCAACATCCTGTGTTTGGCAAGAACAAAGCCTTAATGAAAAGGAAATTAGGGAAACTAATTCCACCCTATCCCCTCACCCAAATAACATTGCATGGAGCCTTTGACTGCCTTTAGATAAAGTGCAAACATGGTTTACTTTGAATGTGGTGTGCATCCTGGATCTCAGACACATATATATTTTTTTAATATAAAACTGCTCTGCTTTGCCACAGCCTGTGGTGTGCTGCTCTAAACTGTTCTGAGGCTATAGAGAAGTTAGAAACGTTATGGTTGTGGTTTAGAAATGCACCATAGTTATTCACATGCAGTCTGTCAGGCTTTTCAGCTTTCTTTGAAATGCAGCCTTTCTATAAAATTGGAGGCTATAGCTAGTGAAGCATGTTAAAAAAAAACCAACAAAACACCAAAAAACCCAAACAGCAAAGAATGGAAAATGCTGCAGAGGTTTTTCTGTCTGAAAGGGTTATAGCCTCCAATGGCATAAAATTGCAGCACAAGAAGTGGACTAACACTGACATCTCTGATTCTGTAGATTAACCATGGAAACATTTAGGTTGAAAAAGACCTTTAAAATCCTCAAGTCCAACAGTTAACCTAGCACTGCCAAATCCACCACTAATCCATGTCCCTAAGTGCCACATCTACACGTCTTTTAAATACCTCCGGGGATGGTGCCTCTACTACTCCTTGGGCAGCCTATTTCAGGGCTTGACAACCCTTTTAGTGAAGAAGTTTTTCCTAATATCCAATTTAACCCTTTTCTGTGGCAACTTGAGGCCATTTCCTCTTGTACTGTCACTTGTTGCTTAGGAGAGGAGACCAACCCCCACCTGGCTACAACCTCCTCTCAGGCTATTGTAGAGAGTGATAAGGTTGCCTCTGAGCCTCATTTTCTCCAGGCTAAACACCCCCAGCTCCCTCAGCTGCTCCTCATCAGACTTGTGCTCCAGACCCTTCCCCAGCTCCGTTGCCCTTCTCTGGATATGCTCCAGCTCCTCAATGTCTTTCTTGTAGAGAGGGGCCCAGTGCTTTGCCTTGTTGAACCTTATATAATTGACCTTGGTCCATCGATCCAGCCTGTCCAGATCCTTCTGCAGAGTCTTCCTGCCCTCCAGCAGATCAACACTCCCACCCAACTTGATGTCATTTGCAAACAGACTGAGGGGGCTCTCAATCCCCTCATCCATATCATTGATAAAGATATCAATCAGAGCTGGCCCCAAAATTGAGCCGTGAGGAGCACCACTTGTGACCAGCCCCCAGCTGGATGTAACTCCATTCCCCACTGCTCTCTGGGGCCAACCATCCAGACAGTTTTTTACCCACTGAACAGTGTGCCTGTCCAAGCCAGTTTCTCCAGTAGAATGCGACGGAAACCAGTGTCAAAAGCTTTAGTAAAGTTCAGGTAGGCAACATCCACAGCCTTTCCCTCATCCACTAAGCGGGTCACCTTGCCGTAGAAGGAGATCAATTTAGACAAGCAGGACCTGCCTCAAAAGATAAGCAGTGAAAATCCTTCTGTTCAGAAAATTTAATAGTAGTATGGAATAAAGAAAATGTTTCAGTGTATCAAACACAACAGATGAGGAACCTGTGCCGCTTAATATCAGTGCAGCCTGTGTTCCACAGAGGAATAAGAGTGCAGACTTAGCTTGCCCTCCAAATTCGTACTAGGGTGTTCAGATAATTTTAGACATTCTTAAATATTAAAGGGCTTGTTCCCATATATAAGCAAGTATTTCTATGAGCATGGCAGTTGCATACTGCATGACTTGCATTTTGTTTTATAAAATCTTAATGGAAAGATGTTGTTTGATGCAGGGGTTTTGGGGTTGTTTTTTTTTTCTAGTTTCGTTTGGGTTTTTTTGAGAGTAGTTATTTAATGTGTGTTGATTTGGGGTTTTTTTGATGCTGTATCAGGAAATGTAAAAAGGAAACACAAAAATCAGCATTATAATGAAAAGAGAACCATTATGATGATTCTTAACATGAGACAAAAAACAAAACTGCCTGGAGGGAGATCTTTGAAACTATATTACTTCAGGGTTTTGGCTTCTTTATGCTAGCTTTTGTGGCACAAAAGCAAAATGATTATTTTTAGCTTTTTGCTGAGTTTTCTCTCCCCCTCACTCCTTTTCAAGTTCACATCTCTGATCCTAGGAAATTGTTTGAGAAGCTGTCATTGGAAGGAGTAGAAAGATTCAGTAATGCGCTTGTTATAGGCATTCAATGCTGCTGTGTGTAGTTATAATGGGATTTCAATGTGCAAAAATCACTGTTCACAGTTTTAAAAAAATCCCAAATATTATCATCCAAGGAAGGTACTAAATGAGACCATGCATTTCACAATGCCTTGTTTAATGTAATATTGATCTCTTGGAAATTTTCCCGTTGCAACTGAAGTGCTAGACTGTCAATTCGTGGACATTAATTCAATGTGAATTAGTCGGGTATGTACATGGTAGTGCTGTTTCACGGCTACATATGATTGAGTTGGAGTATGTTGCTCCCCCTGCCCTCAGGTTGGGAGTATCTCTTCAGGCGTGCCTGCTGCAGATTGTGGGGTACAGAAATCTTATTGCAGAGGTCGAAAAGCTGCGCCGAGAGCCGTACGATTCAGAGAATCCGCAGCATGAGGAAATGCTTCTGAAGGTAGGTGCTTAAGACGTGCTTAGAGGGCATCCTTTATTGTCACCTTCCTCCATCGTGTACCTGTTTTAAGATAAGACTATGCAGCATTATGGCCTGGTCTGGGTGTGACACCTGACAAGCAAGCAGCTCACTGCCTGGCTGATGAATGCACTTCCCGTGGCTGGCCTATATCTAGGCACTGCATACACAGCTCTCATAGCACACAGCTGTTACCTGCAGTGAGCTTGGGAAAAACAGCCTTATGTCCTACTTCAGTACAGCTTTCTCTGACATGAGAAGGATATTTTTCTCTATTAACCAAATTAAAAATTGATTTCTTCAATTTCTTGTATGTTTGAGGGCAATGTTTGTGTATCCCAATGGCAAACATCTAGTTTTTCATTGTGTGGAATGGAAGAGTGCGAGATGATGACTGACATGTTTATAGTTACCAAATATATTTTCAAATGAAAACAAAATTAAAATATTCTTTAGATAATACATTCAGAGTTATGAAAACCATACCAATTGGTTTATGCTTTCAGGAAAGCCTCGTATTGGAGCAGATAATAAAAGTGGTTTTTGTCTTGAAGCCATAAGCAGAGGAAGAGCTAAAGTGTCCTTATATTAGAAAGAAACTGAGGAAAAAATAAAATAGTCTAATAGCATGCCCTGGTATTTTTTCTAATCCTGTTTTTGACCATAGCTAGTGCAAGATGCTTCAGAGAAATGCCAAGAAACATAGAATAGGTGATAAAGAGCTTATTAGCTACAAGCAAAATGCCTTCTTAGAGAATTTTCAGAGTTCTTATAAAAACATACTACCTGTTTGGTTGGGTTGTTTTGGGTTTTTTTAATTATTTAAAACAAAAATATTGAAAACTTAAACACTAACACATGATGACGATGTCTTCCATGCTCTAGCTTGCAGTGCAGTGCTTTACACAAGTTACAGTAAAAGCCTCTGAAAATTTTGGCGTAGTTACTTGGTCTTCCAAAAATTCCAGTAGGCATATTATATAAGCACTGTCAGATGCAAATAACTATTTCTAAAAATGCCTCAGATGATCAGGATCCCTGTAGGTGTCTGGAAAGCCCTTTCTAAGGTTTGCCTCCTGCTGTGAGGTGGGAGTCTCACCAAGGAGTCATCAAAATCCAGAGCTGCCCTGACGGAGTGCTCTAACCATCAGGGAGGCTTGGACAGATGGACTCCTTCTGTTTAAGTCCTGCCCCTGTGCAGCCAAATGCACAAATTTATGGGAGTAGAGTGAGTTTTAACTAAAAGGACACACAGATTTACCCATTGAGGAAGCCTGTGTCTTGGAGGTGAGAAATCCAGGTGCCAGCCTACAATGTTGGTCCCTGAAAATACCAGGCACCTCACTGCAGTTTAATGAGGGCCTTTGGCTCCAGGAAAACGTCCCTAAATACTCTCGGCATCTACATTGCCCAGAGAGCAAGAAGTTGGGTCTGAGGATGGGATCACAGGTAAGAAGGACCAATGAGCTGGCTGTAGTCTCTTTCCCAGCCACCCAGCCTATAAGGGCAAGGTCCTTAGAATCAGGTCAGCAAGGATGTGTAGTCATGTAAGTGCCTTAAAAACATAACTGCAGGAGCTTAAAAGCAGAATGGAAACTGAGCATTTATCTGGGGAGAGATTAAACAGTGCAGCTCATGCAACATTATGCAAACTCATAATGTTGAAAAAAATATCAGTTTCACCTTAGTATTAGCACTTGTTTACAGCAGTGTTCTGCTTTTGCAAATGTCAAATGGAAATATGTCTAAGGGTTTAATTCATTTTCCAGCCCTCACTGTAGAAGAATAGGCTGGTTAGTTTTCATTTCTTCTAGGTACTCTGCTAAGTGATCTCTGCAGTGGGTAATTCAAGTTCCTAATGGCTATCATTTATTCATGTTTACCAGGAGAGCACTGTATGAATGAGGGAAAGATGCGGTTAATGTGATTGAACTAATGATTAATACTGTATTTACTGTTGATGGAGAAACAAGAAGGATAGCAAATATGGTTTAAACAATGATGCTTTATGCAGTCATTACAAAGTGAAATCATTAAAGTTTTAACCTTCCTAAGGCACTTAATTTTAAATGCAGTTAGAATTGCTAAAATTAATTTCTGCTTTACTAAAAACAATTTCTGTTTTTATTTGGGAAATGCTCATACAGCTCTTTCCCTGGGGTGGGCCTTGTCTGTGTGCTTTTCTTGAGGTCGTACTCACCAACTCGTGGTTGATGATTAATGCACTTTCTTAATTCTGAAATCACTGATTTCTTAATACATTTCAGAAAGGGTGAGCTTGTGATATGGCACATGAGATGTGCATAAAGGTATGTATTTTTCAGACATCAATTTAGGCTGCTTTTAGGTGCATAGCAACATGATATTTAGGCACTGAAGTCCCTGGCCCAGTGCAGCTAAATGGATTTATTCCAGCTGATGATCTGGCTTGTTAAAGCACTATGGCCTTTTTTTCTAACGTGAGATCAATGAATGATTCTTCCCTTAGTTAAATATGATGGTAGCATGTGCTATTCTTGTATGGATTTTTTTTTTATATATATATTCTTCAATTTGCTTTTCAACGCTGTGGTAGCCAAGTCAGCACTCTTGATTTATAACCTTTCCAGAAACTTGCAAAAGATGCCAGAGGAAAGATTGCTCCAGAGCCTCAGGGACTCAAAGCTGCTCTGCTGCTCTGTCAGTGATTTACAACCAGATTCCAGCCCATTCCTGTCTCTGTGCTTATGGAGGCAGACACCACTTTGATGCACAAAGTGTGAGCGAAACAACTCTTTGTGTGAGATGTTAGAGCAGCTATAATGTCAGAAGGGCCTTGTAGGGCTGAAACGTCTGCAATACTTCAGAGTGGTTTGGAATTTCCCCCCCCACACACACACAGGGGAACTTAATTTGATTTTGTGTTTGGGTTGCTGGGATAGCAATGCAGTGGTGTTACATCAGAACTTACATTCGTTTAAAAAGAAAGAAAAAAAAAAGCCATACTGTATGGAAGCTTAATTATGTTTTAACTGGGATCTTCCTAGTTGTGGAAATGCTTGAAGCCCAATTCACCGCTGAAAGCTCGGATTTCGAAGCAATGGTGTGAAATTGGTTTCCAAGGTGATGATCCTAAAACAGATTTTAGAGGAATGGGTCTCCTGGGCTTATATAACTTGGTGTAAGTATGTTTCTCTGTAGATGGGTTTATGTGTGTCCGAAGTCATGAAAAGCAACATTGCTTGCAGATTTTAACAAATCTGTGGGAATAATTTATAGAAGTGCTAGGGATGAAAGAATTTCTTTGTTAGCCTAATTTTTGGAGGGTTTCTCTTCTCAAAGAGGTCTCCTTTCTTTCAGTATTCCTAATCCAACCTCATAATACCACTTGCTAAGCCCTTTTTTTTAGTTTCTCTGTGACACAGTAAATTAGCACTCTCTTCCTACGAGAAGGAATCTGTTAAGTATATTTTCACCAGTATCTAGATCTCCTTAAACAAAATGCCCTGGAAGTATGTAGGTGGGAGGGTTATATTTCTGCTCAGCTGCCTTCTTTGGGAATTTCATGCTGAGTTCTTAAGCAAAACACTTGAAATGCAGTCACTGGTGGCAGACTTCTGTACTTTGTCTACTACTTCTGTTCAATTTCTGTTGATACTCAAGATTAAGCAGTGAGTTTACATCACTTTTTCCTTCCAAGTCATGCACACCAGGTGTTAATGCCATAGCTGTGCTTTGTAATTTGGGAATTGACTAATGCCTGTTATTTTCTCCAGCCCTTGTATTTGCTACAGGTAGTTACATAACTTGGAAATATTTGGTAAAATAATCTCTCCTGTGAGGGGAAAAAGAAATATTTTCTGCTTTTACAGATTGAGGGACATAAATTATCCTCTGTCCATATGTTGCTCTCTAGCAAATCTCAGTTGGGGATGTGGACTCTTGACTCTGGCTTTGAACTTCCATTTGAAATTAATCCCTGCCATGTATTTAATTTCTTAGTCTTCTGTGATGACTCTTATCTTGCTTAATGAATCTGCCAGATCAAGAAGCCTGAACTGCTTTCTCTTGAGCTCAGCACCCAACATGTTCTAGTAATAAGCAACTGATTTTCTGTAGGGTGGGTAGAAAGGAGACTGGTAGAGATTCACTAAACTCGTATAGGACTGTGCTTGTAGTTTGAGGTTGCTTTAATCTTTCATTGTGGGGGTCTGAGTGGCAGTTTAATCAGTTTAACATGTCAAACACTACTTATACTGTGTAACACATGCAGTGACCTTTAAAAGGGTGTGCATGGACAGCTTAGTGTGACTGAAGATGCTTTTTTTTGTTGTGTTTCTTTAACAATTCACCCTAAACCTGTATGTCTGCAGGTATTTCGCTGAATGGGACACTGAGGTAGCTCAGCAAGTTCTCTCTGATTCCCTTCACCCTAAATACAGGTAATGCTTGAGACCAGAAACAATAATTTGAGAGAGCACTCTACTGGCTCTGTTTGGGGAAGGGAGCTGGGTTTTTTTCTCTTTGTTGGGCATATGCTTTGGTATTGCCACATGCTGTCTGTTTTCAAGTACTGATCCTGAAAATTGATCAAGCACAAGACGAAAACTTGTATGTTGAATCTTAGAAATAGTTAAATTTAGTGTTAAATGTTTTCACTTCTAATTTCAAGTGATTTTTGTATTTTTATTTGCCTTTCTTTTAATTTGTTTTTGTTTTTTCATAATAAAGGGAAATCACTAAGAAGGAACTAAGGTATTTTTTTTCTTTTTTCTAAGTTTTCTGAGACACTACATGTAAATAAAGATCAAAGTACAATTTGGTGTGTTATTAACTTAAAATCTCTGTTGTAACACCAAGAGATCCACATTCTTTTCTTTAAAGTTAACCTGAACATAGCTGGGAGTGCAACGCTGGGTACATATGAGCATGCTAATATATCAAAAATGAAATCCACCATGCTTGATGTAGTTAAAGTGACTGACTTGATAATTTTAAGTAGTCTAGGCCAAAGATTTGTTAGCAGAGCTGAAAAGCGCCTTTATTTATAGTCACATACTCTGTCTACCTTGAGTAATTACTACCTTTACTCTGGCTGGTTCATTGTCCTGACTGCTGAGAGATCAGGTACCTTCAAGTGTCACAAACTGTGACTATTTACTCCATGATTATTGGGGAGATAGAAGCCTCTTAGAAACTGGTTGCCTCAAAAGACATTTTTCTTCTGCTGGTAGTATTAGATATCCATAAAGCTGTTTCACACTTGGATCCTCAAGTTTGAGATCCTTGGATCCTCCTTGGATCTCTCCAGGGTTTTGGGGTTTTTTTGTGGTTGAGTTCCTAACGGTTGTTCTGTGACAAAAAGCCCTTGGAACATATTAGTGTCCTTCATTTGCATGTTTGATTACCAAGGGCGGTCTTGGAGTGCTGTGTGAGCATGTGCAATTTCTATGCCTTGACAGAGCACCCAGTAGAATATACATGCTGCAGGTGGTGCACATGGTGCTCATCCTGATGTGGTTGCTTAGCAGCTGTGCTGTTTTGTGATGGGATCGTGATCAATGGATTTTCTGTCTCAGTTGAACTGTGTCGGTGGCCCACATCCTATGTGTGCCACCTTTATTATTCGGTCTTTACCTCGGGTTTTCTGACTGATGCTCTGCCACAGCCTACAGAGATGGTTTGGATTTTAGAGGATGGGTGAAGAATAGTGTATTCCTGTATGCTAAGCCATTTAGGACTTGAAGTTTTGTCCCCATGCATGCCACCTAGTAACACTCAGGTCATGATGGGTATGAACCTATTAGTACTTTAAGTCCTTAATGACAGCAATTTTTATATCCTATATTTACATGAAGCTCAGGGGATTGTTTTAGTGTAATATATACTTATTGTAGTTCAAGTATAGTCCAAGAGCAATGCTTTCACACATAGCTGTCTATAATTTGGAACCTAAAGCTTGCAAACTCTGATTTGCCTTACCACGGCAAAACTCCCACAGCCCCCTGGTCAGGGTCAGTTCCGTGCCTGCCTTTAGCTGGTTGTAAATGCAGGCAATGATTTCTGCTAAACTTGCTCATTTCAGTAGACTCAAACCTGGTCAGTGGGATGTTGGCTGACTGGTTGGATCACACAGCTCTTTTAAATCATTGAAGAGCTGAAACTTAGTTTAAAATCAATCTGTTCCGTAACTAATTTTATTTTAAGGGAGGCGTCTTCTGTGTCCTTGAAAAACACTGCCTTATTGTGCCAAATAATGGGAAACACTATTCCTCATCTTTGACTGTAGAGTGTTTTCTAACTTGACTGGTCATAAAAACTTACTGTCAGAGGAGTATTTTCATGTTTGCTGCCTCAGGTGAATCATGCCTCCAGTGATGAGTATCACGTGTATCTCTGAAAACACAAAAAAGCTAAAACCATCTTTGATTAGTTAAATGTAATTTCAGCTTTTTGTATGGCTCAAACTTAACTGAAGTGGATCATCTTTATGGTCAATTTAGAAAACAGCTGGCTTTTGCTGAGAGCATTGACCTAGACACATATTTTGTAATGGTGAGACAAGTTTATTGGCAATGCTATACAGCCAGTTACCCATTTCAAATCTGTTTATATCAATCCATTCAGCCAAAAGCAGTGTTAAGTGTGATTAGCCATATAAAAGGAGGTAAAATACCATGTTCAGTCAATGTTATAATATCAAAGAAGTTGAAAGAAAATATTTGTCAGTTAGTAATACTTAGCAATATCTGGATTTTAATTACTTTTTTTTTCCTCAGCCACCTCAGCAAAGCTGAATGGGAGAAGAAAAAGTTTGATAAGGCAATTGGGTAAGTTTAAAGATCTTTTTAAACTTGCTACAAACACAGCAGGTAATGATGCTGTATATTTGAGGGGGAAAAGGTGTTTCCTGGTTACTTTTTAAAGGAAACTTCTGTGAGCATATGAAGATCTGTTGTCTTAACCACACCTTGGTTTTGATCAAAGATTACGGGAGAAACAGTAAGTTACATTTAGAAAAAAATAACCCAGAAATTTTGTAGCAAGGAGAAAACTTTCTCTGTGTGCTATATATAGTGTGGTGATTAATATCTCTAATTCTTCTTAGCACATTATGTGATCAAGTCTCTCTTCTTGCTGTCAAAGCCAGGTTCAGAACTGCTTTTAGGAAAATATAATAGCGAAGAAATAGTAGTGAGGCTTTTTTTTCTCTTAAGCAGTGGGTTTGGTATAGCTGCATTATTCATGAGTATGGAACTGGATATTCCTTCTGAGCGTATCTGAAAATCTGTAATACAAGATTTTACTGCCCGTATTTCATTTTTCTGTGAAACTTGCCATTAGGCCTCATGCTGAAGTTAACTCTGGACTTCTGTTTATTTATTTTTTTTCCCTCCTGAAATGCAGAAAAGCTTAAAGAAAAGGGAAATATTTTGGTTTGCTTGATAGAGGTAGTTGAAAAAATACCCAGGACAGTCTAGAGAAGACAGCTGTGTTTAGCTGATTAAAAACCCAGTCACTGAATATCCAAATATGTTTGCTTTTATCACTAAATGTCAGTGTGAGTCTTTGTGTGCTTTCTTGGGAAATAGTCACTGCTAGAAATGTCAAATTCTTTATGCACCAGCCTCACAAATTAACTGCCAGTTTCTGAGCTTTGTTGTGCCTAAATATACTTCACTTGTTGATATCTCTTAGCAGGACAGAGTTTGCTTCATGAGTCCGATTTTCTTGTTTCTGTTTCCAGCATGCTCTGGTTTAGGTTTCTGCCTGTTTTCTGGCTCATGTATCTAGTTCTCTTTTAGGAAGAAATTGGAGATGACTCAGCTGGATCTTTTTTGTGGGCTTTTTAGCCATATGAATGTCTTTATAGGACAGATTGTGGAAACCTGATGTTCCTAACTATGGGTAATGAGTTCCAGTGGGAACTCCAGCAGTTAAAAATAGCAACGATGGGTCACCCTGCAGCCGTGGCCACCGTGTGGAGTCCTTGTCCTATTTCAGAGACAAGTGCAGGAACACAGGGACATCTGTGCTTGTTCTTATTTCAGAGGAATTAATCAGTGCTGTTCCACTGAAAAGGCTGGCACAGTGATGAAACTCCTGTTTTTACTGTGACCATTTATTTCCCAAGGGAAGTGCTGTGCAAAGCTTGCAGGATAAATGTTTTTCTTGCTTTCCACCCACCCACACCTTAGAAACTCACAAAGGAGAGAATTAATACATTCAGTAACACACAAAATCTGCAGTGTCAGGGTCATCAGTGTTTCTTATAATGTGCTGAAAGAAGATGAACTCTCAACAAAAGTTGCTGCTTTTTCTTCCAGCTACTCTTTTGCTATCGTGGGCATTAACATAACAGACCTTGCATACAACCTGCTGGTGAGTGGGGCTCTGAAGACCCATTTCTACAACGTTGCTCCAGAAGCACCAACGCTCACTCACTTCCAGCAGACGTTCTGTGAGTGTGGGGCAGGGGGTGGAAATACGTAATTGGTACTCTGCTAACACTTTTTATACTCCCCATAGTTTAAAAAATAAATAAAATCTGCTGACACAGCACAGAGACGGGAATGCCAGTTTCGCTCTGCTGTCTTTAAGATGCTTGGATTCAGCTCTTAGCTGTGATGGAGGCCACTACCAAACCAAGGGGTAAAACAAACAAAAAAAGCACAAACCAAAAAAAAGCACTAAGTGCCTTAACAAGTGACACTCCTGGTTTTTTAGATAATAAGTAAGTAAAGAAAGAAAGTAAAGGTGCTTTACTGAGCTTCTGAAAATTGCATCCCCTTCAATCCAACTGTGTTATGATAATTGCATCTACATTCAAGTGTTACTCTCCACCCTTCAGCAAAATTGCAGCCCCCACCCACCAAAATAATGCTTTCACAGCTCTTTCCCCTGTGTTCGAGCATCCTTTCTCCAGCAGAGGCCTGCTGTTCATCCTTGCACAGTGGGAGCAACACTTCTAATATTGTTGAATGTGTAGGCAAGGAGCTGATAACAAGCATCAGCAGCATCTTTCCCTGCTTTTATGCTCACTGGTTTAACGTTTCGATTCATTAATCCATATGTCAAGACTACTAGTGACTTCTTGTGTTTATTGTGAGAAGTTCTGCCAGTGTGTGTAATATTCATCCAATTTTGGGTTGTCCAGAATGGGTTTAGTCTTGTCCCTACACAGTGTAGTGAGGTGTCAGACCTCAATGACCAGGATTCTCTGTGCAAATCATAATTATTAATTTCAGGCTAGTTTCTAATTTTATATGTCATCCTTATGTGCTGTATTTATCTCTTGTTTCTTCTTATTAGGCTACTTAATGCATGAATTCCACAAATTCTGGATTGATGAGGATCCACTGGACATAATGGAGTTCAATCGCGTCAGAGAGAAATTTTACAAGCGAATCTTGAGACAGCTCCAGAACCCAGAGATGGCTCTGTGTCCTCATTTTGCTGCATCAGAAAATTTAATCAATATGTAGTTACTCATTTGATTTTCTTTGGAAACAGTCTCACTCTTGTTTTAGATCACTGTTAGACCATCACTAGCATACTGAACGACCATGGCAATTGTGTGCATGTTTTTGGCGCAGTATTCATCTATTTTTGTCACATGATCCCCTTATGGTTCTCTTGCTGGGGATTTTTCATTTTAAATGGGTGCTCATATTGCCTCATTATGCAGTGTTACCTTCTGAATTGATGTCCAGATATCAGAGTTTTTCTATTTTTTTAGACTTTCCTCATAATTCAGCATTGACAATTGAATTGTATTTCTCTAGCAGTGTTTTTGTATGTGTGGAATAAGTAGCTGGATCTTGTATTGTGAAAGCTTTTTAACTTCTTGGTATGTTTTAAGATAACTACTGGCATTTCAAGCAAAATATATGTTTGGACCTCATCTAGAAGATAATGTGTGTAATTTAATCTAATGCAGGCAAACACATTAAAGTCCAATTTTCTCCATGCAGCCATTATATGCTTAATGCAAAATTAATGAGGCTTATGAGATACAAGTTTCAGAAGAGTTTATGCAGAATTACGATCAGATGCATGAATACCAAATGGTCTGGTGATGCTAATACGGTGAACTGTGAACACACTCACAACTACCAGATACTGGCAGGGGCCAAAAATTATAACATCAGGCTGTTGTCACCAACACTGCCATGCTGAAGCATGGTCTAAATTCCTGCACATTCCTTTGAATATACAGAGGTTAGTGTTTTGTGTCACATGTTGGAAGGCAACACGATTTTGTCACGTGGTGCTTGGTGAATTCAGGGGAGCAAAAATATGTATCTTTTCTTTGAACTACTGGAAATGTAACTTTGGTTGTCAATTCAGCTCCTAAGAACTGGGAGAAATAATTGACAAGAAGGTTTAAAACAAAACTGCTTGTGTTTCCCAGACTACTTATAGCAAAAAAAAAATTAAAAATGGCAAACTGCCTTTTTTCTAAAACCATAAATGAGTAAAAGTGTTTGACACTAAGATTGTGTAGTATATTGAACAACATCTACCATGGCATTTCATACCCATGGTATTTTTTTACCTTCTAAGCAATCAATTTTAGTATTATATGTTTGTGTAAATCACTTGCATATGGAGATTAAATTGAGTAGTGTCCAACTACTTGTGAATTATATGAATAAATTATACATCATTCTAAACTAAAGCACTGTGGGTTTTATTTTAGAGATACACAGTAATACAGATGAAAAATATATTACTTAATGGATCAGGTAAAATAGGATGTAACAGCTCTGTGGTATTCCCAAGTCTGAAGTGTGATTTGAACTTCCTCAGATAAGGTGCTTTATATCATTTTAGTTACTGCTTGGGCCATCACTTTATTAAAAAAAAATAAAAAGCAATGGGGGTACTTAAGCTTCCTGGGAAACTCCTTGGGTGTAAGCCCTCTCATTTCTTTGCTAAAGCGTAAGTTGGGGGTCAGGACTTCTCTACAGGGCTGGAAACTTGCACTCATTGTGGAGTTAATCAGCAAAATTCTATGGGTGTTGCAATAATTGGTCTTCTCCAATGAATTTGGAAATACGAATCTGGAAATACTAACATTTGCATATTTTGCATGACGATTTAAGGAATAAAAACTACGCATGTTTAACTTAATACCATCGATTCTGCAAAGTGGTTATTTATAGTCATTAGGTCTCAAGGACTTTTTTGTGTCACTCTTGAAGCTTCTAAAAAAGGTTTCTAGTAACAGTTTTCATTGTTTCAAATTTTAGGCTCTCACTTTCTTTCCTTGCCTTGCTCTGACTTAAATATCTTCTGCAATTTCTTAGGTTACACTGGTTTATTTTTAATACTTTGCAATGGAGTTCATGGAGTTGCAGGGGAGGGAGGGGAGGTTCCTGCCACCTTCTTACTGCTCTGATCCTCTGAGTTATGCCTTGTCTCAAGGTGTCAACTTCAAATAAAATCGGAAAATGTCATCTGGCTCTGTGTCAGATTGTATCACTATAATCTAACTGGTTTGGGTGACTATTTTTCCTGTCTTGCTGGAAGATGGATTTAATGAAGCTAAGTGTGAAATTCATTCTCCTGTGGAGCCCTTGCATGCTGATGCCTTCAAATCTTATCATCCTGCCCACTTGTGCTTCAGCTTTGGCCTGTGACATGCTTGTTCCCAAAATCCTTGTCAAACCTGGGAGAATATCCCTGGTGAGCACCTAAAACTGGCTGTGCACTGCTGAGGGAAGATGTCTGTCTGGCACTGCCTTCCTTCCTCCCCAGGAATGACCTCTTACCACAATGCAAACCTAAGCTTTTCTTCAAAAAAAATCAGAATTTACACTGTCACTAGTACAGATCCAAACTGACTTGTGAGCAACTGGATGCTGCTTTCCCTAGGGAGGAGAAAATGAAAGAAACGGGGAAAAAAGTATAAAAAGTTGTTTCAAGAAAGGAGAATCAATATTTATACTCACTGCAGGGCGCAGAATTTGGTTTAATTAAGCATAGAGAAGATTTAGGTTGGATCTTTGGAAAAACTTTCCACAGCCTCATGGTTGCTGCGTTTCACCAGCCCTCTCTCCCACAGGTTTGTGCTTGGCCCTGTGCGTCTCAGGCAGCAAGTGCATCCTGCCCAGCCTGTAAAGTAAACGGTCACCTTTCTTTCTTCACAGGTAATTTTTCTCAGGCAAATAATTTACATTGGCAGTGCCATGCAGCCCAGGTGTCATTTTAACAAGGCACAGCCATGTTGTAAGTCTAAGCTGCTAATTTGCTGTATAAAATTCAGGACAGCTTAATGAAGCTACGCAGAATATGTATTGCTTTGGGTGGGCAGATGAAAATATAATTTATGAAAGCCTGATATTGAGAGGTGTATGTGTTAAAATGCAGAAATATTTACCTTGATCTGTTTAAAGCCAGGAAAAAAGGGCTATGTAGTAATGGAGTTCTTGAATTCTGTATGCATAATTTTATAAGGGTGGCCTGTATTTCTCTCTGTTACAGATTCAGTCACTTCCCAAAGCACAGCACTTTCTTACCCCAGCTAATGTGTATTCAAATTGTTACCAGGGCTCCTTCAACAACATAGGTGGATGCTGGTTTGTCTTGAGTAACCTTGGTGCTCCACCAGCATCTGTGGAGATGGGGTTGTGAGAGCTGACAGTATCTGGGCCTGGGGGTTTGAGTACAGCCAGGAGGAGAGCAAGTGCTACTCCAGCTTCCTGACACTTTTTGGCTTGTAGGTTTTTTTTTTCCTTTGAGGGAAGGAGAAATATTTTTGCTGCAGTTCTAATTGGCTCTTTTGGAAGGTACTTTTTCAAATGCTGGCATTGGTGGTATTTCTGTGTACTATTTTTAGAAGCAAAAAAGGTCCATCTTATCTATATGACTTGCCTTGGAGAATTGTATCTCTTGCCTGTTTTCTGGAGCAGTACTAAAACTGGATTGAAAAATTTACTGTCATGTAGAAGGTAAAGGAGATTAATTTATTGTCTTTTTTAATGAAAAAAAATCCTTAAAAGCTCCTGTACCCACTGTGTGCCTTGTGGGGCACAGATGGCTAGTGATGACTTGGCAGGCTGAAACACTTTGCTGCAAGCAGGGCATTTGCAGCATGTCCCAGCTGAAATAAGTGCTGTTAGGTGGAACAGGAGGTATGTGAACAGCGTGCTGATGCTCAGGTTAACAAACGCAGCTCTGCCACTACTGGCCCAAAGAATCATTGGTAGCATTATAAACACATTGGCTTCCATTATGAGGGATCATCATTTCCTTCTTAATCCCTCTCTTCATGGATTGTGGTTAGCTTTTAACTAGCAGGTCATTTGCTGACCTGTCAATTTTTGTCAGAATGTGTCCAGAGGTTTTTGACCCACAGGAGTGACCAGTATTGCAGGGTTGTCCCTTAGAGGGGTATTACAGATTGTAGTCATTCCCGCCTGAGCTCTGGAGGAAACCTCCATTCGCAGCTCTGCCTCTTGGATGGATCTGACCGAGGTAGGAATCAGTTACAGCCTGAAATAGTAACTGGGGTGCAATTCTATGAATGTTAAGTTCACGTGTTTGGCAAGTACTGTTGGGGAAATAGGGAAACTCTATATACACATTGGGAAATATGAGAACTCTGAATATACTTCCCTCTGTCCCCCAGCTGGCTCTTAACAAGCTTGACATCATCAACATATGACCGTTTTGGCATCATAGGAAGACTCCTCTGGAATTGTGATTTTCAGAGAATTGTTCTACATTGAATCTTGTTAACCACTCTGATTTCCACCTCTCACTCTTCACTTGGAACTTGGTCCAATGGGAGCTCAGATTTTGCACTAATGAATCCTCTAGGCTACAGTGAGAAAAACAGTAGGGCTCCCCTCTGTACTCTTGCATCAGCAGCATGGTGCAGCTAAAAATCACATGAATTATTAAAATAGATGTTTTGCGGAAAACAATCCTGAAACAGATAAGGAAATGAATTATTCATTGTTTTCTACCAGATCCTATAGGAATATAGCAGGACTGGCTTTGTGCTTTCCCCTGTGAGCAGTGCACATAGAAATCAGGTCATTACTAATGCTAGTAAAGGAAACTGTTCTTCTCTATATAGAACTATAATTAGAGAAGAGATTTAGCTCTAAAACCTCCAAGCAAGAACTGGGTACAGCAGCTTAGCTCAGAATGAGCTATGAGGAAGGGCAGAGGGATGGTTACTTGTGTTGTCACGTGCCTGGGCCTGGGCTCCACTGAAAGACTGTAAAAACATGTAAGTGTAGGTGGTGTATTCCTCAAAGAGCTTACAGCCTCGAACGAGGGACATTAGCAGCATGGGGGAGCACAAGGCCAGCACCCACCAGCACAGCTGGCAGCTCAGCAAAGCAGAGCAGCACAAGAGGAGCTGGAAAAAAGGACATGGAGAAGCCTGTTGTTTGCTTACAGGCAGTATTGCCCAATTGAAAGGGTAACCAAGGAAGGCACAGGGAGGTGACTGTGAAAAACCTAACCCATGGACGACAGGGCATGGCACTATGACGCTGGAAATGAGCACAGACATATGAGACCTCTGCTTGAGCACTGCATCCAGTTCTGGGATCCTCAACACAGGGGAGGATCAAGTCCGGAGGAGCGGCAACAGGATGATTAAAGGGATAGAGCTCCTCTCCGTGAGGAAATGATGAGAGAATTGGGACTGTTCAGCCTGGAGAAGAGAAGGCTTGGGGTGACCTAATTGCAGCCCTCCAGTACCTGAAGGGGGCTACAAGAAAGATAGAGAGAGACTATTTCTAAGGGCATGTAGTGACAGGACAAGAGGCAATGGCTTCCAACCAAGAGAGAAGGTTTAGAATAATTATTAGGAAGAAATTTTTTACTGGGATGGTGGTGAGGCAC
This sequence comes from Ptilonorhynchus violaceus, assembly GCA_013397565.1. Classification (NCBI taxonomy): domain Eukaryota; kingdom Metazoa; phylum Chordata; class Aves; order Passeriformes; family Ptilonorhynchidae; genus Ptilonorhynchus; species Ptilonorhynchus violaceus. The sequence continues at coordinate 62,303 of VZRJ01005287.1, forward strand.
TGAAACAGGTTGCCCAGAGAAGTTGGGGATACCCTATCCCTGGAAGTGTTTAAGGCCAGGTTGGATGGGGCTCTGAACAACCTGGTCTAGTGGAAGGTGTCCCTGCCCGTGGCAGAGGGATTAGAACCAGATGATCTCTAAGGTCCCTTCCAATCCAAGGATGCAGTTTGCTGTCTGTCTTTGATAGGAGTGTTTATGATGCTGATTTGGCTCTGGATGGTCTCACATGTTCCTTTAAGTTGTTATGGCGAAGCCATCATTGGCGGTTTCACTTTCTCCCGGTTTTCCATTTACATTGACTGGTTGGTTTGAGTTTAAGCCAACTGACATACACTTTGCCTCCAGTTTCCATGCCTCTGTCGCCACCGGCCCTTCACACACATTTGCCAGCAAGCCATTTTGCAGAGGATGTGCGTACCACTTCTCCATAGCTCTGTGGCCAAAAGAGAGCAGAAAAAGAACAGTGGGAGCAGAGGTCTGAGCAGGTGGCTCTGAAATGTTCTGAACCTTGTGAGTCCCCTCCTCCTGCCGTGCCCTGGCCCAGCTTGCAAGGGGCCACTGTGACACCAGGGGCAGGGCGGCTGCTCTGAGCTTGGCTGTCTCAAGGCTGCTGTCTCCAACTGCTTTGAGCCTTTCATGAGGGCTGTGGGAAAAGGGCATGAGCATGTGGCTGCATGGACAACACAGACCTTCCTTAGCTCAACTGCTAACTTACTGCATGAGATTGTTCTGCCCCTAAAGCACCCTCAACCTCCCACCAGGCTCTCTCCAGGAAGAATCAGCTGCTTCTCTCTTGCAGAACAGAATGAGGTTTTTCTGGGGTTTTTTTTGTCCATGCCTGAGACAGGCCTCGGTTAGTATAAGTCATGCCTGTCTGCTCTGAAGCTGAGCAAATTTACACTGGTTGCAAATCTGGCCAGAAGAAATGAATCCAGCAACAGCATAGAACAGAAGAAATTAATCCAGCAACAGCAAAGAAATAATAAATATCATTATTATATGATAATAATTTCCCTTAAATCATTAACATATTTTCCCTCCCCTTTACACACGCATTCTTGTGTTCTAGGAGTCTCTTTGGTAGTCCCTGGCGGTCGGTGACCCCAAAGTCATACCTGAATGATCAGTGAACTTGTAAAAGTTGACGGAAGTGGGGCTGGTTGCTTTCCAGTTCTTCTTACACAATGGGCATTGTGCAGTTCCATAGGTCAGTGGGTTTGGAAGAATGAGCATTGTGTTAGCTCACCAGGTGTAGATGATTTTTCATCTGGCAACACAGTGAGTGGGTCAGAAAGTCTTCCTTGATCGTCAGTGTGAGTGCCCTTGTATTAAAAGGTAGACTAAGCATTCATATCCTTAGAGACTACTTAAAAAGCTTGTCAGTGACTTTCTCATTGTGTGAAATATCAGTACTTTTGGAGCACTAAGCTAATTTCTAATTCCAGTAGAGATCCCAAAGATACAGAGAGGTGGTGGGAACCTGCATTTTGGAGCTGTGTGAACTGCAAATCAGAGAGGGATGCTGTCACTTTAATTGCATGTATAGGTGCAAATTACGAATATAGAATAAAGCATTAAACATTGCTGTCTGGCAATACTATCTTTTGTGATCCTCTTAAATTTATTATGGATGTCTATAATCACTGCCTATGAGTCTCATATGTAATGGTAATTAACTTCTATGTCACAGTTCTACTCCATTATTTTTTAGGCACAGCAATGACAGCTCCTAGACATCTGAGTGATGAGAATTAGAGACTCTCTTTCTCAAAGAGAGAGAATTGCCTTTGGGATAGAGCATCGTGGGAGGCAATGCAGCCTATGTCATTTGGGTTGAAAATTTAATCAATAATATAACCCTAATATCAAGTGCCTAAACTTCAGAGAGGGAGATGAGCCCAAGCAAAACTGTTTATAAGACCATGTACCTATCTAGGAAAATGATAAGCCTGATATAGCCGTGGCAGCTGGCGACTGCGGAGTGGTGCATTACCTGCACAAGCAGCGGGACTTCCTCTTTGGTCTTGCACTGTGCCAGGGGTTAATTCCAGGATATCTTAGCTCACTGCTGCTCTTAGGATCAAAGCAGTTGTAATATTTTAATTTTCTTCATATTAAATTGTCTGTAACAAACACTGCAATGGGAAAAATATTGTGGTTTAGAAAGAGCAAATTTTTTTTAACAATTCTCCACAATATCAGTATACTTCAGCAAGCTGCTGTCGTATGACTGAGTCCCAACAGCCATGCTTCAGCCAGGACAAGTAAAGCTTTGCCCATCATAAGGAATTCAATTTCACAAAATCCCTGTACATGGACAAATAACACCTACTTGTCACATTTTGGGGAAAAGAAGGTGCAATGCAAAATAATCTCAGTTTCAATTACGCTAGTGCATGGGAGAGGCCTGAATTCCCATGCTCTCCTTTCTTATTTCAGCCATGAGGAAGCTTTCTCCAAAAGACAAGTAGGATAACCTTTGAGAATGAAATATCTTGGTTTATAGTTGGAGAATACAAAGTTTGGGTATGATCTCACTGTTTTGTCTCAGCTAATGTAGCAGCCACTTCTCCAACATGGCTGAATTTTGTGTTATTCCATATATCTACACACTGAGTATGGAACAGTGTCTCATCTCATTTAAAGCTATTGATGCCTAAAATTGGGAGTACCTGAAACAGAGACTGAACAAAGTTAGTGAATAAAGGTATGAATTTATTGAAGGCCTTCGGGTGGTACACCTCTGGTACAGAGCCTTGCCGATGCTAGGCTAGACCAAGATGGACTCCGATCACGAGTTTTCCCCCCCAGATATAGGTTTGGTACATTTTCTTATCAGAAGTTAGTTGTCCAATTACAGTTTCAGGTAATGAGGTAATATTCCCCCATTCACCCCCTCCCAATTCACTTTTGTTTATACTTCGGCCTAGGATAGTGACCTTGTTTTCCAGGCCTAAGAGGAATGTTTTGTCTAACAAGAATGTGAAGCACATAACATGGAGTTCAGAATTACACCTTAGTACAGTGCAGGGTTAGAAAAATCTGAAAGCTAATCCTTAAGGCATCACTATCACATCATCATCCTGCAACACTTAAAATCTGACCCTTAAGCAACAGCTGTGCTGGTTTTGGCTGAGGTAGAGTTAATTTTCTTCATAGTAGCTACTATGGGGCTGGGTTTTGGATCTGTGCTGGAAACAGTGTTGATAATATAGAGATATTTTTGTGACTCCTGAGCAGGACTTACACCAACCCAGCAGTGAGCAGGCTGGGGTTGCACAAGCTGTTAGAAGAGGACAGAACTGGACCAAAGGGATATTCTAGAATCATATGGAATCATACTCAGCATATAAAGCTGGGAGAAGAAGGAAGAAATGGGGATGCTTGGAGTGATGGTGTTTATCTTCCTGAATAACCATGTGATGGATCCCTGCTTTCCTGGAGGTGGCTGAACACCTACTTGTGCATGGGAAGTGGTGAATTAATCCCTTATTTTGTTTCGTTTGTATGTGAGGCTTTTGCTTTACCTGTTAAACCCTTTATATCTCAGTACATGAGTTTTCTCACTTCTACGCTTCTGATTCCCTCCTCCATCCCACTGTTGGGGGAGTGAGGGAGTGACTGGGTGATGCTGAGTTGCCATCAGGGGCTAAACCACAACACCATCTAAATGTAGAAAGTCAGATTCCCTTGGCAGAGGGGGCAGCTTCCCTTCTTTAATGCCTGCCACATTTTCTAACGAGTGAACCATCATATCATTGACACCTCTGGGTTTTGCCTCCTTTCCTATTTTTTCACCTGCATTCTTATCTCCTCAAAACCGAACTCTCACTCCCCCTTCAAAACTTTTCTTCTCGCAAGGCCCCCACAACATTATCCTCATTACCGATGGCTGACTACACAATGAATTTGAAAACATGAGAGAAAAAAAACAAACCAAAACAAATACAAGAGAACTTCAAAGCCTTAAGCATCCACATATTTATGAAAAGCCTCACATTATGGTGAGTGAAGAGCCACTATGATGGTGAAAGGTCTGGAGTGGAAGCTGTATGAGGAGCGGCTGAGATCACTTGGTCTGTTCAGCCTGGAGAAGAGGAGACTGAGGGGAGACCTCATTGCAGCCTGCAACTTCCTTACGAGGGGAAGAGGAGGGGCAGACACTGATCTCTTCTCTCTGGTGACCAGTGACAAGATCCAAGGAAATGGCCTGAAGTTGTGTCAGGGGAGATTTAGGTTGGATACTGGGAAAAGGTTCTCTACCCAGAGGGTAGTTGGGCACTGGAACAGGCTCCCCAGGGAAGTGGCCACAACACCATAGTTCAAGACGAACTTGTAAAATGCTCTCAGGCACATGGTGTGATTCTTGGAGTTGTCCTGCGCGGGGACAGAGGCTGGACTTTGATGATCTTTGTGGATTCCTTCCAACTTCGGCGATTCTATTATTAATTGCCTTTCAGTTGACCTCTATGCGTTACAACCAAGGACCGTTCTGGGGTAAAAGCAAGAGATTTCTCGTCTTGCTCTAAAAAACATCCAGAGGTTTTGGACAAGCCCGTTCCCGCGGTGCCGGGCTCCCTCCCACGCCCGGCGCCGTTCCCGCCTCCCTCCCGGCAGGGGCGGAGGGCGGAGTGCCGCCGCTTCAGCACCCTGGACAGCGCCAGGAGCGCCGGGCGGGGCTGCTGGCTGGCTGCACTGCGCCTCCAAGGCAAACAAAATAACCCTCTCCGCGGGCTCCTCGTAACTCTTGTGTGCACCCCGTGTTACAGCTCTGTGCTGCCGGTGAGTGCTGGAACAACAGTAGTGGGGATACTCCGTAACTATGTCCAAGAAAGCTGTTAATCTAATTAGCTTAATTATATTTGTGTTCCTGACGAGATTCAGAGTTTGGCAATCATGTCCGTGCCCCTTCAGGGATTTGGAACTGTATTGAGTGATTTTTTGCTCCATTTGCCTGTCAGAGTTCAAGGAGCAGCTGGACAATGCTTTTGGCCATATGGTTTAGTTTTATGTATTGCTGCGAGGAGCAGGGTGTTGGAGTTGATGATCCTTATGGGTCCCTTTCCAACTTGAGATATTCTATGATTCTATTCCATGATGAGTTGCTTGATAGGAATTGGCTGTTGTGAATGCCCTCACGTTGGGGAAAGTCTGCCAAGGATCCCACATCTCAAGACCTGAGAGATCCCAAAGAGACAGGAGCAGCCTGAAGGAAATAAAATCAGTGTAGCATTTGTCTTCCCTGAGACAAGCATTTTCCATGCTGTGAAACACTGCTCTAAGTCACCTAAACACTTTCTAAATTCCATCAAGGAAAGTGCAGATACACCTATTCACATATTCCCTGTTTGTTCCTATAAGCAAATTAAAGCAACTTTCTATTAACATTTTTCTCCATTGTAAAATGTTCTCCTCTTCATTGAGCTGGGCCAGGAAGGCTGAGGCCTCTTAAAGAAGCCCGGAAAGAAGCCATTGTTATTTGCTCTCATGGGAAATGCTTCACATGATACCCAAGAGACAGTATCCCTCTCCAAGCTGGGACAGTTGTTACAAACTATTTCTGATGGATTTTTGAACCCGTTGCTACGAACCCCTGGCAGCATCTCTTGACTGAGAGATGGTAGCACAGAAATTAATTACACCACCCATTAGTCGGACTAAGAGAACTGCTCTGAAATCACCTTCGCTAACATCCAGACCAATTACTTTGTGTGCAAGGGAAAGAGTTTATTGCTTTCTCCTTTGCTGTTATGTTGTATATATCTGAAGGCTGTTAACAATCTTCCTTTGTCTTATTTGGCCCATCCCCATTCCCAGCGAGATGCCTGGTGGGGCTGCCACTGGTTGCCCATGGCTGCCCTGCTCCACGGCTGGATGGTGTCATGGGCCCTGACTGCCAGGCCCTGTTCTGCCCTCCATGGGGAGGCCCTGGCCCCTGTGGTGCCCTGATGATAGGGAAAACAAGAAGCAATAACTCTCCAGAATACCTCCCGAGATTTAGCAGTCTGTGGGTTAGGCTTCCTATGGAGCCAGCAAGTCTGTCCTCATATTTGTCAGGACTTTTTTTTCCTTCTCCAGATTTGTCTAAACATTTTTAAACATATCTGCTCTGTTTTCTTTCTGAATGTCTTGTACTTTTGAGTTTTACATTTCAGTTTTGCTCTGCGAATGCCTTTCTTCATTTTATATGTCACTATTATATTTGCTATTTATTTGACGGACTGGGAGAGCCTAAATAGCCAGTCTTTGTGCCCTTATTTGTTACTACTCAGATCTTTTCTTCAGCTACCTTTTTTTTGAGGTAAAGAGATCTAGTCTGCTTAACTTCTTCTCAAGTCAAAACTGTTACAATGCTTTTCATAATTTTATTGTCCTCTCTGCCATTTTTCCAACATTGACCAAGAAGCTGATGTGTTCAGGGAACTCTCTGCAGTAATTCCTAGATTTTTCCTGTGTGCCAGTGTCTGCTTAGCTCATAATTTTGTGTGTTGGAATGTTCTTTCTCCCTACGTATCCCCCTTCACCTTTGTCAACTTTTAATTTTATCTACCATTTCATCACTTACGGTTGGCATTCAGATTGCTTTCTGCAATTCTTCATCTATGACATTTATACCACCAGAAAACTTTCCAATCCTCCTGTTTTTCCTGTATGTTAAACAATGCAGTCTCTCGTGGACCTCCTTTTATTATGCAATTTCACTGTTCGCTGCCACTCTCTTTCTCTCTTTCACCCAGTTAAAGGGAGAGCTCCCCTTTCTGTCCCATGACAGGTTGTGGTTTTTGAAATCTATTGACCAGCTCACTTTTACTGACTGTTTCAGAATTGTAATAGATACCAAAAGCAGGATTTCCCTTTGCTGAAGCTTTGCTGATTTTTCCACTTAGAATCATAGAAATGTGGAATTGTTTAGATTGGAAAAGACCCTTAAAATCGTTGACTCCAACCGTTAACCCAGCACTGCCAAGCCCACCACTAAACCATGTCCCTGAGTACCACATCTACACATCTTTTAAATACCTCCAGGGATAGTGACTCCACCACTTCCCTGGGCAACCTGTTCCAGTGCTTAACAATCCAAGGCACTTAAGGGTGTTTGAATTCTGTCTGTTTGCTTTTCTGTGTTTTGGCTTTTTTTCCAATATAGAATTGGAGCTTTTAGGTCTGTGACTGCCCAGCCATCCTCTGCAGTCCTCTTAAAAAACTGATACTGCATCTGCCACCTCCTGTTCCTCTGCTACCAGTCTGATGTGACCAATAAGTTACACTCCACAGCAACTTGGCAGGCAATTTCATATCCAAGCTCCTTTAAAACCACTGGGTGAACATCATCTGGTCCTGCTGATATATCACTGTTCATGCTATTGGCTTCTGGCTCTTCAGCTGAGACCATTTCTCATCAACTGCAGATAAAAGTTCTAGCATGGAAAGTCTCCTAAGTCCTTCCACAGTGAGCACTGCTGCAGGTAATTAATATACCTTTCCTATACCAAACATATTTTCTGAGCACCCCTGTTCTGTATCTATCATCTGCAAACACTGCAGTCTCCTGGCAGGCTGCCTGCTTCTGATGTATTTTATTTTTAGCTTTTAATGCGTCTGCCCTGGTGTTAATCAACAGTTTTTCTTGCCCTCCTTACAACTTTTTATTTAACTTTTCAGGGCTCTTTTCAGTTTTGCCATTGTAGATACATTTTCTGTGGTTTGAGTGGTAGTGTTTTATTTATAACTACTCCCTGTGCTTTGCTGATTCTTCCTTTAGCCTTCCTAGTTCCACGAGAAAGTTTCACTCATGCACATTGTGGTCACTGTCACACCATCATTTTAGAAAGGCAACATTTGATCCTGATCTTGTGTTCTGCTAATGGCTGCACGGCTTCTCCTTCTGTGACGTCTGACTGCCCAAGGAAAAATACTTTATGATGTTAAAAAATGCAGCACGAATTAGAGCCCAGTCTGACACTTCCCCACTTTGTGGAGGCAATGTGTAGCTGAAGTGTTCTGTGGCCACTGTGCTTTCTGCCTTACAGCCTCACTGGTGTCTTATTCTGGTTGACTCTTTAGTCCTAATTGCACTTTTCCTATTTTTGAATTGCCAGGCTAGAGGGGTATTATATTTTTTTTAACAGTTAATTTTTCTAAAGCTTTCTTTAATGTGTGCTGTGCCTTCTTTGCTGATACTGTCTTGTCTTTCTGATATTTGCATTAACCCCATGTCCTATGGTCATCTGCCAGTTCACACCTCTGTCATAGGCCAGTCCTGATTAACAAACAGATGTTCTGAACTGCCTAACTTCATTTTGGAATTAGGAATATTTTCAGAAAAAAAAAATAAAACAAAACAATATGTTTAGCTTTGGTCTTTTTCTGTTTCTGGCTAAATGGGTCTTTATTTGTTGAAACTGCTGCCAGTTCTGTTTCCCATCTGAATTTCATTGACTTCCACCCTGTTCTATATCCCGGGCCACAGTATGGTATGATTTTACATCTAGAAGCTGAGCACTATATATTTGGAATCAGCTGTTTATGCAGACAAGCTTTTCCCAAGTCTGAAAGGGAATTTTCAGTAATTTCAGTGCTCAGGTGAGTGCAGCCTCAGCAGAGAGAAGAGCCAACACTCACAACCAAGACTGCAGTGGGAGTGCAACTCTCACACTTACAGGTGTAAGTTCCCACTTATGAATCTCACACGAGACTTTATTTAGCCTCATTACGACATGGTATTTATTGTATCTGATGGGATAGTTTCAGTTTAACTGTTTTCTTGATGCACAAATGAAAACGCAGCTGAAATACCCAGAGATATCATTAACCAGGAAAGTATCCTAGACTGAAATAAAAAACAATCAAGGCTTAATGTTTTCAATGCTTATTATCTTCTGACTACACTCAGATTTAAACCACAAAAAAAAAAAAAAAGGGGGACTAGATTTAAAATTCTACTGGGGTTTTAAAATAAATTTGTTGCAAAAGAAGTATATTAAATTCAGTTAATTTTTATTACTTATTTTGTTCCAAGCCAAATAAATTTAAGAGCTTAGCAATTCAAAAGTATAGTTTAAAATACAGGTATAGATTTAAAGTGTGAGTCTTAGCATTTCCAAATAACAGGTTCATTAAAGTGTTACTTAATATTGCTTACAGTGAAATCCTTTTATTCAAAATTCTGTTTAAATGAAAGAGCTAAAGCTGCTTCTGGTGTATCTCCTCCAGGTGAAACAGAGCTTTGTTGAGGGTAGATCCAAACCAGAGAAACACAAAGAGGCAGATCCTTGTCTGATATAACCAGGCCCAGCTCCACTGGAGCACACTGGGGAAACGACTTGCAGCAAGCAGAAGCAGATCTTGCCTAACATGGTAACAAGGCTCAGGTTAATCCTACTGAAACTGGCAGTCACCAGTGAAACTGTGCTGCAAGTATTAAAAAATTATGTCCCTGCTTTCAACTATGCCAAGAGATGTCTGTGGACAAGAAGCTGAACAGCAAAAGGGCTGAATACTGCAGGGAAAAGAGGTACATGCAAAATCCATTCTAGATTATTTATTGCTCAAAGTGTCCCGTAGTTTTGATTAAGGAATTGGGTCACTCCCCCTAGTTATTTTGGATGATGCATCTAGGCCAGGCTGTCACAGGGATGTGCAAGCCCAAAGATAAGCCAAGTGCATGTAGAAATATGCAGATTTCTATAAGCACAAGATAGGATCTTCTCCAGGAGCCCTTCTCCAAAGACACAAGGGATTAAGTCCCTCCTGAGCAACTTAGGTATCTGGATCACCATGAATATCCTGGCCCCATCAATTTGATCTTCAGGTCACCCAAGCCACACTCCTTCCAGGCCTTCATACACGTGGCAGGGACAGCAGGGCAGAGAAGACATGAGCAAGGCATGACATTATTCTGGTAGACTCTACATCTCTGGCCATGAGGCTGAGACACTGCCTGCTTCCCAAGAGGGGAGAGTTGAAACACAAGGAAAACAGTCATTTACAAGAGAGAGAGACAGCTCTGGCTGCTCTTCTGGGTACAGCAAGAGGCATAAATGCAAAGCGAAAAGATTAAAGCACATCCAGGCACATCTAAACACCTTTCTGGACCCTGCCACACAAGCTGTAGTAGAAGGAAATCTGGCTCTACATGTATCTGAGAACTGCTGCTAAAACCAAATTATTATCATCTCCCTCATCCACCCACTACAGCCAAGAACTGGCAAGTACAAGTGGAATACAGCATACGTGGTGAGACAAGCTGACCATCTCCATTTGTTCTGTATATGAATTTATGCCTTTTTACACTCCCTCACAGATCAGCCCAGTGTGAGTAGGGATTGGCATTAGCTGATCAGCATAGCGGAGCCTGCTTGAAAATGCTGTCATCTCTCTGCAGAAGCTGACAGCTGAACTGTTAAGCTGGGAGGTCAGAGTTGATTGGCTTGAGCAGCAGCTGTACGCGGCCCTGAGGAACGTGCCAAAGGCTTTTCCAGCTCAGGCCCGCGAGACGCTAATCTGTGGGTAAACCCTGCACACAGGGGGCAAACCAGCTCAGCTGTGTGGGTGAAGGGTGATTCAGGAGCCCCCGCAATGGCAACCCAGGGTGTCAGCACCTGTCAGTCTTCTTGATCCCTTCCAGCTCACTGCACCAGCAAAATATAGATTATGATTGTGCCAAGTTCTTCTTGAATTGCAAGGGCATCTATTGCCTCTGGCACGTTTCCAAATGCAGTTGTATAAATAGAACTGTGCTGGACTTGCTACATAGCAAGGAAGTTGTTTATGCTTCATATTTTTTTTTGCTTGACCCAGAGAAAGATTCTATGCATACACAGGAATGCTGCCTTGATAAGGCTGGGAAGCTTGGGGTTTGCCTTTCCTTCTTCTTTGTCTATGTTACCTGCTGAACACATACACAGAGCAATTTTTTTTTCCACAGAAAACTGAATTTTGAGTCAATCTTTGCAAACTAAAAAATGTCAATAAGAAAATGTTTGCAATCAACCCACTTAGTGCAGTTCCTTGATGTCAGTCACTTTTTCTCCCCTACTCACCTCTCTCTCATTGCATGACAGTTTCCTGCCCTGTGACTTGGAGGTAGCACACCATGAGAGTGGTTGGTTATGTCACATGGGATAGAGAACCTGCCTGACCTGGAGCCTGGGCAATAAAGGAGACAGGGGTACAAGTCACACAGCCTAGAGCAGCAGTGACACATCCTTCAAAAGCAAAGTGGACACAGTTGGCCTTCAAATACGACATTTGCCCTTGACAAATTTTATTTTTCCTTGATAAAAACTTATCTTGAAAAAAAAATAGAGAAACTTGTTTCAACTGAAAACACACTTGGCTGATGAAAGCATTTTGGTAAGCCCCACGGAACAATTTTCCAACGGCTAGTCGAAGTTTCAAATCTTGGTGCCTAAATTTTTTCTGGGTTGGTATCCAGGCACATAAACTGGTGGTCTGATTTTTCCCAAAAGCGTGTTTAACATCCCATGTCTCCAGTTTCTGTGGAGTGAGGTGCTAAGAACTTAGTAATTCCAGATTACCAGACCTAGAGTCAAGCTTCTGAAATCTGGACGTCTAAAATTAGGTAGGTATGGTCTGATCCAAGGCCCAGTAAAATGAACAGGAAGACTGCTGCTGGATTTCTGGTGTGAAAATTACCTTGTTTGGGCCAAGTCATGAAAAAAGGCTGAAGAATCTGAGACTGTTCAGCCTGAACAAGTCTCAGAGGGATCTTGACAGTGTATGTAGACACCTGATGGAAGGGAATGAAGAAGACAGAGCCAGATTCTTTTCAATGGTGGCCAACAACAAGACAAGAGGAAATGGGCACAAACTGAAATGCGGGAAAAACGTTTAAACATAAGAAAACCCTTTTTTACTGTGAGAATAGTCAAACACTGGAACACTTTACCCAGGGAGGCTGAAGGAGTTAAACCAGCTACTCACACTTAAGCATTTTTTGAATGAAAATTTTGCCTAAAATAATTTTACTGATAAACTAAATACAAATCACTGTTAGCCCAGAAGTCCTGTGACGTTCTCCATCTCCCTTATATTGCAAAAGGATGGAAAATCCACAGAGCCATCTCTTGTCCAGGGCTTCTTTGGTGAGGAGGAAAGTAATGGAGAGTTTGAGACTTAAGGGTCACACCAAACATCTTCATTGAGGTACCTCAAACTGAGTAATTTTGTATTTATACATCTGTATTTGGCTAAAGTTCCTCGACATTAATGTACCTGTACACCTACACAGTGCTGGCTCTTCACAGCATTTGGCACTAAATGTTGAATTGTGTTTTTCCTCAGTTTCAGGCAAATGGCATAGGCAAGTAACTTTATCTCATTCAAAGTCTGCTTGAAAACTAGAAATGCCTGAAAAGAGAACCACTTAGGCTGGTATTCTCACTTTTAGGAACTTCCTCAAGGTGATTTACCTTAATCACATTGTCAAAGCCAGATGCATATCTACTCTGAAAAAGACTGGTGGCTAAAAGTTGTGGATGACCCAGACTCTCCAGAATATTTTCTCAGCATCTTTCTCAAGCACAAATACAGGCTAGGTGGAGAATGGATTCACAGCAGCCCCGAGGAGAAGGATGTGGGGGCATTGGGTGAGGAGAACTCAACATGCCCCACCTATGTGCACTCACAGCCCAGAAAGCCAATCCTCTCCTGGGCTGCAACCAAAGCATCGTGGCCAGCAGGGTGAGGGAGGGGATTCTTCCCCTCTGCTCTGCTCCAGTGAGACCTCACCTGCAGTGCTGCATCCACCTCTGGGGCCACCAACATAAGAAGGACGTGAACCTGTTGGAGCAAGTCCAGAGGAGGCCACAAAGATGATCAGAAGCATGGAGCATCTCTCCTCTGAAGACAGGCTGAGAGAGTTGTTTAGCCTGGAGAAGAGAAGACTCTGGAAACACCTGGCAGCCTTCTAGTACCTAAAGGTGTCTGCAGGAGAGCTGGAGAGGACCTTTTTACGAGGACATGTAGTGATAGGACAAGGGGGCATGGATCCAAAGTGAGAGAGGGTAGGTTTAGATTAGGTATTAGGAAAAAATTCTTTACTGTGAGGGTGGTGAGGCACTAGAACAGGTTGTCCAGAGAAGTTGTGCGTGCTCCATTCCTGAAAGCGTTCAAGGCTGGGTTAAATGAGCTCTGAGCAGTCTGGTCTAGTGGAAGGTGTCCCTGCTCTTGGCAGGGGGAGTTGGAACAAGGTGATATTTAAGGTCNCACCTGGCAGCCTTCTAGTACCTAAAGGTGTCTGCAGGAGAGCTGGAGAGGACCTTTTTACGAGGACATGTAGTGATAGGACAAGGGGGCATGGATCCAAAGTGAGAGAGGGTAGGTTTAGATTAGGTATTAGGAAAAAATTCTTTACTGTGAGGGTGGTGAGGCACTAGAACAGGTTGTCCAGAGAAGTTGTGCGTGCTCCATTCCTGAAAGCGTTCAAGGCTGGGTTAAATGAGCTCTGAGCAGTCTGGTCTAGTGGAAGGTGTCCCTAGTCTTGGCAGGGGGAGTTGGAACAAGGTGATATTTAAGGTCCCTTCCAACCCAGACCACTCTATGATTCTTCCTATCTGAAAATTGCTAGGATCACCTTGAACTGTTGCTCAGCCACTTCTGGTTCAGACAGCGAAGCCCACACCTCTGATTTTTCCATTCCTAGCCTAAGATGAGCCCAAACATGTCAATTTGCTTATGATAGTGCTCTCTGCTGGGAGTTACAGCCAGTGAAAGAGTCTCATCTTTCATACTGAATTATCAAGTATTCACTGTATTTAAAAATAGATTTTCAATGTCCTTCTCCAGCCATTGCTTGTATGTCTCAGCCAAGCTTATGAACACAAACAGACCATGTGCAATAATGACAACAGAGCAGCATCTGGTGCAGAGAAAGGCTGAGTCCATTGCTGACAGAAGTTCATTTCAAGGTCTTGGCACTTTTTTTCAGAAAATTTGCCATCCCTAGAAATGCTGTAGGCGAGTTTGCTCATTTGCAGCTGAGACTAAACAAGAGGTGACTTTTTATCATCGCGCTGGAGTGGGGATTTCTTGACTGGAGGATGAGTAGCACAAGCTGCAGTGGGGTGACTGCAAACCCAGATGGAAAGTACAAATGACACAGGGCAAGGGGTCATTTGTTAGCAATCTTCAAGCAACACAAACCCTTAATAGGTGGTGCTACCACAATATTTACTCTTTCTTTAAAGCCTGGGCCCAAATCCCACCTGTGAGGGCCAGGTCTGCCTCACCATCAAAGACGAGCCCAGGTAGTTCAACACAGCCCTGCAATGTTGCCTGCTCCTTCCAGGCTCCTGGAGGGGAAAGACACCTATATTAGCCACATGGCACATATCTAACTGCCTTCCTACAGGAAGCTGTGTTTTGTAAAAGATACTGATTCTCTGAAGACATTAAAATGACAGCTGGGGAATGCCTAGGAGGAGTTTGATTACTGATTTCACAAACCCAGGAATTGTGGACTCTTCAAGCTGGCTCAGGATTTTTTAGCAGATGATGACACCATCACAGCCATCCAGACATAGTCACGCCTCAGCCCCCTGAGGCTGGGCACAGCTATGCTGTGGCACCTGGAATGCCATGCTGGTCCAGGAGGAACTTCTGCTCTAGGCAAGGCTCACAGCAGGGCTGGGGTGCCAGCAGGAACCTATGCCTGCAACTGGCCAGGCTCATCCGTCCAGGCACTGCTCCAAGAACAGCTTGGGCAAAAATAGAACTGTGGGAATCCCTGTCTGAAATCGAGCTTCAGAAAACACAATTATCGACAATGCCCCAGTTGGACAGACGCTCTCTTTGAGGTCCATATCCGTGTCCAGGCACCAACCGTGTAAGCCTCTCCGGACAAAAAATGACCCAAACAGGTCATATATGTGGCTACACGTCTGTTAACCTGCAGGATTTCCATTGTACATCTGGTTTTTTTTTAATAGAAATTAAATTTATAGTGGGAGGAACAAGCAAACCACTGCACTTGAATATCACACTGTACCACAGTTCTTATCAGCTCTCTCAGTGCACAGCAGTCAGGTCGGGAGAGGGATAAGGAATGCTCAAAAAAATGGTTTTACATGGTCTTTATTTAAACAAAATGTGCAAGTGAAAGCAGAAGTTTCACATTCCCTTCTGCCAAGCAAGTTTATGCCTCTTACACTGGACAACACAGGCGCTGACATTACATACTGCAGCTTTACCCCCTCGAGAACCCAGCGCCAATGCCAAACAAGCCGGCGTGCTGGGCTGGGGATACGGCACTCCCACTAACTACCAGATGAGACAGCCACATCAAACAGTCCCTAAACATCTCACATGTTACAGCTGGATCAATGCAGACTAAAATAGTTACTCCATCACAGACCCATTACAAACATTAGCACAGGCAACAGATAAGAGAGAGTAAAAAAAAGGTTCACGACATCCTCAGTTGACTGAAAGGTAATTGCCATGGCATGCTGTGGGTGTTTGTCTGTGCAGGCACACACTTAAATCACCTCCGGAGTTTCTGAGAGTCTTTCAATCCTGATAAGACTTCACAAGGAGCCACATGAGGATTACAGTAATCAGGACAACCATGAAGTTGAGGAAAATTTCTCGTGCGGAACGTTCCATTTTTTGGGAGTAATGAGGAGAGAGCAGAGGTCAGCAGGGAGAGCAAGGGGAAAACCTCAGACTTGCTTGGGCGTGTCCTTGAGCTCAACCTTCAGGTCACGGGCTCTTTTAAGAAAAAAAAAAAAGGTGAAGAACAGATGCACGAGGGTGGCAGATTCAGTAGAACTTTTTATGTTGGTCTAAATAAATGTTGTTTCAATTGCCAGGAGTCAGTAAGCACTGGGGTGCTAAGAAGTAAAAGCCATCTTTGGCAGCTTATCACCTTCTTTGATTTCAAGCATTTGACAAGGAGCATTCCCAGTCTTGCCCCAAAATACTGTGCACAGGGCTGAGCAGTCTATGGAAATCAGTGATGCTTTGTGCAAACATTTTCAAATAAACTATGCCCAAGCCCGATTTAACACTTTCAACAAATATACATTGTAAATATACTACTGTTAAGAGTTTTTAAATTCCTATATTTGTCTGTGTATTTTCTCTCTTTTTTAAAAAAACTACATGCAAAGTATTCTTTTATAGAAAAAGACTAATAAATCTGAATTATTTGTTACCACTAAAAGTACAAGGAGAACCTAAGGTTAGACATTTTCATTTTTTAAGAATTCACATATTTTGTGAGTTATTCCTACAGATGAAATAGTATTTTCTCAACAACCTTCTGCCTGTCCTGCGATTTCAAGATGCTAAAAATCTCATACTTCAAAAATGCCATTCAAGTTGTACTGAAAAACTTTTCTATTGGTTATTGGTTTTATTTACTTTGTGACAGCAATTTTTGAATTTTATATGTTTTTGAAGTTCATGCAGAGAAACGAGAATACTTTATCATGAATATCATGCACTAATTCCATCTGTATACCATGTAAATAAAATAAAAACCCTTAAACAAATGAGGCATAAACTCTAGACAAAGAATTTCAGCAACACAACCAGATTAGGCTGTAACGTCTCTGGTGCAAATGAGAAGCCTTGGGACCATACCAGCATGAACAGAGAGAGTTTAAATTGAAACTGCTTTAGTTTGCAGATTAAATATTAAAAGCCCAGTGCATGCAGTTAACAAATTCCTACATATTCAAGTTGTTTTGTCAGCCTCCTATGTCTTTGCACACAAGAAAATCTGACCTAATAAGTAAGCCAGTTCTTTTACCTTGAGGAGGTAAATGGAGCCCAGTGGTTCTGCCTCTGGACTTTGAGTCACTGCAGGTATTATTTCCCTCCAAGCTTCTGCCTATCTCCCACTCGGTCTGGATGCTCTGTCCCTGTGTGGGAACTAAAGTAGGCTGAGGGTGGAGACCAACAAGTGCGTTGGCAATCCAGGTGCTGACATCACCCCCCCCAAATACTTTTAAAGGGATAAGCTGGGCTGCAAATTTGGTTAAGGCTGTTTATGCAGTGGGCTCTGTGGGCTGATTTGCTTCTTTTTGTTCTTCTGCCACGGTGCTGTGCTAAGAGCAGTGCTGTGTGCATCCCTTGGGACTCAGTTGGATTTGATAGGGAATTCCATGCAATCACAGAATGGCTTGTGTTGGAAGGGACCTTAAAGATCATCTAGTTCCAACCTCCTGCTGTAGGCAGAGACACCTTCCACTAGACCAGGTTGTCCAGAGCCCCATCCTGTCTGGCTTTGAACACTTCTGGGAACTGAGGCACCTACAACTTCTCTGGGCACTCTGTGCCAGTGCCTCACCACCCTCACAGTAAAGAATTTCTTCCTAATATCTAATTTAAACCCACTCTCTTTTAGTTGGAATCCATCCCTCCTTGTTCTGTCACTACATCCTTTCCTTTGGCCTGTTGATGCCTTCCCCATTGTGGGGAAAAGGAAAGAAAGAGCCACTTGAAGAGTTCTGTGTGCAGAACTAAGGATCTCTCAAGATCATTTCCAGGATATGGAGCCTGTCTACATATCTACCTTTTTAAGTACAGCACAGCTGCTGCTGTTCCACATACCTATAGTCTGCATAGATTCTCGAGTTCATAAAAGGAAGTGAATAGGAGCAAAATATTCTTTTCATTTGAATACACATAACTGAAATCCAGGACCATTTGTTGGATAGAAAAGTTTGGCACTAATTTATGCTGAAAAGCACAAACCATTTATTCAAAGAACTGCTGACACTCTTCCATGCTCTTCCCTCATTGATTTTCAGTGCTGATGTGAATGCTCCACTTGTCTGAGCAGAGAAGTATTTCTGCCACCCTGCAGTGTTTCACCCCAGAAAGCACACACACTGCTCTGTGGCCTAGAGAACTGTAACCCCCCCAACCCCTTAATCTTTGCTGAAGATTAAGAGCATTGCTAGAACTTGCTATAAACATGAACAAAAGGAAATGGCTACTTGCTTCCTTTAAATAATTGACACAGCAGAGCAAGCTGGACTGAAGTGGGAGCAGACTCTGCCAGTAGGCTTCCCCTACTTGGAACACACAGGTATTTTCAGTGAAGTCAGAGGGGTCGCTTCTGCAACATGGTGCTGCCAGATGAGTGTGGGGATCCTGCTTGGCTTTAAGCGTGTAAGGCTATCCACAACACTGGCCTTATTCTCACTGCCAAACACTGTGTGATATATAGCATGCAGATTGTTTACTGATTCTGATGCCTTTCGTATATTTATATTCAGGCATGCTGGGACATACTGCAGCTTAGAGTATCCAAGCTTGTTGTCACAGTCCCCCTCCCTGAGCTCCCAGGTTTCTCCCTTTGCACAATCGCTGGCACTCGCATTATGGGACGATGCCCCGGTGAGGGAGGGCAGCTGGCTGGAAACCTACCCGGTGGAAAACACAACAAAACAAATAGCTGTGGGTAACCAAGGGGGTGGAGGGGAGTGTTGCTTGGGGTTTGCTGGATGATTTCCCTAAATAGTCTTCCCACAGGATCAGCAGAGGTAGGAGGGGGATCAGAACAGTAAAAACCTTCCCTTTCATTGGTTTGACTGCCTTGCCACTGCCCTCCTACACAACCAGGCAGCACGTTCAAAAAGCCAGTGTGCTGCGTGGGAGTCTTGTGCTGAAATACACAGATCAAACAGCAAAGGCTTCAACCCATATTCTCATTCAGGAGTTACATGCCTAAGTAGGTTTGCAGGATCCTATTGCAATGCTTGCTCTGCTGAGCCATCCTTTCAAGGAGAACTTGGGCAAACCTCCCACACTTACAGGGGATTTGGGAAATCCAGGTTGAAAATGCTCCCTTTAGCCAGAGGGAAGCAAGATTATGACTGCCATGAACATACCCTAGACTATTTCCTCCCCTGGCATGTTCTGAAGCAGAAATTTCTGGATTTCTCATGCAATATCTCATCTACTTCTGCTTGAATCACATAAATATTCACCAGGAAAAGAATGAAACATTTGAATGCCATTCACCCTAATTATTAAATGTTGCACAGCAGTGCCCAAATATTCCCCTTGGGCTTTGGAAACCTTGGGATTTATCTTACTCTCTCAAAAAGTGGGGTTTTTACCTAGAACCCATCGGCTCTGGTCCCCAGGCCTGTATTTACACTTCCACATTGATAGAGAGCCCCTTCCTGCTCTGTCCCAGTTCGTGTCCTTCTTCTTGAATGTCCTGCATGACAGCTAGAAAATTTCCCTTCTTCAAAGCAGGGAAACAGCACCATAAATGTCATTCATCAGCATACACCATAAGCACCCTAACTCGTGTCTACGGGCACAGATGTTTCTCTCATCTTTTTGTACTGAGGATTTTACAGTAGACCATGGATGAGCATATAGGATCTCAAGAATTCATTGCTGAACCAGAACAAAGTTTGTCTAACCCAACATACTGACTGGTAGGGAAAGCTGGGGAAGGCATATAGAAACACAGCAAATGCAATATGATCTTTGCCTAGACATCCTCAAATATCTGGGATTCGGTCTACTGGGATTGCTGGATAGGGACTACAAACACGATTGGGTTTATGGATCCCTCTTGCTCATTCCATGAATAATTCTAGATCAGGCAACTTGTTCATAGTTGAGCTTCTCTATACAACATTCTACTTACTTTCAATATTACAAAAGTGATATAGCAAATTAAAATATTCTGTATAACAGAGAAAGTAACTTTCCTCAACCCATCAGCAATTTGAAGGCAGCTCTTTGGCTAGAAGTGAGAGCATGTAGCTAAGAAATACTTTTTTATTGGCAAAGCTAGTCCATAGTAACTTTAGAAGTGCCTAATTATATTACATTTACTTCTGATGTCATCTGACATGATGTTCCTATACATTACATATGTATATATACACACTCATACAGATTTGTGAAAAAAGGAGGGCTTAGCACTGACCAGGGGGTCCAATAAACACCCCTGAGCAGTGGAATGTGCCTGGATGTTAACTGTGAATCCAACCAGTGTCTGAACACCTGACTTCAACACACCACAAATTAGAGTCTGTGGTTGTCAGAGGCTGGAACTTCTGACCCCTCCACCCAACCCGCCTCCAAAAAAACCCATATATTCCTGCTGTTTATGAACAAAAAACTTGAAGACCTTAAAGGCTGTACCTTTAAAAAGATTGTTTATTTATCCAATAGATTTAGTACTGATTAGGAAAGGAAAAAGAAGATAATGAACTAAGTGGTTATACTTTAAATGCTAATCCAGAGGTTTAGATACAGTGTTGAATATTTTTCTCATTGGCTCTTTTTCTGACAGATCTGGATGTTCTCAGCTTTCATGTGGCCGTGCCAAAGTTCACTTTTCATGCCTTACATACTCAAATCTAATGCTCCAGTCTATATTTAAAGTTGCTGTGACTATCTCAAGTTCTTCCCAGCCTACTAATCAAGTCTCATATAATCTTTCAAAGCCATTCTTACACAATTAGAGGATCTTGTGTTTGTTTTTGCTCTCAGCATTACCTTTCTTGTTAAGTGCAGTTTATGTATGTATAAGTATGGGCCACGAGTCACACAGATGTTTACAATTGTTGCCGGCATAATTCCTCATTCTCTGTCAGAGTTCATTTATTTTTATACTTGTTCTTATAATATTTTTATTAGGTGTTGGGTTTTGTTTTATTAATTTTAGACTTCAGAAGATACTCCTTTTATTTCTCTACAACATTTTTAACTGGACAAAAGTTGCAGTACTGTGAGCCAAACTACAACCTTCTGTGGCAATGCAGTCAGATCAATAAAAGATCACGAGCAGCTGCAAACACAGAGGGGAAAGAAGAAAACTTGAAATTACTTCTCAAGCACCACAAATGAGAGGTAAGATAAGAGGGATAAAGCAAAGGAGGGCTTAATTTTAAATTTTTATAGCTGGGTGTCTCAAAACAATTTGAAATGTCAGGTCAAGAGTGAAGAAAACATCAATTCACGTTCAACAGTGGTGACCCAGTCACCCCCTGTGACAACCAGGCAGTGAATAGCATTAAGAGACTTAATACCAGAGGTGGAATTATGCACAAATGCTGTTGAAAATTAGACAAAAATGGATGTGTTTTGCATCTTAGTTCCTACATTCTTACATCGCACTTGTTCTGAATGGAGCTGAATTCTGGGACACAGCCTTTATCTTCAACAGGACTTTAAGGAAAGCCTCTAAAAGTCGACTTCCCCCAGTGATGTTAAAAGTCAGACCTTGAAGTTAATGAGTTTCTCCAGGAAGATAACTAAAGGCTAGTAGGGAATTCATGGCTATGCCCTGGGATATGCTAGTGCTGCACTTCCTTGTCCAGACAATATTGACAGAAGCTGTGGAGAAGGTTTTGAGTTTGAATGCCGGTAAAGCTAACTTCAGCAACCAGGATCAAGGTCACTGGTGGCTTTTTGAACTGCAGAGATGCAGATTACTGTGTGCAAATTACTGATTACTCACTCTTCCACACCACCTTAAAATGTGCTGCTGGACAGAGCTGCAGTTTTGGTGGACAGAGCTGCATTCTGGGCAGACAGAACGGGCAGGTGCACAGTAAATCTCTGTGACTATCGGCCCCTGTGTCCACAGCATCTTCAGAAGCAGAGCAGTTGTGACCTTTGCCACATCTGTAAAGATTCCTTCTTCCAATAGATGCCATTTCTGAGGTTTATGCTTGAACCAGCAGACTTCTGTCCATAGGCATAAGGTGTTAGCAGAACAGATCTAGTCAGCATTGGTTCAAAGAAAAAAAATCTGCAAACTAGTAAAGAAATACATGAGAGGAATTGACGGCAGAAGCTGCAGTGGAAGAAGAACACATTCAAACTGGAAACAAAATCAGTCTTTTTTAATCTGATTTCTGAGTGGTGAAGGAAATTTCTGCAGGTGGTAGAGGAAAGACTTTGATGGAGCTGAGTCAGAGGCACAGACAGAGAAGTGCAGATTTCTGTACGCAGGCCTTCGTGTTCAGTACTCTTGCATCAAGAATTACTGAGGCCTTGTAGCTATCAACATGTAAAAATCTCCTGCAAAGGGTCCTGCTATCCTGGAACATGGGTGGTACAGACACAGAGCAACAAGGGCAGCCCTGAACCTACAACCCGTTGGTTGCATCCTGGTAATTGGTTGTATAAGCAAAGACAGGGTGCTTATCTCTGAAAAAAAGGGGGCAGCTTACTGAAATGTTGCTTCTGAGTAGGAGTTTGGCCACGAGCTTCCACTGATGTCAGTCGGGTTCTCCCCTTACCCTAGCACAGAGTGAGGCGTCTGTGCACTTACAGCCTGGTTTGATCTCTTCCATGGAAAGAAGTGAGTCTTCAATAAACTATGTCCTGGCACCATGTAGAAATACAATTTTTATCTCTGTGAACAATCATATCAGCACTACTGGTATGTGACAAGCTTTCAGCTTAACTCATACAGCTGTTGTGTGAGTTCTTGCATCTCTGAAGTCATTTACGAGGCAGCCTGTAACCCCACCCTGAGAAGGAGGTTTGCCTTTAGGTTACTAGGTAGCCACCAGCTGTTGTGCCAACACGCCCTGGTACTTCCAGCCGACAGTGCATGTGTGGGACTGTGGGCTGTGGGCTGGTGAACCTGTCTCTGAAAGCTCCCAGCCCAGCTCTGCTGCAACCTGCAAAGCACACGGCTGCCCTCACCCCGGGTGTGCCGTGTGGTCCCTCTGCTGCTGTGGGAGAAGATGCTCCATATTTACCACACAACAGCAAACACAGATGCCGTGGAGCAGCTGCTGCATTTCAAGAAAGCAGCACTATTTTCCACTCTTTGAAAGACAAGAGTTAAGAATGAACAATAACTTCTAACAGGACTACTGGCTGATAATGTATTGGGAGCAAAGTCTTTTAACGCTAGATGGCTGCAACACTAAGGTTAAACTTCCTCTCTTGTTTGTGATAAATGTTCTTTGCCCTCTTCTTGTCTTAGCAATCACAGTTTGTACATCGCTGATGAATAGTTAAATCCACTGTTTGCTTTCTACAAAATCAATTAACACATCCTGGCATGAGCAGATGGAGGCTTCGTTACCTGAGGGTGTACAACTGCAGAGAGCTCAAGTGAGCAGTGCACAGACACCCACGCTTATCCCCACAGACTCGAGTGTTACATGGCTAAGGGGCAAATAGGAGATCCACTTCCCTGCTCAGCAATCCTACCTTTCCTTGGGAGGATCATACCCTCTAGTAATATGTTATCTTTCATTCCTTTCCCTGAAAGAGGAAACTACTTGTTTTACTTGGTTTTTAAACAGGGCTTGATTAGGCAATTACTAATATCAAACCTGGGCACTACCAAACCAGCTGTCAGCATGACTGTCTCTGGATCAGGTCATGGACATTATCCTGCAGCAGTGAGTAGGTGACCTGCCAGTGTGCAGCCAGTGTTCATGGCAGCTGGAGCCAAGCACCTCACTTTCCCTTCACCCTTGGGTGTGCTCCTCAGTGCTACCCATTTTGCACAGTGCAAAACTTTCACAGGTGCTCTGCTTGAAAGTGCTGTGTTGAAAGCATTGGCTCAATGCACATCTGGCATCTGCCCCTCTGAAGTATCTTCCAGTTCTTCTTTATTGGAAGACGTGTTATCTGCCATCTTCCAGATCTTTCTGCATCACAGGAGACACCTTGCAGGTAGGTGGTCTGGCTAAACTACCAGCAAGAATGAATTCCTACCCCTCATACAACATGAACGAGTGTGTGCATAGGCAGCCAAGAAGGCCAGTGACATCCTGGCCGGGATCAGCAATAGTGTGGCCAGCAGGACCAGGGCGGTGACCGTCCCCCTGTACTCGGCACTGCTGAGGCGACACCTCGAATCCTGTGCTCAGTTCTGGGCCCTTCACAACAAGAAAGACATAGAAGGGGTTGGAGTGTGTCCAGAGAAGGGTAATGGAGCTGGGGAAGGGTCTGGAGCACAAGTCTGATGAGGAGCAGCTGAGGGAGCTGGGGGTGTTTAGCCTGGAGAAAAGGAGGCTCGGTGGGCACCTTGTGACTCTCGACAACTGCCTGAAAGGAGGGTGTAGCCAGGTGGGGGTCAGCCTCTTCCCCCGGTAACAAGTGACAGAACAAGAGGAAATGGCCTCAAGTTGCCACAGGGGAGGTTTAGATTTCATTAGGAAAAACTTCTTCACTGAAAGGATTATCAAGCATTGGAACAAGCTGCCCAGGGAAGAGGTGGAGTCATCATCCCTGAATGTGTTTAAAAATGTGTAGATGTGTTACCAGGGGTTGGTGTGACATGGTTTAGTGGTGAACAGAGCAGTGCGGGGTTAACGGTTGGACTCAATGACCTTAGAGGTCTTTTCCAACTTAACTGATTCTGTGATTGTAGCTCTTCCCTGCAAGAGAGGGTCAGGGGTGCAAGTCAGTGCACTCTTTGGCTTGATTTGACAATATCAACAAGATCAGTACTTTGCCCATAGGACCTAAGCAACCATCTGACACCTAATAGACTGCTCAGGCTGGATGACATGACACTGACCTGTGTCAACCCTGGATAATAGAAGTATCTCTTAATCCAGCAGGAATAGGCAGGGAACCACACTCTGATCCTCTGTAGAGCTCCTGTGGGGCTTGTTATGCTTCTGGAGAGAAGAGGCAATCTGTGCCAGGTCAGACAAGAAACTCATTATTCCAAGAAACATTAGAGGGGTGTTGTTGCATTATCTTGAGCCAAAGTTCAGTTTTTCCACCCTACACACTGACAAGGGTTGAAGCTGTTGATGATTACCTGGCCGATAAGCGCATGAGAACCGTGCTGGCTTCTGTTGTTTTCCATGTGCAGTCCTCCTCGTAATATGAAATTATTGGTTCTGTGCCAATTATTTCCTGAGGTTTGCCAGCACGTGGCTTGGGTATGACCAGCCCAAGAGAACGGAAGGTGCTGGGGAAATGTCAGCCAAGGAGCAATGGAGCAGTGTGTGTGTGTATACAAGGGGGGGCAGGATGCACAGGATACTCTGAGCCAAGGAGCCTGTTTGCTCCCCACCCCCAGAGGCACAACTGTGCGTGCCTTTGCCTGCTGTCTCCCAAGGCATCTGACTTGTAAGAAAAAGGAGGTCTTGCCCTGTGAGTGCCCTCAAGAAATACAGTCTATTAAACTTGGTTGTAAGGAAAAGTGACCAAGCAGAGGCCTATTCAAATTCAAGGAAACTGGTGACAGACAGGTCACAGTGACTTAGAAAATGCTGTTGGGCCCCAAGTACTTACAGTGAGGTTGGTAGGACTCAGAGACAACATTCAGTTAGACCAGGGCTGAACATACCTGGAGACAGAGGTAGGGCACAGAGCTTTCTGCTTCCAGCAACAAGTATTTTTTAACATGATTGACCCCACCATCAGTTTTCACTTGATCAGTGGCACCCAAAACGAGATTTACTGTATTACTGGCCAACGCTGGTCCTTCTCTGGCTTTACTGCACTAAGCAGGCATAACAGAACTGGTTTAGAATGTCAGGGAAATGCATCTTACTTTGGGCAGAAAACTGCAAATAAAAACATGATTTTATAAATAACTGGGTTTTACCAACTAGCCTCAAAATCCCTTCTTCAACAGAAATTCAGACAATTACAAATTTAAAAATGCAGTAGGCAAGAGCATAAAAGGCCCCATCCCAGTTTCATTATGCAGAGATTGTTTCTAAAATCAGGTTATTTGGGCTGCTTTCTTTCTCTCACAACAGTCTTCTGTTCTTCAATCCATAAACAGTCAGCTCAGACCCAGGTTATCTTAATTGTTCAAGCTAGGAATTTCATAAACACCTTTGTCACTTTAGCAGGCTGATGTCTGTAAAATAACTGTCATCTCAGTAAGAAATATTGCTGATCCCACCTACAAATCCAAACTTGGACTTGGGTTGTGATATCATTAGTGCATGTCTTGTCCAAAACACATCACAGAAGACTTGCAGGAGGTGATGAGTTTTCTGACCAACCTTCTGAGTTCACAACAGAGACAAAAATTGCAGCCATCTGTCTACAGCATCCCCAGCGCCCACCCCAGGTGTCTCCATGATATACTCGGTACCCACTGAATCCTGTCCCTATGGAGGAAGGAAATTTGTTCTTCTGAAATCAAACTCAGTGCCCACCTGTAGCCCTGCACATGTGCCACATTCACTGCTCTGTATTTGGTATTCCTTTTCTGTTGTGTTTTATTCAGAAGTTTCAGATTCCCATCACAGGTTATCAGGTTGCACATGACACAGTGAGTGAGAAAAAATGTGTGTTGTATTATTTGATGTCTGTCCCACCAGGTTTACCATAGACCCAAAAGTATACCCTGTAGGAGGCAAGCACTTTGACTGAGCAGTGCACAGTTTGCCACACTTCATCTTCACACATGGCTAGGTGCAAATCCTCATTTACTGGGTTGCTGAAAATTTAGCTAAGCTCCAGCTTGAAAAAAAAAAAGGTGTGACAGGATTCATAAATTTGTCAGGACTGTGTCTGTGCTGCTCCTTCTCTTTTCAGCAAAGTGTCCAGGCACACAGGAGATGTGGAGGGCTCTGCTCCCCTCTAAAATCCCGGAGATTCCCCCCCTTGCCATACAGATGGCCCCTGGTTTGTTTTGTTTAGTTGCACAGGAGTAACACCATGCCAGGCTGGTCAGTCTCAGCACAGCCTGACCTGCCTGTGCTCGTGTTGCTTGCCCAGCTCTCCAAGCCTCTTCACCTGGTACACCTTGTGGAGCCTTCATTTGGGTGCTTTCGGGCTGAGATACAAAGCAAAGTGTTAAACCGAGCCTGGGAGAGGAGCAGCAACAGCAGCTCTGGGACTCCTGACAAAGGGGATCCATGCTATTAGCAGTGTCACAAGGGAGCAGCTGTCCCACTTACAGTCCATGAAATATTCCTGAAATAAACTTCTGGGATGTGATAAGGAGGTCTAATAGGATGTCACTTCCTGGAATTAATGTACTGTAAGGTCACAGTCCTGTGGCAAAGAGCAGCTCTGAACGAAAGCCACCGCTCTCCCCTGCTGCTTGGATTTGTAGTAGGTAGGCATGTAGTCAGGAAGCCCCTGGTGCCCAAGGGCCATTCAGGCACAGGATTAGCCATGACCACACACGCAATCCTGGGGAAAGAGGTGCCAAACCCAAGCAGGTCTCACGACTCAGAAGGAAAGACAGAGGCTTGTCTTCTCTGGGGAAGAATGCTCCTGGCTTTTGTACATCCATGCAGGCTACAAGAACACTCCCTTCCTAAGTTAGACTGTGGATTTGTCCAGCATCTCTTGTTGATGTTTGATGTCCACTTCGCAGGGCAGGAAGAGACGAGACGCAGAGCTGGGGCAGCCGGAGCAGCACGAGGTGGAGCACGGCTCAGCTCCGGCACCCCCAGCCAGCGCTGCTGCGGCGCAGGGCGGGCAGGCAGCAGCCCCGGGCCGAGCATGGGCAGAGCAGCACGGCACCGATGCAGCGCCCACTCTGAGAACACCCCAGCCCAACACAGGGAGGCGATCAGGAACTCAAATGTCACTGCAGTGCCCTTTGGAAGCAGCGCGCAAACGGGACCGTGGGGAATTGTCCAGTACCCGTGGAGCCTATGCTATGATTTCACGGCGATGTTAAGGTCAAAACTGAGTCAGACAACCTCAGGAAGCCAGACGATGGGAATCTCATGGCATATTCCTGCTTACATTGTAGATACACTAATCAGTGCGTATCCGAGGAGGTAAATTGTTACATGCTATTCTCCTAATTTCAAGTGTTTCTAAAGAGTAGTGTGCTACACAGGTGGAAATTGCTAACAGGAAGCACTCTTCTCCACAGGAATATCCTGGTTTCTGCCACGGAAAGCTAATACAAGCAGAGTGGCAACTTGTGAACCAAAAAGCCAATTCTCACCAGCCTTTCAGCCTAGCTAGTACATTATAAACTAAAACCAGCTTGGGGGCAGGAAGGCAGTAAGAGGAGGCAGGTCCATGTGCTTCAATGGCTTTTACCTAACTCATTCTGCATAATTTCCTCATTCTGCATAATCCCAGTTACAAGAAAATGTCAGGAGTATTATATCGGCTGCACTGGGGTTTGTATACACCTTTTCCCAGTAGGAACATTCTCTCCAAACTTTTGGTAAAGACTGTTTTTTTAACACTTTTTTTTTTTTTTGCTAAAACCCATTTGAGCTAAGAAAGCCTGGAGAAAATCACTGAGCAAGATTTTAAAATGCCTCTTCTCCCATGTCCCGCTTGTTAGGACTGAGGAGGAATTAGTCACAGTTTATTTCTCACCATCTTTCCCAAGAACTGCTCACTGAGGTGATGAATTTGCATAAATTCATCTGATCTGTAAATACTGTACTATTTCTTAGTTTTCTTATAATATGTTCCTGGACAAATGTGAAAATTTCAGTAGAGAAGTGGTTAATGTTTACTGCAAAATGTAACTGCAGTGTGCTCAGGGAGAAACAGCACAGCTGGCAAAATAACCTGCCTCTAGGGCCTGATTTAAACCCCAGGAATCCAGAGAGACTCTGTCATGTTTTCAGTTCAAGCAATATTTATTCTGTCCATCTCTTGGACCTTTCACACTCTTGTGAAAATTGGATGGACTTGCAGGACAAGACATTGGAAAAAAATGGAAAATATTTCCAGGTCTACTTATTTCATTTGGAAAAAAAATTCTTCGAAATGGTGTTGGAGGTTTTATTGAAGAGACAGAAAGAGGAAAGCCTGAAAACATTACTTATAAAGAAAAAAAAAAGGTTGGGGTTTTTTTTTTTCATTCAAAAGCCTGTTATTTGTTTACTTTATGGACAGCAAGTTCTTTTGTTTGAATTTCAAATGTTCTGAGGATCACTAAAGAGCTATAGTCTTTCCTTTTGATAAAGGGCATACTGGAAAGCTGTTTTCTGTAAGTAGTTCATGGACAGTGAAACCATTGCATTGACTCTCTTTTATTCCTAGATAAATCCAGAGGAGAAAACGAGGGAAAAAATAGGATGAGAAAGACATATACAGAAAACCAGCATGGTATTTCTTTTGCTCGCCTGTCTGTATGATGAAGACTTGGGTGCACACACCCAAAGCACAACTTCAGCCCAACAAGGCCAATCTTTCTGAGATGTCCCTGCAGTCAGTGGAGAGAAAGGCCAAACTCAGCATCTTTGGAGACCATTCTATGAGGTCTCAGCCAGTACAGGCCACTGCAGACAGGGGTGTGGTGCTGGGGCAGATGTCTGCCTTGTCCCAACCACCCCTCGTTGGGAGAATCTAGCCTGCAACACCCCAGGAATGGGAATGGGGCTTCCCGAGCCAGCCTCATGAGATCTGGTGCCAAGCTCTTCACAGGAGCACAAGGATCCCTGTGTGTCCAGCACTTTTAAGGAAGAGTCTTGCTGCAGTTCGGCTCAATACAGGACTGGGACAGCTTTGGGGATATCTGCAGGGGCCAGAAAGCCCAAGAAGAAATTCCCGACAGTGCTGAAGGGCTGGGACGACCTTTCCTTAATACAGCTTGAGTTCTCCAGCTTTCACAGGCCACCTGCTTCAGTTGCAGGTGGAAATGAAGAGAGAAAAGGCAGCCTTGTGGATATGTATGAGCCCAACACATTTACATTTTTTTCCTATTATAATCCAAAGAACTAGACAAGTAACTTCTCTTGCCGCTCTTGGAGCTGGAGAAGAACCAGAAGGAATATTTTCATAACTGAACACCATTAAGGATGCCAAAATAGTTCTCAGGGATCTATTATAAGCATTTATTCCAATACAAACTTGCTTCCCGAGCACAGAAAGAATATGGCCCTGGAGCAAGATGCTCTCAGCAAGGAGGAAAAAGGGTCTAGATATGAAGCCTGGAGTTCATGCAGGATTCACCACTAACCCCTTTATTGCAAGTAGAGTAAATTTTCCTCAAAAATTGCAATCCAAATCCAGCAGGGATCAGTCTAACTTGTTAAAGTTATACCTTAGAAAAGATTTGCATTGTGCATATGCTTTATGTACTGTAAATACCCTCTGTAACAATCTAAGAAAGTTGGGGGTTTTTAAAGCCTATTTCAAAAATTATTTTTTCCAAAAGAACCATACCAACCACAAATTCCCTGCTCTTGCTCTAGATAGCAGCTTTGATTTCCCTTTTGGTACTGTAACTCTTTTATGATTGTGCGTATGAGTCTTTCACCAGAGCTTTGGAGCTTGTCATTCCTGAGTAGATAATCTGAAGGTCTTGGTGTTTATGGAGAGGCAAAGGACAAATTCCGATAATTTATAGAGGGTTGAAAGCTAATCTTCATAGGCACAGAATTTCAAGCAGAGTTTGCCTTTTCAATCATTAGTCCTTGCTACAGCAGCATCTGAAGTATTCTTTACAGCTCGCAGTTATATATATTCACACCAGCCCTGTTCCAATGTAGACTTGAGGCCTGGCAGGTTTCCCGGGACGAGCTGTGTGGTCTCAAACAACCAAGGCACAGTGTACAGCCAGAGCCTGCTGTTGACAATGTGACCACGGCAACGTCATGCTGCTGCTGCCATGGGTCTGAGGCTTCAAAGTTCCCCCCATAGCTATCCCTGGAATATGCATCCGTCTCTGGCACAGGACACCTGTCAGCTCTTGCTTCAAAATCTCATTAAGGACCAGCTGGGCATTATCTAATCCCAGAAGGACTTGTTTGGATGAATTATTTCTACAGGGAGGATCCTGCAGTATAATGTTTCAGCTAAAGTTTGGTGCACTTATTCTTCCTGGCATGGAAATCAAGGGAACACATGAAGAGGGATTAAGAGGATTAGATAACTTCACTGAGGGCACTAGTTAAATAATCCACTGTCACCTTCAGTCCTTGTCTGACCACCAAGAGGCAAACCTAAAATGGATACAGCTGATGAAATCAAACTAAACAATGAAAAAATAAGTGGTCTGGGCCTGAAAAAGTATCTCTTCACGTATAAGGAAAGTGTCTCAAGATGTTTAAATAAATGCTTTAGTTATACAGTGGAAGAAATGTGGGTGTGCAGCTTTCTGGGTGCTTGCAGCCCAGCTGATACCACAGGAGCGGAGTTTGACTCGATGGTCTTCAGAGAGCTGCACTCCTATTTGAAACTGAAGGGAGCCAGGACAGGGAAGGAAAAGATCACTAGTGCCAGTGGCTGTTAGATCCCAGCCTCTTTTCTGCCTAACGGCAAAAAAGTAATACTACAATAACTGTACACCTCGGGGGGCGGGGGTGAGGCCATTCCTTCCGACTCCAGCCTGGCTGGGTGCTGAGCTCCCCAGAGGCAAGGAGCCATGCTGCAGCATCCCAGCAAGTGTGTAAGTGCATGTTTGGCTGTATGTGAGGCAGCTGCTGATTTCAGAATAGCTCTTCTCACTCTGAGTTGAGTGCTCTTGAGGAGCTTTGCTGAATCAGGCCGCATGCAAATTGTCATGCAGGCATCTTATACTGAAGTAGTGAGTGACATTCTTAATGGAAAAACCGATCTAGTCTTAGTCCAGCCATTTGAGATTTTGCCACTGACCAATAGAGGGGCATTCTCTAGTCCAATAAATATCACAAAAATGCCAATACAGCCAATTGTAACCAATTTCAGCTTGTTAAAAGCTTTCCATTTCATTAGCCAGAAGCCACATATTCAAGCATGAAATGGTGATGTCTGGTACATAGCCCTTGCTCAGTGTATAGCAGGGTGGTACCATGTACCACAGCCTGCAGAGCCAAAGGGAGGGACCACAGCCCTGTGTCCCTGCACTCTGCTCCCACACTCTGTCAGATATTCAGCCAAGCCAGGTTAAGGAAGCTTTGTACCTCAGTTACTCTCCTGTCACCCCCATTCACCCCAACCCCAAGTCCCTATCATCCATGAGCCTTGAATGCCACATTTTACAGCACCTGGTGAAAAATATCCCCTCAAGCTGTACTGGGAGAAGCAAACTTGGTCTTTCCTAGGCTGAGGGAACTGAATCCAAGTCTTTTATTTCTCATGTAAATGCTGTAGTTATTTCTCATTACACTCCAGACAGAGAGCTGCACAGCAGTCACCAGTGCCACCTCTGAAATTAGCGAGGACCCTGCTCCTGGAGGTGTGGGGGACAGATGCAAAGACCAATATATGGGACCCAAGAAAACCAGGTGGGACTTCTGGAGACCTTCGAGTGAGATGCAGAGCCAACCCATGCTCCCTGTTCAGACCCTGCAGCCAAACATGTTGGTGCGTGATGAGCGTGGGAAACACATAGGAGCACACTGTTGCTTGGCTTGAATCATTTGAAGGGATACATCGGATCTGGGGTGACTCGGTTCTGTCTCAGTGCCTCTTCAGATCCCAATTATCATTACCACAGCTAGCCTAACAGGTTTAATTTTGGGATCACTGACCATTTTCCCACGAGTCTTCAATGTCATTGTTTGCTCAGTCTCATTCTGGTGGTGGGTCAGTAAAGGAAGGTGTTGCCCTTTGGACCACCGCTTTGCCTCTTGTAGCATTAGTGTCTGCTGGAAACCACCAGGAGGATATCAGAAGTCAATCAAAATGCTCTCTCTGAGGGTAAAGTACTCCATAAAGACATATAGAGAAAAGGCTCCCAGGAATCCTCAATGAGCCTCAAAAGTCCTGCAGCCAGGCTGGCCTTGCCAAGGCAGGAGGTTGAACTTACCACCAAAAACTTACGATAATGGTTTCTAATTGATTTAGCTCCTGCTGTTTTTTATTAATCTGATTCTTTTGATTTTATATTGGGTTTGGGTTTTTGTGGGGTTTTTTAATTGCTGTGCTGTCTACTTCGGTGCCACATTCTTTAACACCTCAGTTACAGCAGTGCATGTCCTTGCAGATGGTGTATTGGTTGGGTTGCTCCATACCAGGACAGTGCAGCCAAAACAGAGGCCTGACACCTGTAGAAGAGACATGCTCTAGTCGGGATAACATCAATAATAACTTGCCTTCAACCTGGATGCTAAAATAATGCAATTAACAACTTCATGCAAGTATTTTGTAACATTGTGATGGCATAAGTAGGTATAATTTTTCAAAAGTATGTGAGCAAAGTGATCACCAAAGGGGCAAAGACAGTTGAAGCTCCACATTGGAGGGATTCAAGTAACAAAAGTTGCCAGAGAGGAGAAGAGAAGCACAGCGGCATAAGAATAGATGGGACAAGAAGAACTGATTGCAAGACAATAGAAAATACCACGAGTGGCATCAGGAGCAGAGGAGACCTTCTGCCCCTGTTTGGAGAGGGTCAATGGGACAAAAACATCAGGCATCAACAAGGAAAATCAGAGAAGAACGAGACCACTTGAGCTCTGAGTTCTCTCACCGATGAACTCTCAGGACCTCAGCGATTACGAATGCCCAAGACCGTAGCCAGCAGTGCAAAGAGTTATCTCTGTGCAGTCATGTACTCGCAGTTAGTTTATGGTTGTCAGGGACTAAGACTTCTCTCCGTGTAGTGGCAATGTTTAATATGGAGCAAGAAATACCCATTTGTAAATGTGTTGCTGATGAATAAATTTAGCAGACAATTTAATTTTAGAGTTAAGCTGTTATGATTTGCCAGACTTCTAAGCACTGCCATCAGTGGTCTCTAGTAGCCTGGAGGATATAATGAAAGATATATTCAGTTACATAGGCAGGACCTACCCAAGCTGTAGCTGTATCTGTGCCAGCTATATGTAAGTACAATTTTATTCCCACGTTAAAAGCTGCAGTGTAGCCAAGGGCTACTTATGAACTTAGTGAAATTTTTGCTGCCCTTTGAATTAGGATCTGGAACCCAGAAATTTTGCTTGAAAGGTGAAACACAAATTGCCGGGTTAGGAGGTCATTTGCCTGATGGCTTTGCACCTCAGAACTCCTATTTTCAAGCACTTCTAACTACGGTATATGCACATGTGATTTTCAGTTTAAGTGGAGTATTCCTGTTTGCTAATATCCTTCCTCATGCTGGAGCTGCAAGGGGGACTTCAAAGACACTGTGAAAATCATTATAAATCACAAGACACGACACATTTATACCAATTAAAAATTCAAGTTCTTAAAGATTTAACCTGGCTTTTGATTGATAATGGGATCCCAAACCTGTCAGAACATTTAATCTGTTTTAACAAGGGCAAGGAATTAAATCAGTTCACTGACTAGGTTGCAGTGCCAGGGAAAGGGCTCAGACTCGCAATTAAGAGATCCTTCTTTCATTTCAGGTTCAGCTAAGCCTCAGTCTTTTATGTCAAGAGCTCACTCATCAGTCTCCAGGTGTTGCCTTGCCTATGAGGCTTATCTGAAAACCTCCTTTTGGTGTATTCTTCCCTTCTCATTGTCTGCAATGAAGCACAGGTGTTTTTCTCATGATCAGAATGGGCTCAATGCTGCTAAAGATGTTCTGGTCTTGGTTCCTCCATCAAGATGGCTGTAGAAAACTGCAGCATATCTGCCTTTGTAATGAAAAAGATAGAGAGGAATGTGATTTGGAAAAGGTCTTGTGCCTATTTACAAGGCCAGCTTGAGCTATAATTAGGCAGTGCTCAACTGGATGTGAAGGAGGTCCCTGAGCTGTAATGTAATACTTGTGTGGAATAGAGTAGAAACAAATTTGTAATGCCAGACCCAAAGACTGGATAAAATATGGAATAAAATTGAGCAGATATTAAAGTAAAGAAAAGAAAATTCACGATTAAAATCTACACTGGATTTACCACCCATGTTTTACACCAAACCTTCTTTTTAGCCGATGAACTAACTTCCTCCATGTCTAAATGTTTCCATTCCAGAAAGGAAGAGAGACAGAGCACAGAGGAGAGAACAATGGCTTGGGAGGAGCCAGGACCCTGCTGAAGTGTCCTGCAGCACCACAGACACTGGTGGAGGCACAACCACCCTCAGGAGGAGGCAGGACACTGGCACAGCCCTCTCAGAGATGCAGTGCCCTGTGGGGCACTAGCTCAGCTGCCCAGCCCATCCACATCTGCTGCTCCTCATCCCTTCTTTCCAGCCAGCAGTTTAACAAAAGCACCCACTGCTGCTCTGTGTTGTGCCAACCAGATGTGAGTAGCTCCAAAAGACACAGGAGTTCAGAGGAGATCAGTGATGGTAACTCCTCTAGGACACCCTGGGGAAACCCTGCTCCAGAGAACTCTTCCTCCTGCTGCGCCTCATGTCACTGTTGATGCCCCACTCCCTGGGAAGCCCTTGGTGCAGCCAGTGAAGAATGGGATCTGAAATGCCTGTTCAGCCAACGTGGCCTGGGGGTGGTCACTCTGACCTGCTTTCAGGGTTCGTGATTGGCTTCAGGCATGACTGAAGAACTACCTTGCCATGAGTCAGGCTCCCAGATGGACTGGCACAACTTTTGCATCCCTCCCGTATCCAGCAAAAAAGGCAGTGGCAACTGTGACTGGAGTCAGCCCAGTCACAGTTTAGGTGTGTTTATCAGCAATCACTAAGCATTTGACAAGTTAAAACTTCTTTTTTAACCTCATTAGCTATTTAGCTTTTCCCCAGGATGTGTAAATAAAAAGCATCCCTGTACTGCCATCTTGTATCTGCCAGACCTTCAGGAGGGCTCATAGTACCTCCCTGACCAGGGAGAAGTCTCCAACCACTGACAGTATATGGAGCAAAACCACATTTGTTTAAAATGGGCATGAACCAAAAGAACAGGTATTTGGAGGCTAAATCAACCCACAGAATCACAGAATAGTCTAAGTTGGAAGGGACCCAGAAGGATCATCAAGTCCAACTCTGAAGTGAATGGCCTATTCAGGGATGGAACCTGCGACCTTGGTGTTATTGGCACCATGCTCTGACCAACCCCATCCGTTTATCTTGCCAATTCAACATACTACAAATTTCTGACCTCATATTGATTTCTGATTTTAGTGGAGATGGTGTTTATAAGAACCAATTGTAACTTGACCTATTTATGCTTTTGTGGTCTAAGAATAGCGTGATTGGGCTGCTGCTGCTTGCCAGGACTGGCAGCTGCGTCTTAGATCACTATCAGACATGCTTGAAAGGGTGTTTTCCACTTAAGGAGATCAACAAGATGCATTTCACTCTTTTAGGTTTCACTTGTTGATGGGGGGCAAAAAATACTAATTTCTAAGTATTTGTGACCTAAAAACAGCCTTGTAAGAAGTCACCCTCCCTGCCCCCAGAGCATCACTTGGCAGCGCTCAGTCCACCTCTTTGTGGTGCTCAGGATTCAGCTCTCCCTGGTTCACTGCAGGCTGCATCAGGCCCTAATTTTACACCTGTCTTTCCATTATCCTTTTCTGGGTTTTCCACTTCATTTTAACATATTTTTTTCCAGAGATCAAATACACTCATGGGTTTCTGGTGACAACAAAGTATCTTTGATTTTTTTCTCCTTTTATTTCTAATTTTAATTTTTTCCCACTTTTAGGATTATATAGCACTCTCTAGGTAAGAGCTGTCAGATTTCTCTCCCTGAGAAACACTTGTGTTCTACAAAAATGAAACTGAAAAATAACTAATTGCAAATATTAGGAGTTGTGGGGGAAGCAGACAGGGCATGGAATAAGGCTTGAATTTTTATTTGAAAGAAAGCAAAGGAGGAACTTCCACTCCCTCTCCTCTGAAGGGTGGTGAAGTCCATGCACATCCCTGGATGCATTTCCCAGGGAGTATTTGAGAGGCCAAAAAGCAGCAGCTGGCATGGCCCTGGCTCTGTGCCCTGCTGTGCCAGCCAGGCTGCAGCGCTGCCCTGGCTGTGCCGTGGCTGTGGCACCTAGGCTGAGGGGCTGGTTGGACTCTTGCCAAGTCGCCCAGCCCCACTGTGCCCTCCCCAGGGCACCATGGACCACATGGGCACCTCGAGTCTCCCTGCACACCACAGAGCCAGCTCTGCATACAGAGCTGAGCAGGAAAGGCAGCAGCCAGGGCTGCTGGAGATTAATCCCAGGGAGGATTTATCACCGGGGCTTGCAAGGGACAGACAACCCATGCGGGAGAGCAAAGCTGCAGCTGCTCATGGCAGGGCCACCAGCCCCAGCAAGGCAAGGCCATGCACGAAGGCTGCAGCCATGGGCAGGCAGCAGCTCCCCCAGCGGGGCACAGCGCCCCACCCAGTGCCAGAGTCACTGCCAGGGCTGCCCTTTGGTGCTTCTGCGATGCTGAGTGCTAATTACACTGACAATTCCTCCCTTCTGAGAGCAGCTGACAGGTCTTGGGGAGAAAGCACGTGCTTCAATGCTGCTGTTGGAGACACAAATGGTTCCTTGCCCAGGAACACTGGGGAATAGTGCAAGGGAAATTGTAGAGGAGTCCCCATGGGGGTCTTCACTGCATGGACACCCATGCTCCCAGCCTGAGAAAGATGCTTTGTGGTAGATTAGACCAGAGCCCAGAGATCCCAGTGCCAAGGTGAGTGGTGAGGCCCAAGCTGAGTGAAGGGAAAGGTGGCTTTCATGCCCTCCTGTGTGGGAGAGAAGCTCTATCCTCCCTGCCCAGCCTAGGCAGATCCTCTTCCTCTGCTGTGCCTGTGCCAGAGCTCTCTCCATCCATAGCTACGGCATTGCTGTTTCCCACAGGTTCGCCTCTGAGATATTAATTTTTCCCTTTTCAAGCAGAGGACGATGCAGTGGGGCGAGCCTGGGCCCCCAGATAACCGAATCTTGTTCTGGTGACTGTTGGCTGGCTTTTCACCACGGAGCGTGACTGTGAGGCATCTTCTCCCTGCAGCCCCTGAGATGCACAGCAAGCCCTTTCCCTTCTGGCCACCCAAGCCACTACCCCACAGTGCAACTATTTACACTAAGTGCCTAACAGAAAGTTAGAGCCAACCTCTCCATTCCCCAAACCTTCAGGGACTGAGAACAGGATTTATCCGACTTCATGCACACATCTCCTGAAGGCAGGAGCTGGAGGACAAGCCTTCACCACCTTTTTTTTCCCTTGGTTCTGCTGCTGTTTTGGAGACCATGGGTGATCAAGGACATGCAGTGGTAGGGCATGGCCAAAAACTTATCCTGACTGACAGGTTGAGACTTAGATGATTTAAGACCTATATGCTCTCAGCCTTTGAGACAATGGCAAGAAAGACAGACTGTATTTAAAATATGAAGGGCCTCTCAGCAGAATATGATTTTTTTAATGTGATGCTTATTTGCATTAAAATCGGTGATATTTATTAATACTTGTCACTCATAATGGACATGTTTTGTAGAAACATGTTTTGATCCATTTTTCTTTGTCACATGATAGCTGTTACTAATTGCCACAGCTTCGTGATTTGCTGCCTTCGAATATCATAGATCACTTGAATTACACTTGATTGTTGTCTTCCTGACTGAGCACTGTAGACTTTATGAACAGGAGTCCCCTTATCTCCTTGAAAAGTACATTCGGATAAGTTCAAATTTTTATTGGTACGTCTAATTTATAGTCTGTTAGCTGTTTGGTAAATAAAAGTGCTTGACAACACCTAGAAAGCAATTTCGGTAAGTGCCCTCCCAGAGACACTACTATCATCATGTTTTATTACAATGGTGGTGTTTAAAGAACAGACAGCCCCCAAAATGCACCCAGCAGTTAAATAACAATAATATCCCTACCTTAAAGAACTTATGTCTATACTCAACAGTATAAAAACAGGTAGCCAAACATACAGGTTTTCTTTGCATGTACTGCAAATAAATGCATGAGGAAGAACAAGAAATCTATGTTACCGGACGAAAAATCTTTTCTAATGACACAGTCAAATATAACGTGCTTCATTCAAATTATCCAGCAGAGAAAATGTCTGCATTCAAATACCTGGAACATTGTGTGACTCATTTGCCATATAATGATAATAATATTCTCCATGACGGTTTTGTTCTCCTCCATTTACCCAGTCCTCATCTTCAGGACAGCCTGCTTTGTCTCACCCCAGCACCAGAGCAATCACCACCCTGCTGCTGTGATGCACAAGGAAACCAGGACCGTGAACTGTAGCTTGGTCTGGATTGCCTGGGTAGCCGATTCTTTTCATCCAAGGAATTGAACAAATTTGCAAACTGTTTCTACTAGGAAGAAAGACTGAGAAGTATGTTATTGTCCAAGTGTGTAAAGAACTTTTTTACTCCCTGAGCATCCAGTAAGAGACAACCAGGAACATACATTGTCTCTGGCCTTGACTCCTTCCATCCAAAGTTTCATGCTTTACTTCTTTCTTTTTTTTCTTGCAGTTTCACAGAAAGCACCTCCCTGGTTGTCTACAGAGCTGAACTTTGGTGGTTACTCTCTTTCTCTCACAAATATACAGCAGCTACCACACCTTTCCTTCCTCCTGAGGTTTTTCCATCAGATTATTAGGAAACATCCTGGACCCCAGGGTCCAAACTCATCACTTCATCATAGAATCATAGGATGGTTTGGGTTGTAAGGGACCTCTAAAGATCTAGTCCAAGCCCCTGAATATGAGCAGGGACATCTTTCACTAGATCAGGTTGCTCAAATCCTAGTCCAACATGACTTTGAATGCTTCCTGTGATGAAGCATCCACAACTTCTCTCAGGAACCGGTTCCAGAGTCTCACCACCCTCATCACTTTGCCCACATGTGATAGTTTTTCACTATGTCTAACCAAGGGGGCATTCAGTCTTCCCTTGTACCCCAAAAGTGAAGGCAGCTGCCATGGCCAGAAGCTTCTTCACGTTGGTATGACCGCTCAGCCCCCAGCACACTAAGGATTCGTTCATTCTCCTTCTGTTTGATGGTGTTTTGAACACATGAAGTGAAAACACATGGAACAGGCAAACATCCAGGCCTTGGGTAAGGCATTGACCTCTCAGAGCAGAGTGTGTGTGGGACCAAAACAAATTTAAGCATTAACTTTACTACTTCTGCCACATCAGTTTTGACCTGGCTGGAAGCTACTTTGGTTCCAGAATGAAACTGAGCCAGTTCAGGGTGAGGGTATGAATAACCGGGATGTTAAGTTTTTGATAGGCTCTTGATAGGACAGTAACCAGAGGACTTCTCACAGGCTGCATACCCCCCGTGTCCCCTCTACAATGACAGTGACCCCTGAGCTATCAAACATCCTTGATAGGTAGGAGGTCTGCACTGAGATATATCTGAATCTAAGCTACCAGCTTGGGATTTGCTTTGAGCTTCTTACTTCCAAAAGGAAGAGGAAGCCTTTAAAATGGAAACACTTGTTTCAGGTTTTTTTTAATTAGCAAGTAATATGGTGCTCCGTGAATGAAAATAACATTGAAAATGAAGAAAATGCTTCATAAAAGTACATTATGCCAATTTTTTTAATGGAAAAGCGTGCTTGCTTTCTTAGAGCTCATTTTGCCTGCTCTACAGCCATGTTTTTAACCAGATGAATTGCTCTTCCTTCTGCAGGACTTTCTGCACACTTTCTGCAGGAAAGGCATGGATGCACACAATTGTCTTTGTCGATTAAAACTCATTTACAGCTTCAAAATCTGCACCATGTTCTGCAGCAGCTCAGCTGAGCCACAGGCCCACAGCCCCTCCTCTGCCTGAGCTTGATGATATTGAGAGTGGCAACAGATTCTTGCAGGAGTGCTGAAGTTGTGCTAATGCTCTTCCCTGTTTTTCATTTACTCAGGCTCCCTCTCACAACAAGATGACAAATAAGAGCCCCAGGAATCGACGGAATGTCCGTGGACATCTGCTGAGTCCATATCAGCAGTGCTGGTCTAAAATCTTGTCCTCAAAATGATACGGGTCTCTGGAGCAAATTCCCCCATGCCAAAGGATTGATGTATGTGCACAAGGTGCACTGTGAATAGAAAGACAGTTAACCTTTCCCTTATTTGTCCACATGGGAAAAGTGATTTCTATTTGGAATACAGCGATGACACAGAGCGCTGTTCTGGAGCAGCTTATTTGCCTAGAACAGTGATAGCCAATTTGCCATGGGAGACCTAATGGTCCAAGAGCCCTCATGCTCTGCCTAAAGGAAAGACTTCCATAACATCCCCATTCCCTATATGGGCTTTTCATATGAGAAAGAAAAGCCTGTTCAAGAAGCGTGGATCTTACCATGCCTCAATATGATACGTTAGTGACTTTTTATGTAGTAATAATTCCAATAGTACACATTTCTGGTCGAACAAAAATAAGATATCTGCAAAATGACAAATGATTGTCCTTCCTTCTACTTTCTTGAGCTGAAAAAATGTGAGAAACTTCCCACTTCCTGCCTACACAATAGACATATTGCTAGAAGAGCTGGATCTCGATTTCAAACATGAATATAACTTTCAGGTCAAGTCCAGGTCTCTGCTCTTGCAAGATTTTCCTTGGAGAAGGGATCCAAGCCAGACAAATCAATGTACAATTGGATTTGGAGCTTGACTTTCTTTTCCCTCTTGTTCTGATTTTGGAACACCAAAGCTCAAAGGTGTGCCATTACTGTGAATTTTTGCACAAATAGGGAAGACTCAGAACCCTGCATGTTGTCATCACCACGATTATCTTGTGAAGAGCCTGTGGAAGTTTTACGTGGAGAAACAGAGTTGGGTTACTACTGCCAGGTTCAAATATTTGAGTATCATGAGCCAGATTCT
Source organism: Ptilonorhynchus violaceus (assembly GCA_013397565.1). Taxonomy (NCBI): domain Eukaryota; kingdom Metazoa; phylum Chordata; class Aves; order Passeriformes; family Ptilonorhynchidae; genus Ptilonorhynchus; species Ptilonorhynchus violaceus. Next base: position 103,813 of record VZRJ01005287.1, read on the forward strand.
CCCAAGTCCAAACAACATTTTCTTTAAAGAGCAGCAACAAGAGTGTTCTCTTGACTTATCCTGTTATTATTCCTTTGGATCATATTTCCTCTGCAAGCACAAGGGCAAGAAATTTACTTTTTGTAAAAGGCAAGACTCTCATCTCAGATCTTCAGAACCTACAAGTCTAAAAGTTCCCAAGGTGACTAAAAACATCACAGGCATAGTGCTAAATAAACCTGTCTCCAGATGCTGCTTTGTTTTCCAAGCACATTGACTTGGTACCAGGACTTCTCTTTTCTTCAGTGCTTTTTTGTTTCACACACAGAGGGGAAAACAGTGCTTTTTTAGAGGGTAGCATGATAACATTCTTGCAAGTAGGTCCAGAGTCTCTTTTTCCCCTTTGAAATGCCTGTGATTATGAGATATTTTCAGTTTAAAAACTGCCAGGGAAGGAAATTTCTTCAGAAGTCTCCTTTGAGTCAGAGATAAAAGTGATGCCCAGCAGGTATAGGCTAGCAGTAGTCAAAGAAAAGATGAACTCCCAGCAGAAGAGGTGAAATTCACTCCCTCTAGTTCTGCTACTGTATAAGACTATATAATTCTTTATTCCTAATCTTTTTTTTTTTTCCCTGTCCACTGGCTGTAGCAATAAATGTGAAAAAAATCTGCCTGTGAATCTGTGTTCTTAGCCTAATTATCCTGCTGTCTGTGATGTTTTCCCTGAGGATAGGATTTTGTCTACCAGCCATTTCATGCAGTGACCCAGCTCCATCAAGGGGTGACACATCTGGACACCTCTGCAGAAGGTGGAGCACACCCCAGGGCTCTGGGTGCAGGCACCATCTTGGACCTCTGGAAGGCAATCTTCAACTTCCATGTTTAGAAATGGTCTTTTGATATATCAGTGAGCATTTAACATCTTCTGCCTTGATAAATCTGAGGTTTTGGAAAAGTTCATTGATTGTCTCTGGAATTATACAATTGAATGCAATGCTGTGACTGCAGGAAATGTTAAGATCCCTTTGCAGAAGGGAAAAAATTAACCTGGAAAGGCAGGGTAATGGCATCCAGGAACACCAAGAGAGATGCTGGTGGTGAGAGGAGTGCTTCTGGGAAACCTTTTATCTGTCTGCTTTTATCTCCTGCAAACATGTATTACCATTTCAGCCCATATTCCTCATTTGCCCTCACCTCATGGCACACATGTTGGTTCTCACTCTTATTTAAACCTGAGACAAGCCAAACAGAGAAACACAAACTCAGGTCTGTGTCCATGACAATCCCATGCCACCTCCAGCTTCCCCAGGAAAGCCAAATATGGAGAGGAGAGTGAAACAGAGACACCTGTTCTGGCAGGGCAAATTAAAATATTGGATTCATTGGTGCTACAACATAAAATCAATGTTGCACATTAAAGGATCCTTTAATGGATATCAGGGAGGAAATTACATTCTTGTCTGGCTAGATAAATAAACTTTTAGACGTTAACTGTATTCCTAATCCATTTCTAACTCACAGTTCTTTAAGATTGTTGAGGAACAGACCCCTCATAAGCTGCTTCTATCCCTAACTCCAGAAGCATTTACAAAAGGAGCTGCTCTAATACCTGGAAAACTTGAGTTTGGAAGATCAAATTACTATTCCCAGCCAATTACCAGTGCTGTGGGTGAGCGAATCTCCCTGGCTCAGCTCCTGGTGTCTCAGCTATCAGTACAGCTGCTCAGACCATGGCAGTTTCATTGTGTTATTTGAGAACCTGTAATAAAATCCCTTATTTCCATGCTTTCTAAGTAACCTGTACTCCATGCACCCCCACTGTGCCAGTATTGCAGGTAGAAACCAAATAAGCTTGTGCTGACTCCTGCCTACCCAAACAGCAGCCATAACCCTTATATGCAAAATGCCTTTAATACACTTCTTCCAAGTTAACTAAGTGTTGCTGATGTTCTCTGATAAATAAAAGCCCTATAAACTGTTCCCAGTGGTACAGTAGTGAGCAGAGAGAAGTGTATCTAAAGGCAGCTCCTTTACACTGAAGTTTTATATGAAGAATATGCTGAAGCTTCATCATAAATAATTAAATACCTTTCTAAACTATTAATGCAGCTTGTTGATGGCTTCTGTTTTGCTTATGGTGTTTCAAAGATGTTGACTGTAGGCAAGTATAGATCTTTATCTCTGATGAAAAAAAGCTTTGAAAATAGTCTAACACCTTTGCAGTTGAAAGTCTTCCTCCAGACCAGGACTTAAAACTGAAGTGTGCTGTCTGCAAGGCAGCACTCCTAAGGAGAAAGATCTAAAGATCGAAACAGAGCTCGGTAAAGTCACTGCAAACAAATCTATTTGGTGTTTGACCAACTAATGTCAGCCACTTACAAAACACAGAAGCTTCACTCCATAAGGCCACCACCAGAAATATGCTGGGCTAGACAGAAATTGTCTGAAGCAATAATTGGCATTATTGCCAAACTAACACCAAAAGTGGTAATTCAAGACACTTTGGCGCTGAGAAATCAGGTACAAGACTGCAGTACATCACTTTTCCTTACAGTTCCCCTCCATTTAGGAGGAACTTATGGGTATCAAGGCAGACGGTATCTAACTGATGAGTGCTATCCTGGTTTCTGGAGCCTATCGTGATGTTGCAAATAATCAGAACTGTGGTTTTGAACCTGGAGAAATGTGACAGAGCTTTTCCAATTATTTTTCTGTTCAGAAAGATTCGAGGTTTCCAATCAGCTGATGAGGGGGTGCATAAAGGAACCTGGAGTATTCCAGTCTTAAACCTTCACCAAGCACAAATGCCACAGCTCTGGTGCCAGCTTTTTGCAAAATCCCTGTCTAAGCTCACTCTGCTAAGAATGATCCCACTTGGCCATGAGCAATTTCTGTTGTGAGCCACATGCCCTCTGCTCTGAACAGCTCCAAGCTGATCCATAGCTAATATTTCTGTGCACTCTGGTGAAGAACACAGCCCATTAAGGGCAAGTGTCCCAGTGGCTTGCACTAGTGATTTCATGTCAAAATAAAAAATTTTGTATGAAAGGAAACAGGAAAAATTAAGCTCAGAATCAAGAAAGTCTTTCACTAATTATAAGTAGAATCCCAGATGTGGAAAAGCCCCCACTACATCCTTGCCTTTGTTCTACCACTGTAAACCAAGGGAGTGCTTCTGTTGACTCCTGCAGCCTCATCAGAAACCTGGAGCAAGGTCTGCCTGCAGACCTGTTGTTGCAACGTGATCTCTAATCAATTAGGCCAGTTCAAAACAAAATGAGAATACTGAGTGTCACTGGCAGATGGTGAAGATCCGTGCCAAGTAGATAAAGTCCACACATATTTCGGAGGAACATGAATGAAAAGAATAAGCAGAGAAAAATGAAATGCAGGTAGACTTTGGAGCAAAAATGTCTGGGTCATATTCTGCTTCAGCAGGACAGGAATAGCAGAGCAAGGAGTGGTATCAGAGGGGGTGTTCTCCTGCAGCCTGCCCTGAATTACACTCCTGCCTGCATCACTGAGATTCCCAAAATCCTCCACTCACAGACCCTAAACTAAATAATTAAGATCTTGAGTACTTTGCAGTTCAATCAATTTACCTCTGTAAACAAGGACATGCACAGCTTCCTCCCCACCTCATATAGCACTAATTTTTATGGTGTCATGTTGGGGCACCAACCTTTTCTGAGTGCCTGGTCCATCTTCCAGAAGGGGCATATTCAAAACTACCAAAGCATTTTCAAACTGCTTTAGTATAACACTGTGGGTATAGATTCTTATCTTGGCAATTTAGCATCAAAATGTCACTGCCTGATCAAAGTGCTGGAATTCACAGTATTTTTCTTTGCTTGAAGAAGCAAAATTATTAACTAGGTTTTTAGAATAAAACCTTAACACTGTATGTATTCACAACATTTTGCTCCCACTAATTAATTTCTGATCGAATACCCTGCCAGAGGATCATCTTACTACTGAGGTAGAGATCACAGCACACAGAAGCTTAATTGGATGGGAAGAAGTCCCAGAAGGACACAACTCCGCTGCATCTTGACACTGTGATGGATCAAAGGCTGCCAGGGACTGGGCAAAACCGGAACCCTGTGAATGAGGCTGCAAATGCAGTTGCAAGGCTTTGCTGGCAGCAGGGCCCTCATTGCAAGCACCAGAGCATCAGAGCACAGGAGAGTGTGTCCCTCATAAAGAAGAGGGTCTTTAGACAGCTTTGCATGCATGGAGGAGAGGCAGGGTTACATCTCAGCAACGGGATGGTCAGGTGTTCAAAGAGCACTGTGTCTGGGCTGGGATGCCAGCACACCTCAGGTGTGCCTCTGCAGGCACATACCCAAGGCTGGCTGCCAGAGCTCTTGCTTGGGTCCCTCAGAATTGCCTCATCACACCTCGGCATCCTTGCAAACAACATTTCTCTGTGCAGCCTTCAGCAGCAGAGGGGAAAGGCAGGGAGATCCAGGGTGGGCACCATGCCTATGACCCTCCCTCCTGGGCCCACAGGGCAATTGAGGACCTCATCCCACCTGCCAGACCATGCTGCCAGCAGCCACTGCTAGCCACATGCCATCGTGGGGAAAGACTAACCTTGCTGAGGTGGATTCCAGAAAGGGAAGACTAATGCATGCCAGTTCATCTTAGCCAGCTTTAGTCGATTAAACCGGGAATGTGACCAAAATTCATCCAACAAAAGCATCCACAGGACAGCTCCTTACTGCAAGAAATTAGATTGGCAGCAGTTATCTGTTCTCTCTTCCCTGTTTTAGGTGAAGAGTGTGAAGGATTTGGTCACAGGTCAGCACCTGTCCTGCAGTGACTTTAAGGCCTGTCTTGTTTTCAACACATGGTCAGTATCTCGTTGTCTGAAGGACATGGGGCAGAACCCTCAAAAGAGTTCTTCTGTGAGGCTAAAGGTTGATGCAGTAATGAGAAACTCAACACACAGCATCTCCAAATTTTAATCAAAATTGAATATTGGATCATTTTAATGAAATTAATCCATCACTTCTGCTAACTGAACTGTGGTTACATGACCTGGGGCAAACTGAGGCAGTCCCTGTGGAAAACTTCTTCACACTACAAGCAAATTAAAAAGAAATATGCAGGTCTTCTTTAAAGAAGCCTTAATTCAGTTTGTTGCAAACCTGACTCCAAGCTCTGCCAGCAGCCTGATAATGCTGCTAAAAGACAGTTGTACTCTGCTGCAGAAAGAAAGGGGAGCAGTTCTTCAGTTCTCTTCATTCAATACTGAGATGAAAGGTCCTTTCCTTTACAAAAAAGTTGCTAGCTCTCAGTAGACCATAATCCTCATGTAGGAGTCTTAAGGTTAACAGCCTGGGTTGGAACATTTGTCTTTTGAAATGTCTTTCCTGCTTGGATAAATCATTCCCTTCCCTCTATGCAGTACCTTTTTTCCCAGTAGCCATTCAAAAACGAATGAAAAATCTATGAAGGAATTGTAGACAAAAGACAGGAGGCACCTCAAACTTACAAGGAGTTTTGAAAAGACCTACAGAAAACACAGATGGGTGTGTGATACATTACTTGTTTTATTAGCAGCAGTCGTAGTAGCTCACTGGAGCCTCTGAAGCATCTCACTCACTCCTCTGGGTGACTCATTTCTCCCGCATCCCAAACACTGCAGCCCATCACAGTGGAAAATACTGACTTTGCAGGGCAGCATTAAGGAGTGAAGAGTGTGCACTCTGAAAATTCCCATGCTGCCCTGCAACGAAAATAGACCTTGCAGAAATAAAGCAGTGCCCAGGTGTGTGCACAGACTTGACATTTGAGAGATTGTCATCATAGCAGCATTAATGAAGTCTGCACTAATGCTCGTCACTGGTTGTTCCTGGGTGAAATATGTGCAGATTCCTGACACCCCAGTGATTTGTTGCAGAAATCACACAGCAGAGGGTAGCAAAGGACATTGTAAAAGGAACCTGGATCATGAGTGAGGTGGGCCTGGCATGTTTAAACCTGCTCAGTCTCCAGAAAAGGTATCACAACAGGATGACGGTGCATATCCAGACATGAGGACATGCAGCAATTACTGGGTCCTCCCCTACTGACTTCACCTGCGCTAACCAAAGGTGCAGGTAATTTCTGCCACAGTCTTCATGTGGAAAATAAAGGCTGCCAAATTCTGGCCTGTGCTAGCTGGACTTCCCCAGACAAAGCTGGGAAAGACAAGCACAAACCAGCACAGACCAGCAGCTCCTCCTGGAAGGCAGATCCATGAGGTCCCACCCTTAAGGAAGGACACGAGCTGGTGTAGGGACACGAGCTGTGTCACACCACCTGCATGTGGGGCCAGTCAATGGGTCTTGAATACCTTAGCTTCCTTGCTGACTCCTGGATCTTGCTATCCTGATCATGCAGGTTACATCCAAGTCAGCATCCTCTGAGACCAAATCCAGCTCGTGGCTCCTGCTGAGGGCCACTCCAGGGGGGCAGCATGGATAAGGCTGCACCGGTCTGGGCTCCCGTGGCTCTCTGCAGCCCCCAGCACTCCCCTGGGGGCCTCAGACAGATCTTCGTGCTGTCTGCCAGGGCCTGTGAGATGCATCCTCAGTTCTGTGAGATAAGACCATTCTGCTGGTTGACTGTGACTCACCCTCCATGCTTTTTCAGACTCTGCAACCAAAGAACCCCAGAATGATAACCAACATCTCAGAGATCTTCCCTGGGTCCAGGGAGAACGAGGGCTGAGTACCACAGCAGGGGAGGCAGCCACCAGCTATAAGCACAGCTCCCCTCCACACCACTCCAGGACTGTGAGCACCAGGCAAGGTCCACGATATTTCAGTTTCTCAGAAAAACCTGCTGTTACTGCAGATCTGTGTGTGAGGCAGCACAGCTTGACAGAGGGTTTCTTTTGTTCCCACTGCTTTCCCCTTTCTGCTGAGTAGACAAAAGCAGAGAAATGTTTTCACGGCAAGAAAAGCAAAGAAATATATTAATATAAAGAAAAACAGGACAGGGAAAAAACAAATACAAGGAGTAAGTTAAACTTAATGTTTTCCTGGTGTTTCTCAGGCCTTCTACATATTAGCTGGCGTGAAGCTGGGGATGCCTTCCTCTTTGCAGAAGCAAGACCTCAGTTGATTGAACCTGCAGTCTTGGCTCAGGGACCAGAAAACAGCCTCTTTTATTTACTGGTAGAAACACAGCCATAAGGTTGTGTCAGTGATCTGGCTCTGCAGGAACATGTCTCATACAGTGTTTTGCACCCAGAGTTGATGCATCCCAGATTTACGTAGCAATCCTGCACTTGACGTCCTGTTAAGATCCTCACCGGGATGGAGGGCTGAGCTAACTCCAGATCCTACCACGTGTTCCTCACACCCTTCTGCAAATCCCTTCCAGGAAAAGTCATCACCCATGTATCCCAAAGTGGGCTCCAGAGAGTGAGGCTTTCACCACAGTTAAGATGATTTGGGGCCCCACACCTTCACTCTGTCCTTGTGAGCACAGACCGATGCTGCAGGAGGGCCCATGGCAGCTCCATTGCTGCAGTAAATGCTCTTTGCAGAGATCAAGGGACACCCACCTTTGGCAAACGATGCTCCACTGCAAACTAAGAACCTGAGAGCCACTGCAGCTGCAGTGCATCCCAGCCGAGGGCTGCACTCCCGCAGGTCCTTCCTGCGGCCTCAGGGGAAGCCCCACAGCAGCTCCTGCAGGAGTCCGGAGTGGGCGAGAGGTGCCCAGCACCCTGCCGTGCCTCCCGGTGCTCCAGAGCAACCACGTGCTTCCCGCCAGCTGCCTCCCTTAGACTGATGCAAACAAGCGGGATAAGAGGAAAATCTGAGTGACAGGGCACGGCGTGTGTCCCTGCCCCTGAGCTGCAGCAGCGCAGAGCTGCGGTGGCGGCTCCCGTCTGTGCGCACGGAACCCGCAGGTGCTGCTCGGGTTCTGTTCAGCTAACTCAGACATTTCTCATGTCAGCACGACCAGACAAACACCGTGGGAAGGAAGGAGGGGTATCTGTGCACACTGATTCCTGTTTCACTACATCCATAACCTTAATATCGCATTAACACAGCAAGCGCATTGATGCTGTAATTGAGTCCCAGCTGCCTGAACGCTCCTCTTAATTTAGTCATGCTACTTTAGCTTTGTTGTGAGTTACAAATCATTCTTGCTCTCAAGAAGCAAATTAATTTACAGATGTTGCAAGAGATAGGATTACCCAGCAGGTTTTCTTTTTTTAACACATGCAATGTATAAACTTTATTAAATGAAAGCAATTTCTTCAGGGAAGTCCAACAGGCACTTACACTGATGGCAGAGGGACACAAATTACAAAGGTTTTTGAGCTTCAAGGAGCATCACAGTCTCCTTGCAAATGATTTGAAGGAATTCTGCTGCAAACAATACAGCAAAGCAAGAACACAAGTTGTATCCTGTACCTGTAGAGATTTTTTAATACTCATTGATATTTCAAGGACACAGATATTATGCATATACATATATTATTATTAGAACATGAAGTGTTGGCTTGTTTGAGGTTGGTGGCATCTTTTTTACTCTGAGCAAGCTTTTTCAGTCAGTTTGAATCTTGCCATGGTTTTGGTCAGCTTTTCAAGGAGAGGTTATTTTATTGACCCAATAGTTTGAGGTTAAAATTTAAAACATTCCCTACTTTTTTACAGTGATCTGTGTATAGACGAGTTATCTAAGTTTATTAAATAATAATACTGGGTTAAAGCAAAACCAATCTGTTCTGGACTACTGGCAAGCAGCCATACTCTTGTGCAGCCTCTTTATGCCATATTTACCCCATTTCCAATCACCACCTTGGTCATGCATTTACTGAATTACGTGGTTGTGTTGGGGAAGGTGCACTTTTGCCTGTTTGAGTGCTGTTCCTAATTAAAATAATTAGAGACAGTGTCAACAGATGGTGCTGAAGAGCAGCAACATCACCCTGGACTGCTGTAACATCAAGAATACTCCTAAAGACCTACAACCGCTGTCACCAGCTGCTGATTACATAAACTTCCAGTGACCTGTACTTCTGGAGATATTGCACTGTTTCCAGCTATCAGTACCTAATAAACTTTGGTATTTCTACAAAAACACCTTAACATTTCAAATAAATATCAAAATTTCATTTCATACAATAATAATATGCCTTTATATTTTTTAAGCCATCTTCTTTAATGCCTTCTTTGGAAGTTGTCTGTGATGCAGTTTCAATACGCATTCTCCGCTCTTTTGGAGTACTCTGGAGACTCTGATACTATGATTTATGGGATGAAACATTGCAACCTGTACTGCCAGTGATCTTTCTGCCTTGCTGCACAAGCTCTGTACATGGTATTGACACAGGGAGACCATCTGGAGATGAGCTGGTGAAATAAAGTTTATTTTGAACAGGGTGATGTCATGAGCTTGAGTTCAGTGATACTGACCCCAGGCCACACATTTAAGATGAAAATATGCCAACTGTTCCCAGCTGGCAGTTTAACAAAAATACATGAGTCTTGAAGGGCATGGAAACCTGCTTTTGGAGGCTGTTTACTCTCACGGAGCTCTGAGAACTGTAACTTTCTTCACACTTCATATATCCAAGAGCTAGCTCATGAAAAAAAAATCAATCCTCTTACTTCCAGAAGAGATTAATTCAATATTGCTCTGAGAATTTAATAACAAGATTTTAAAGAAATGCTGTAACATAACTAAAATCTACACCTTTTTCCTGGTTTTGGCTGGGATAGTTAATTTTCTTCCTAGTAGCTGGTACTGTGCTATGTTCTTTGCTTCTGAGCAATCGGATGCAATATGTTGACCCATGTTGTACAAGAAATCAGATTTTTCCTTCTGGCTCTTTTTTGTAAAATCCATAACTTTCAGTCTTGAATGCTCTTATACAAGAGAAAAATTAAATTGTATCAGGAGAGGAGTGAAGGATGCACACTTTGGATACCACTGCACACAAATCTTGTTGAACCAGCCATGGGTTTCCCACAGCTGATAAGGAAATCCCTCTGTGCCTCTTTCATCTCTCAAATAAATTGTAAAAGTTTCAGCTTGTACAGCCCCTTACTACAGACACCAATGTCTGTAAGAATGGGACATTGCACTTGGCTGGGGCCTCTAGATTTGGCTTGGTTCCACCTAAAAGTAGTCACAGCAAAACTCAAGTAAATATTGGCATCTCCAAGGGAGAGCTGAATTGCTCCCTCCAAGGACTGCACAGAGCTCAAGAAAGTGAGGCTCCAATACCTTGGATGCTGTTTGTGTGATGAGTGTATGTTTAGGTGTAGCTTCAAGTTAAACATTAAATCTGTCACATCACAGCTCATCAGATTCTCATCAGGTATAACACTGAAATTGCCAGTAGGTTGTATTTTGGTGAAAGACCAAACCAGTCACAGGATCCTTCACTTGACATTTTTAGCAATCTCTGTCTGCTTGCTCAAAATTGTTCATGATTGAACATGGAACGTGTGCAACTTCTCTCTGTCAAACCTCCTAAATTGATTGAAATAAATAGTTTCAAGACAGACACATATAATGCAACAAAACATCCCACAATACATAAAGTGTGAATGAATGGTGCTGGCAAGGACTGAGATGCTTGTTTCAGACATCACATCGTATAGAACTGAGTATGTGCGACTTAGGAAAGGTCAAAAACCTTAAAAGAGCTGAAGGCCATCCCCTCCCTCGAACTCTAGAGATGTTAGCACTCAATTACTGACACACTAATTTCTTTTTTCCCAACACACCATGACATTTTGATGCCAGATAACTTTTGATGTTTTGTAACCAAACCTTGGAGGGAGGTTGAATGTCACACATTTTTATTTGGATTCTTGGGTTTAATACAAGTGACAGTTGGATTTTTTTCTCCAGCTTATTCCAATATTCCAAAAAGATTTACGTTAAAGACTCATCCAGGCACCTTGTCTTGGAGGTATCAGAGGATCTGGCATATGTAATTTGTTAACTGAACATTTGTTTCCCCAAGAGCAATACATGTGTCACTTGTGCTCTGAAGCAATGCATCTTTCTTCAATGGTCTGCACCCACTTCCTCTGATTCATGGGACAGATGGCAAGGACGAGTGATATATCTGGCCCCATGCCACACAAAGCAGATTCAGGGGACCACGCTGAGGGCTTTGCAAGGTCAGACTTCAAGTACCTCGTGTACCCAGAGGTTGGCCCACACCACGGTGCCAGTTTGTGATGCAGAGCTCTTCTGCAAGTCAGCTTTGCCTCCTTTCCACCCAAGTAGCCATTCCACAGGGATGGAATAGAAATTTAAGCTGAGGAAAGATAGGACAGTAGGTGTGCATGACCATCGGCATGTGGCTGGCCACCATCCCAGGTTGCCAGAGGAGCCCCCTGCATCCAGCAGGGTCACAAGGAGATAAATGGGAGCCATCACGCAGATGGCAAGGCCATAGAGTCACTGACAGAAGCATTGACAAAAAATATCAACCTTGTCCTCACTTAAAGCTTGAAAGACCTTCCAGGTCTCCTTGGTGGCAGTAGAACACGTTAACCTTAGCTACCCGCAATGCACCACAAAAATATTTTGTATGCGGCTAAACCACAGTGTAAGAAGGTAAATCAAGCCTGTATCTGTGAAAGAGAGTTTTAAAGTTTTCAGCTCAGAATATAAATGTCAAATCACTAAGCTGTCCCAGTGTACATGCTGGGGAATCTGACCTGCCCCACACTGCTCCCCTCTCCTTGAGGCTCAGCCTAAGTCCCGCCTGGCCCAATTTGGCTGAATCAGATTTCAATCTCCTATTACAGTCAGATTTTAAAAGCCTTGGAAGAAAAAATCCAGGCTGTGCCTGGAATCTCACCCTTGTTTACACAATTTTGATTTCAGTGGTCTATATACTGAAAAGATGAGCTATTGCCTGAGCACTCACACCATGCCACAAGACAGTCCTGCGTTTTGAAGACCAGCCAAAATCTGAGTCCATACACACTTCCAGGTACTTTCAGATAAAATCTACATTATGTTACACTGATCATATACCACATAATTTTAGAGAATAAAATAAATACCATTCCCCCTCAAAAGGAGCATTCTGCATGGGAGGGGACCCAAATGCTTTTCATAAAACATCAGCACGTGTTCACCCTTCTGTGCATGAACCAAGCAGTGACAAAGCAGTGATCGTTGCTCTAGTATCTGCCGAGCCTTTGTTTTTCTATTGCTACATAAAAATCAGGTAAGATTTTTCCTGAAATATTTTGCTTGAATAAACTACATCAGAAGCACACAAACCCAGTCTGTGTCATTTGATCACCAGTATTTTCAAAAAATGTTTTATTTCCTTCTAGAGCAAAGCTGAGCCATTAAAATAATTATTTGGTTGGCAAAATTAATCAATACCATTTTGAGCAACAAAGATAGCTTAAAAAACAAGCAAACCAAGACCAACTCTCCAGCTGCTGAATATTTTATTCTTTTTTACTTCATACACCTGAGTTCTGAAGGCTTGTACAAAATATAAAATAAAACCCCGGGATGGTTTTACTGATCTTAAAACTGCAGCTTTGTATTTTTTAATCATTTATTGTAAATACGAAGAGGGGTAAGAAAACTGTCAGTGTATCTACTAAAAGCACTTAACCGTTTGCATATTATGTCATTACTGTTGCAATGAAAGTTGGCTTAGATGATTCAATTTTTTTAAGAAATGCCAATTTTATTACAATTCTTTCTGCAGAAATGTGTCCCGTTTCAGGGAGAAATTCACTGAGGAGTGAACTTCCATTTAAACCCTTTTGATTTCTCATCCAGAAAAAAACCCACATTCAGTTCTGCTGAAGGAGGAAGGGCCTGCTTTGCCTCCCCACAGCTAATGGGAATGCACCAAACAGAAGGCCACTGAGAGAGAAATAGAAGGAATTATAAAAGCACAAACTTCCCTTACTAGCAAAATTCAAAATAAAATACACACAGCAGCCCCAGCTGTGACAGGGAGTGCAGCAGTATGAAGAGATGAACATTTGGGTGGAACGTAGGCAGCAAATCCTTCCACACATGGATGTATGTACTCTGGCTTGCAGAACCAGGTCCTGTGAGGCTGAGCAGCTTTTGCAAGATGCTGTTTGAGGGCACCTGGCACCCAGGGGTGGAAACCACGAAGCCCTCAGACAGCATCATGCAGATTTAAGTCCCTAATGCAATATAAAACATATTTGGTCCACTTCGTGACCTGGGAGCTTGCTTTGGCTTAGTTTTTTCCCCAAGCATTTGTTGTTAAGTTAATTAAGCACTTAAAAATAACAGTCTCTCACTTTCCAGAGACTCCACACAAATACTAATCTGCCTTCTTCTAAAGGCCAGATTTTCTGCAAGGGCAAATCAATACAGTTTCACTGATTGAAGATCTGGTCTTAAAAGTCTATCCAGTGCATTAAACCCAGCACAGTATGACATGTGCCTTGGCAGTAGGACAATTCTCCGGAGTAATATTTGAGGGAAACTCGGCAATTAAAAAAAAAGCTCTGTTTTGAAATGCTGCCATTTCTTTAATCAGTGCTGACCACCACAGTCTCTCCTCTTGTGAACTGCACAGTTACAGCTGGAGGTTCACCATCACTCTCCTCGAGCTTTAGTGCAGCATTGTCCAAGCCGGTGTTGCTGGGCTGTGGTGGGGCTGTGGCTTCTGCCGTCCGAGTAGGAACGGAGCAGTACAAGATGAAGCCCACCATGATGATAACGAAGGACAGGATGTAAAGACCTGAAAACTGGCAGAGGAGAGAAAGAGATGCATTAAGTCTTGCCTGATGTAAGAACATGTCAATGTGGCATAACAAAGTACGGACTGTGACTGCCAATCAAAGACCTTTATTGCTGTTAGCATTTAGTTTTTACAGAGACATAGAGACAATGAATTTCTCATATAGAGACAATGAGCTTCTCAGTATTTTTCTAGTTCCTCTTGGTACTTAGGCAAAAGACATGTGGTTTGATACAATACATTGAGCAAGTTTCCGATACAATAAAGTTAGCAACTTCTAAACCAGATATTTGCAGTTCCCACAACAAGTTTTGCTGACAGCTCTGTGTTCTTGTTTCACTGCTCATTCTTCCCAAGGTTTCTTGCCAACAAGGGAGACTATATCCCCTGACTGTCCTGTCCGTAAATATACGTCGTTCCTCACATGTCAGTGCTGCCTTGTTTCAAGAATGCAAAAGCTACCTTCCTTGTAAAAATTATTTTAATGAGCTGCATTCAGGTCCAAAAACCAAAATTCAACATCTCCATTTACTTAAAGACTTAAGCTGTTGACTGGTTTTCTCTGCATGTCATTCCTAACACTGATGGATAGGGAGTTTCCTCAAGTGTACATACAAGAATCTTAACAAAGAGAACAAATGGTTGTAAACACAGTCATACTGAATGAAAGTTCTTCACACACACAAACGCTGAAACACTCTACCCCTAGAGAATTTTAATCCAACATATACAAATATTTCAGATTCTGTCAAGAGATGTATCTCTCCATCCTACTACAAGTCACCAGAGCAGCTGGTTCTCTGCACAGATCTCTTAACCATCTGCAGGGCTAGATAAGCGTTATTACTGGATCAAAACCACTTCATTCTCTACACCCAACAGGTCCCTGAAGGGAAGGAGACTGGGGTTCCTTTTACAAAATTGGCATTTGTGCTCTGCAAAGAGTGGTGTGAGGTAAGAGTATGAACTGCCAAGGTACATCAGGCTCACTTGCCTGATAAAATTCCAATAATTGCCAAGATTCATCTGCCTTGACAGAAAAATAAACGCTTACTTCATAACACCAGATTCAATAACACCAAGTGTTTAAGTTATCCACAGCCAGGAACACTTTTCAGCAGATTTACTAAAATCCTCCATATTCCCTTTGTCAAACCACACTGATCAAACAGCAAGAGGAAGGGCATAGCGTATCCTACATACCTCTGTCAATATTCTCCAATCTCCTCAGCTTCCTTAGACATACTTGAAAAATATGTTCTAGTTTATCAGGATGAAATGAATGGTAGGACCTAGACAGTGGACTCTGATCCAAAAAATACTGAGGCATCTACAATTAAGGCATTGCAATTCCTAGCTGGCAGTCACTTGGCTTGGAAACCCTTGGACAGCAACACAAAAGGAAAAGCAGACTGAAACACAGTGGCCTTGTGTCAAGTGCCCTCTCTCCTCACCTTGTTGGCTGTTTGCCTGGAAGAGCTTGGACTGAAGTGTTCACTCCGCACAGGAGGAAGCACCAAGCTCTGAACATATCCCAGCAGAGGGAGCAGGATTGCCCATGGTCATACCCCCGACTGACCTGTTCCCACATCAAATGGGCAGAGCCTGGGTCTGTGTCAAATCAGCTGCACAAATTCTCCAGCCTAAGGCCATGAGTGAGCACGTGCCTGTATGCAAGGACCTGTGGCTAGCAGGTGACACTGGGCAGTCACAGAAACAGATCTCTCTTGCAGCACAGCACGCACAAGGCTGGAGGTGCCTCTGATCCTGATGGGTTAATTCCTCCAAGAGCGGATACAGTACCCAAGGCAGGGCGCCAAAGCTGTTGCAGTGCAGCTGTGACTCGAGGCCTGCCTGTATTTTCGCAGCTATTGACATAGGTAAATATTACCCATGCTGCTCCAACACGACTACACTTTTCTTTCCCCCTTTTGTTTTTGGGGAGAACCGAGTGTTCTTTTTCTGTATTTTTTTCTTTTCTTTTCAATTTCAAATATTGCAACAATTTCATTGCTTCAGGCACTGCTTTCAGTGCAGCTTGTATCCCCATTCTGTTCTCACTACTGAGCCTAAAGACTACTTTAACTGTTATTGGAGGACTTGTAACTCCATCTAGTGTCTGTTTGTACAGTATACTCCCTTCCATAGGGTTTTATACAACAAGAGCATTTGAAGAACATTTTCAGTATCTCTTGATGAATTACAGGTATCTATATAATTGATACCATTATGAAGCACAGCAAAGATTCATTATGGAGTAAAAGAAAACAAAAAAGTTCAAAACAGGCATGCAAAATTCACATTTCACTTAAAACAGACATGGTTGGGGCTGAAAAGTTAAGTGCATTAGCAAAACACTGTGCACAAGTCAAAACTTCATCAATTCCTGAGCCTGGTCTGCGCTGTGGTCGCTGTAAGTTTGTCCTGCTCCTGTATGTTTGTTTCAGAGCAGGCTCAGATCATGGCAATTCAGAGCTCTCCATGGCTCTTTCCACTCTTCAGCCCAGCCAAGCCTCCAGCAGCTTGTTATGAAATATCATGTGATAATAGGGAACACAGAGTGATTCTCTGTATTTTTGCTTGTAGATTCCTGTGTCCAGGGTTCTTCTTAATCCAACAAACATCCTACTTGGTTTATTTGCCCCATAGATAAAGAAACTACATGGTAAACTTGGCAATCGGAGTTTGTACTGCTACGTGTTATGTTACAAGCCACGTCAAAATCAGGCTATCTCAGTTTCTGGTTATATCAGATAAGAGATCAGGTAATATCTTGTTATCTCAGATCCTCTGATTACTAAAGATGTGCATTATTATTGCTCCCCTTTTTGCTACTTCATTGTTTCTAACCAGAGATGTAAGTTCCTATTTCAATAAATACCTGAAATTCTCTCAACACAATCCCAAAGTCTTCTCTAATTCCTTTTTCCTTTTTGCTACCAGAACATGCCACTGTTAGCAATTATGAGATGGTCTGCTCCCAGAAAAATCTCTTCCCAAAATAAGATAAAAATCCTGAAAAACAGAATTTTAATATATCCCTTCCAAAGCTCTTAGTTCCTCCTCTTCACTATTATGAATATAAATTTATAATCACTTCTTGAGTTAAGCTATCCAGGTACCAAAATACACATTTGGAAGTGACTTAGAAAGGATTTAATTGTTAGAGCGTAAGTAAGTTTGCTTCCTGCATTCATTTTTAATGGATGCTTTGTAGCTTGGAGCAAAGTTTGGAAACCAAAACAGGGAGGAAAGCTGAGCTAAGAGACTCTTGAAAAGGAAAATCTAGCTGCTGTCAGACCCTACCATTACCAGACCTCTGCACTGCCTTCATTTTCAGAAAACAAATTTGACCTAAAAGCTTCTGGCTGAAGAGAAAGCAACCACATGGAATAATACAAATTAAGTTCTTAAGCAAAGTTCACAAGCTTCTCACTCAGCCCTTCCAGTCACCGAGCGACTGACTCAATTACTCCAATTGCTTTAATGAGCTGGGTTCTCACAAACAATTCTAGATGAAAAGTGGAGGGTGGAATGAAATCCTTTTAGCACTGTCATTTATCTTGAGCAGACACTGCCAAAAATATTTTAGAGCACAATAAAAGTAACTGCCTTTTTGAGAGTGTACAGAATAATATATTTATCTGTATTTTTTCAGTTCCTTTAGTCTCTCCTTAGCAGTAGCACTGAGAGAGCTTGATTCTCATCTCAAGATGCTGATAATGAACAGATTAAATTTCTAAAAGAAAATGTTTTCTGAAAAGCAAACTGGTCCTCTTTCAGACACCAAATGCCTTTCAGGACAGGGAAGTTTCAAACCCTCTCTTTGGACACTTGGAGTGATGAACCAGATCTAACATACAGTTCCACACAGGGCTTTCAGCAAGAACTCTGCCATTTGAACACCTCAGGAAATTATTTACTATCTTTAACATTAACTTATTCCTTCAAGTGTGAAATGGTTTGAAAATGGCTCTCTGGTTAATGGTGCAAGGCTCTGTTATTAACTAAGCACAACTCGTCCTGACTGACACCTGCCACCAATGAACAATAGAAGCTGCAGAAATGTACAGGTGCAAACCACTGTTCTGGGGCTTCTGAGAACATTATGCTTTATTTATAATTTTGGAGTAGAAACATAACTGAAAGAATGTGAAAGTGAAGGAATGAATGTACTCACCTTGTAGTGAAAAAGGAAAAGCCCAAGGAACAGACTGTAGAGATCCGCAGTCAGAATCCCCAGGTTGACTGAGGTTGCACTGGTAACTTTAATCACAACTGGCATGAAGCTATAGAGCCCAAACATGCACAGGGCAAAGATTGTGAACAGCAATGCTGTAAAACAACATGACAAGTTACTCCTCAGGCACAGAACAATGATTTTAAAGAACACTGATATTCTTCAGATGCTTTAAAACTATGCATTTTTATCTTTTATGAAAAGGTCTCCTAAAAGATATGGGAAAGTACATGCAAGAAAAGCATTGGAAGATTACTTTGTACTGCAAAAATTACTGTATCTACACAAGAAAGTTCTCATTCATTCCTACATAACATAAGAGCTGACTGAAGAAATTTAGAGCCACATTTCATGAAAACATTTAGTTCTGTTCAGGTCAAAAAGTGTTACAAAAACAATTTTTCCAGTATTTCATTTAGGAATGACAGCAGGAAAATGTTCTTGTGATGTTCCAACACCAAACACGTCAGTAATTAAACAGGTTTAATTGTTAGTTGTTTCAACTTCTTTTGAAAAATTATTTCATATTGTATGTAAAACGCAAAACCTATTTTAATGTTCAATCCTGCAAACCCTCTCTTTGCTGAGCTGCAAAGTTTACACAAAATAAACTTGTGAAATATATTAATGCTGCTTATTATTCAGAGAAAGAAAAGGAAAACCCCAGCATTCAAAGTCTAAATGATTACAATTTTCCAGTGTTCTGTAACATGCACATCATTTTGTCATACACATACCAACTGTCCAGTTCCACTGAATTCTCATTAACTCCCTGTGTTCCACAATGGCTCTAGAGTTAGAGAAAAGATACAATACAGTAAAAAAGGAAAAAATAATCATACTCAAATAGAGAATTTAATTACCAAAATATATAAGAAACATTTTGATTTATAAGCCATTCATTTTTTGTTTGAAATTTTACTGAATGACACTAACTCAAACATCTAACAAGCACGAAAAAGACTTGAAAATTAAAGTGCCTGAAAGTCAAGGGCAGTGTTATTTAATCTTATACCTTCATCACAGACTTTTTAATCCTTCAGCGATTTGGTTTTATTTGATATACCATTTGAGGAAATTATTAACTATAATGATGAGAAATGAGGACCGTATAATTCATTAGATGGACTTTAGTGCATGTGGTCTGTTACTCAAATGTGGTTATTTGTAAGAGTATACATGGCTTCATTTTAAACTCGAGTTAAATATGGAAGATCTGCTAACAATTATCTCTTAAGCTTTTCCACAGAGAAAATCCATTAAGAAATACATTCCTGTGAACAGTCCTCAGCATACTGAGTGTCCTCACAAACATCAACAAAATCAAAAATACAGCCAAGTATTGTATGTGTTCAATTGCAGGAGTCTAGCTTTAGAACTGCTGTAGTAAGAGTAGTGCAAATAAAAAGGATATAAAACAGATGCTGACCACCAACAAAAATCAATTCAAGTGGAAGGACTCCCATATAGGCCGAATGCAGACGTAAAAAAGAATTAATTTAATAACATCATTTCAGGCTATACAAGTAATCATCTGTAGAATATTCTTAATTAGTTTTAAAATAAATATTAGATCCTTACAGCTGTAGACCGCTGATAATAGTCCCAAACAAGCCCACCATTCCTAGAAACTCCACTCTGCTCAGATTTTTCACAATGTATTCCTCACTCACATTAGAAATGGCATACAAAGAAGCACCAAGAAGCACTAAGACATCTCCAATCACCACGCCACTACCTGTACAGAAATATTAATCCACAATAAGGGTAATGCTGCAAACACTTTTTAACTTTCCTTAAAAAGACAAGCAAATTTATCTCAAACATCTCTATCTTCCTAGCACATGTCAGGGTAAGGGGAAAGGAAGGAAACACCTCCTGTGTGTGCAGAGGAGTGTCTGAGCACAGACTCTGCTGCCTGCTCTTCACCCTGCATAGTGTGGAATGAGTTAAACCCAGCATTTACAACTCATCCTGACCAAGACACTGCTGTATCATCTGGTCCAATTCTACTTCTGCTGACCTGAGGCACTATAAAGAATTGAGAAAATTCCCAGTTAGAGATGCTCTCTGCCGTTTGTGAATATTGTCTGCACTTCTGCAGTAAGGCCTGATTCAAGCCTTGCTAAAATCAGTCTATTGATTTTGGCGGGACCTGGACTCAGCTTCAGGTTTATGACAGGTCTTGAGTGGGCACTGCAGATGGGCAGTACCATGTGTCCTGCTACGATGTATTTATACTGTACAAATGGGACTCCCTGTGCTACAATCACTCATCATTAAATGTCTTTATGCATCAGCTAAATAGCAAGAGGATCACTGCTGTTTAAATACTTCGATTGATTTAAAATTTCCTTCCCTAAGCCAGTAGGTAATCACTAAGAAAATACGTCTAAAATATGAGGGTAAGCAGTACCAAGGATCCCCAGGTCAGCAAATAGAGAACAACTTTCTTAATGTCTCATTTTTCTCCCTCAGGACCAAGATACTTCTATCACACAGCAGTAAGGCTAAACTTGAGTTTGTGTTATGTTTTACCTACAGTAAGGCCCCAAAATAACACCACACAGGCTTATCTCTATACTGCCTGATGAAGGCAATGCCCTGAAATTTACCTTGTCTCATACCCTCTGGCTCTGAAAATTCAAAATTCTTATTCAAACTAAGATCACTATGATATGGGTTGATTTAGGCGTCTGTCACAGAGAAGATGAGACCTGCCCTTATCTGCACCCAGTTGGATCCCGGCACCCAGAGGCCAGCCTCCCTTGCAGAGGTCCCAGGAACCCTGGCATCCTGTCCCATCTCCTTTTGCTCTCTTGTAGTAAGCCCCTGCTTTCCAGGCTGGACCTTGGGGATACACCGATCATTTCTGTTGGGTCTGCCAAACATAACTTGGAGAAGTCTGCTGCTGTGAGCAACTTTTTATTTGGTACTTGTACTCAAAGAAAACTGCAAATCAGAGAAGTCTGGCTACCACCAGGCTGATAACTGTATAAGCAAGACAAGGTTTGCAGGGAGAGGCAGCTACTTCTGTTAAACCATCTCACATGATAGTCAAAGTGAACAAGCTTTCAAGAATGAGACTTCCCATCACATCTAATAAACAGCAGCAAAATTTAAGCTTTACACAAGCGTTTCTCTTTTTAAGGTGAAAGAAATAATCCAAACACACAAGCAAAAAAATTCCACAGCTCCCCATAAAATCAACATCTCCTCTTCTTGGACAAGAATTACAAGCAGCAGCATGTTCTCTTTCAAAACAGAACTATATCTGCTCCTTTTTCTGCTTTACAAGTTCCTGCCCACTGTAGGAAGCATCTCTCTGCTCTTCTACCCCACAATAAAGGACTCCTTACCTTCACTGTCCTGCCTCCCTGCCAAAATGTCTGCACCCACCATTGCTCCTACACCCAGCAAACAGATGGCAACAGCAAGAAAATGTATTAGCCTGTATCTTGCTTGGAGAATGAACCACGACAAAGCCATCAGCACAGGAATCCCGAAACAGTCCAGGAGCTGTGTGTACAGAAAAACGGTTTGAGTTAGAAATCCACCCCAAATCTGGACTGCAACATGCTGAAAGCAAATGTACAGGATCTTACCTTCAATCACCAGATGTTAACAAAACCTGTTGCAAAGCAATCCAGTACATTTTTTTAAAAGAGGGGTGAAACGCATATTTCACCATTAAAAGCATTTTCCAAGTGCAGGAGGAGCTGGAGCAGAGGTCCTACCAGGTCTCCTGGTAGGAAAGCACTGATTTAGAAACTCGTGTAATGATGCATCTAATCAATCTGTGCAGCTTCACAAATGAATGCTAGAATGTTGCTCTGAAATAGCATTGCTCCCCAGGGCTCCATGTACACAAAGTAAAAATCTGGAACTATTGATGGATACAAGTAATCTGATTTCACATTGACGTGACAAGGATCTGACCCTGCAGCTTTGGGTTTGGGGGGTTTTTTTCCTCCCTTCTCAACTGGATCACACTAAGAAACAAAATTGGTATGTGTATTGGAAGCCATGTGCAAAACCGGTAGAAACCGGAAGGGAAGAACGGCTTTTCTTAAGTCATCTTGCTAATCTTGCAGCTTCTCACAAAAACACGTACAAGCCACCAAGGCATTTTCATCACTCTGTCAGAGCTAACGCTCAATTAGTCAGAAGCAGGTAACCCAGTCTAATTCACCCATGCCCCAGCAGCAGACACACAATGCAGCTGGAGTTTTGAAGCACTTCAGATGTGTTTGCAGACATTGCCCCAAGCAGACTGAACAGCTGCGGTTCAAGGATGTCTGTGCTCCATGAAAACCAGTGACACCGACTTGTCTTTCCTCTCTTTATTTTTTCTCTACATGTTTCTATATATCTTTGCTCTGCAACACAGAATCACAAAACTGCTCGGATTGGAAGGGACCTTAAAGTTCATCTAGTTCCAATCCTCCTGCCACGTGGAGGGCCATCTTCCACTCTGCCTCTCCAGCCTGGCCTTGAACACTTCCAAGGATCTTCTACCTATTCTCCTTTAGTACAGGAAGCATCAAGACCAACCTGTGTACTTAATACAGAAAAATACACTACAGCATAAGATGGGCATATTGTTCTAGAAGAACCAAATACCACCAAGACCACTGAGCTAATAATAATTGGTTTAATATTTAATTCAACAAAATAGATTTTGTTTCTGAATTTGTCAAAGGAAAGGAAAGGTGTATTTTTTGACCTGTCTCAGTAGAGTGCCATGAAAGTACATAAGGGAACAGCCTACAGCAGAACATACAGTCAGCTTCCCAAAGATTCCTCAGAAATTGCTCCCAAATGTCAGCCCTTAAAACTCGGCCTCTTGAAGTCCCAGCAAAGTATTAGGTCCAGGTCAATAGGACTGGGGCATAATCCCTGCAATCAAGACAAGAGCCCTTAGTTCTTAATGTTCATTACCAGACTCTGCCTGCCTAAGCACATCACTGCAGTCAGCTTCTGTGCTGTGCCATTGTCTGTGCCAAGGGCCTTAACCAAACTCGTTAACATTCTGACGATGTGTCTGGCTTTACTTGTTCATAACTACACACAGCAAAGTCTTACAAGCATAGCACTGAGGGAAGCTATTACAGATTAGATCCTAAGAGTGTCTAATCCTTCCATCTATTTGTCTTTGCTCCTTGGATTGCCTCCAGCTTGTCCAGTTTGTAAAGTCTGTGAAGTGTAGAAGTACTTCTCTAGGCTGTTTTATGAGACATTACAACTACCCAACTCCCAGTATGTGATACCAAGTATTTCAATACAACTTTACACTACAGAAAGATACCACGCTGTGACTTTCTATCTTGTCACAGGTCTTGCTCTCTATCTTACCTTTAGTCTAGACTCAAGAAAAACCTCCAACATTTCCTTCAAATTTGACTGTTTTGACTAGTATCAAACAAGAAATACTAAAAATATTAGAAAGCAAAATTTTTACCCTTCTGGCAGTAGGCATCTCTTCTACTAATAAGTAAGCTTTCACTTCCCTTTAATTGAGATGTTACCCTGCAGCCTTCCAACCTCCAAGAAATTTTTCAACCCAAACAGAAAGAGTGGAAGAAAACTCTCTAAAAAACATACTAATCAGGATGTAAGGGAGTAGTACATAATGAGCCAGCAGCTCTTTCAGTAATGCCAGATGGAGAATTGCTGCGTCCAGACCAAGAACATGCTGTAGAACTACAGCAGCACGGTTAGAGGACTTGCAGCCAGGACACACAGGCACCAAATGATGAACAACACGCCTTGGTAATCTGTTCCAGGAGACAATTACCCTCAATTACAGACAGATGAAATCACATTTCCAACTGCTGGATCTTACCTTCCCTTCATCTAGTACACTACAGAGCTCTTCTGTACAGGATCAAGATCAAAGAGGTGCAAAGCAGATGTAATATCACAATGAATTGTGTCAATGGAACCAATTAAAAGAATGAAGTTTATTTATTGAGGTTTTATGACATTTACAGCAGTACTGCAGTACTGACTACTATTTCTAGTAGAGCCTCATCAAACTCTCATCTTATTCAATTCTAGCCTATATTTTTACAAGGAGGAAGAAACAGATAACCTGGTGATTTGGTTTACAAATGTTTTGACTCAAGCCACAGGCTTTGGCCACACTGTTTATAGGAGATTTGAAAAGTAGAGTAAATTATTAAAAGATATTTTAATACATGGTTAATATATTATCATAGACAGTTGGAGGTCATTAGTTTGCTTACAAGTGCCAGCTTCAGACAGCTTTGTAAGCAAGAAAGCTCAGCTACTCATCCTGCTCATTCCCCCACGAGGCTCCCTCAGGGCAGCCTCCAGCTGAGCACCAGGGGCTCCTCCTGCATTTTCTCCTATTGTAGCTAGCACTGTTCCATCAGCTGACATTATGCCAATGGTTGCCTGAAAAGTGTTTCCATTTGAATTACCTACAGAACAAATGCTAAATGTATCCAACAACATGTTAAAAACATGAAATCACAGCTAAGCTGCTTGGTTTTTTGCTACGAAATCACAGAATCATAGAATATCCTGAGTTGGAAAGGACCCACAAGGATCATCGAGTCCAGCTCCTATGCCTGCACAGGACACCCCAAGAGTCACACCATGTGCCTGAGACTGTTGTCCAAACATTTCTTGAACTCTGTCAGGCCTGGTGCTGTGACCACTTCCCCGGGGAGCCTGTTCCAGTGTCCACCCACCCTCTGGATGAAGAACCTTTTCCTAATATCCAACCTAAACCTCCCCTGACTCAGCTTGGTGCCATAATAGGTGGTCAAACCGCAGCACAGTCAAGTCCTGCCACAAGACAGAAGGACACCGGCAGCAAGAAGTATCTTGGCACTGCCTCAGCCACAGTAAAACAGTTCAGCTGTGGACCAAAGTCTTCTTCTATATTTACAGAGACATGAGAGCTGCCATCCCACTGTTATCACCTTAAAAATCTCCAAACCCCTTCTGTAAAATGCTGGTATTTGATAACTAAAGGGAAACCAGTTCTGCTTTTGTGTGCATGTGTGAGAAAATACATGGAAGTTCCTTGCTGAGCTGAAAAAACTTATCTCTGAAGCTATGTTTCATAGTGCTGAGCCGAAGCTCCAGCCAGCCAGCATTTTAACAGTGATTACACTGCATTTGGGAAGGTGCCAAATACCCCTGTGTTGCTTTTATGCTCCCTGGGCATCCACTCATGGCCAGTACTGCAGACAGGCCATCAGGCTGGGTCCACTGAAGCACAGGTTCTGATGTAGCTGCAAAATTGCTTGTCAAAAACAGAAAGCAAATGCCTTCCACTAGAGCAAATCACAGGCTTTTTTTTTCCCTCTCCTGTATCTCATTTCTGACAGTGGTGAGAAACTGGTGACTTTGGAGAATATGCAAGAAACCTTATGGCAATAGGCAAATACAACAAAATTGCAATTACTGAACTGACACAAAGCAGCATCAGTCATAAGGTTACCACAACGGAAAAAGGCTCAGAAAACGCTTGAGGTTTTGGCAATCAGACAGGACAATCTATTATATCTATTCTTTCTTAATTTCTATGAAAGAAATCATGGGAATAGCTTTACTACTTCTGAGAAGTTGGATCAAAGTCCTGGCTTTTTCAGCTGTAAAGTATAAGGTCAAACTTTTCAGCTTAACTCGATCTTGAGACTGAAACATGTTGCTCTTACAGCTTTGATTTCTCAGGCATTATTTGTAAGGAAATTAAGAACCTAATGAGTCATAACACATAAGTATGAAGTGGGGATGTGACAATAACAACCCAACAGGCACAACTGGTCTTTAGCAGTGCAAAGGAAAGTTACTGCAATTGTCTAAAAGGAGCCCAGACCACAGGAGCTTATTGCTTTACAGGTAATTCTCTTCAATATTAACCCGTTACTTTGACTCTGTAAAACACTGACACCTAAACACTCCTTTCCAACTAACAGCCAAGTCTGCATGTTACCTGGTTTTTTAAATTCAGGTAAGTGGGGCCACAACCCCAGCCACAGATCCCCACCACTGGTAACAGCAGGCGTGAACTGGCCCAAACTGGACACGCTCCCTCCTTGTTTGTGCACCATCCTCTCCCTTGTTCCCACAGCAGCTGTGAAGTCACGCAGTGAGCTAACTTGGGCCTGATACAGCTAGAGCCAAGGCCAGGGCTTACTCCCACTTTGCTCAGTGTTCTGAGCCAGTTTGTTCAAGGAAACAAGCCCTGCAAGCTCAGGAGAATATAGTCGGAGGCAGGAGGAATGCACCGACTCTTCCAGCAGCTTTTGTCTGTATAGGGTGACACAGAAAGCCCAGCCTTAGCCCTTCTGCTTATAGAGATGTGTCACATTACAAGATTTATCCTAGTGCAGCAAAGCAGCATCAAGCCCTGCTGTTGCACGGGACGTCTGCTATTACTTTAGGCGTGCTGACCTTCCTTCCACCTCTTCCAGAGAGGCCTGAACTGCCACATCCAAGAGCCACAAGGCTGCTCCCTCACTGCGTGGTCAAGAACATCAACTAACATTCAATGTGTCCTCATAGGTGGGGTTACATCTCACAGTGCCTGCAGCTTCTAGGCAAGAGATTTACCTCACTCTCATCAGCATGAACCTGCACTGAGTGACTCTTATCTGGTCATAAATCTTTATTTTGTGTCAGGAGAAAAAACTGAGTGGCTGTCAGCAAACTCTTAGAAGTGCTTTTATCAAAATAATTAGAGTTCAACTCAGGAGCTGGCACAGGGTAATACCAGCCAATTTTCTCTGCTTCCTGGAAAGGTTATTCACGATACAGGATGCTCTCTCCCCTGTACTGCAGAGAGAAAATAGATACTGGAAAGCTCTTTTCAGGCTTAAATAGCTTCCATGTCTGTACTATGAATCTCATTTTAGAAACCAGTCCAAAAGTGTAATAAAAGCAACAGTTCAAAAAGAGAGATCAGTCCTTACCTGCACACTCGTGAGGGTTGTGTATTGGTAGGCTTTTACCATCACATAATTGGCTTCAACATCAGCCAATCCCAAAAAAATATACTTCCACCACCTCTGTTTCAAAATCTGCCAAAGACTGTCAGTGCCTGTTTAGAAGAAAGCAGCAATCAATAAGTGTTTCTTTCCAACCAAATGTTGCACAGGAATTTTGCTTTTTAGAACATAAATAATACCAAGATGTTTGACTTTGCCTGCCTCTGCTTAAGATACAATAACAGGAAAACGCAACCTGGGAGGAGACAATGCAAATGGTGAAAAGCACAGAAATTCTTCCACATCAAGAAAAACCCAGCAGGACCAGAGTTGCTTAAAGAATAAATTAACAAGAATAGGAGGAATACTAAATAGCCTCCAGTAACAAAGCTTGTTACAACAAAGCCTTTTTTTCCTAATATAACATAGGACTTCCAAAGAGCACAAAACTCTAAGCAGATATGAAATTATATCAAATTAAATGCACATTTAACCTGTGAAATTTATTTTCATGTGTTATTATAAATCAGGAACTTTAGGATGAGTATTGAGTTCTTTAGTTTCAAATTCTGAAAGGAAAATGCAGAAAGAAAAAAAAAGATGAACCAGAATCTCCCATCCATATTTCACATACCAGTCCTAAATGCCAGCATTGTTGTATAAACTAGAAGCAGCAAAGAATAGCTGATGAAACTTTGCAACATCGGAGTATTCACTTGGTATTTTTCTGCTAGGTACTGGCTTGTAACAGCAGTCCCACAGATAAACAAGGAGACCATCTGGCCCAGAATTATAGTTTTCCAAATGTGCCTGTGAATATAAAAGACAAAACAGCAAGCTTAGAATTAAACATTCAAGTTTCTCAAAAAAGATTTGCTAGTTGTACAGGGAAAATGCCATTTTTTTAGATTGACATTTTGCTCTTTTTCTACTCCCAACCAATGTTCAGATCTGCTGGTAAGCAGAGCTTTGTGTATG
Organism: Ptilonorhynchus violaceus; assembly: GCA_013397565.1. Lineage (NCBI taxonomy): Eukaryota > Metazoa > Chordata > Aves > Passeriformes > Ptilonorhynchidae > Ptilonorhynchus > Ptilonorhynchus violaceus. The sequence continues at coordinate 131,711 of VZRJ01005287.1, forward strand.
CAGAAGGTCTTTCTAGTCTAACCTCAGGACAGTCACATGAGAAGTGAGGCCAGCTGAAACCACCAGTGATGGACATTGCAATTACTTGCAAGGATCTTCATGCAGGTCACCTGGGCAGGCTCTACCCAATAGCAGCCTCTATTCTTATTAAGCACGTTTTGAGTTAAATCCTTTGTACTCCACTGAATTCCATTCTGACTTTGGTCAACAAAGATCTAGAACACAGAGATAGAGCACAACTACCTTCAGGCACATCTGAGACCTGACTTTTAGCGAGCTGAACCTTAAGCTGAGCAGTGCTAAGGAAATACAGAAGCTTTAATGATAAAACCATAGAACAGCCCAGTTTCGAAGGACCTTGAAAGATCATCTGGTCCAACCTTTCATGGGAAAGGGAGCCTTGATGAGACTATTTAGCACTCTGTCCAGTTGCTTCTTGCAAACCTCCAGTGATGGGGACTCCACAACAACCCTGGGGAGGTTGTTCAACTGATTGATTGTTCTCACTTTAAAATAAATCTTTCTTATAATAAGAATTATTACAATTAATACATACCTTGGATTTTTTCAGTTCTAATACATCATTGTTATGGATTAGGGAAAAAGAAATTTTTCTCCTTTCCCTCAGGTACTAGGCAGGCTGTGTAGATGGGAGGGGCTGGCCGGGAAAGAATTTGATGGGCGATACTTAAGAACAAAAGGGAGGTATCTATAGAGCTGCATTCCACGGT
>VZRJ01005287.1:132559-161246 GCA_013397565.1 Ptilonorhynchus violaceus
TGCTGCCCTGCGGATCCGCACCGGGGGTCACCCCCCCGTCCCCTTCGCCGGAGCCGCCATTTGCCACGTGAGGGTCGTTGCGCTCGCGCCACAGCGCCCCCTGCAGCCGCAGGGGAGCCACCGCAGCCTCTCTGCTCCAACGGAGAATCTCAACATCAAACAGGGAACTGATAAGGAGTTTGTCTGTTCTCTTATGGTTGCCGTTCAATTGTCTTGTTTTATGTGTATAGATATATAACTCTAGTAAAGAACTGTTATTCTTTTTTACCACATCGTTGCCTGAGAGCCCTGTAATTTCAAAGGTACAGTAATTCGGAGGAGGGAGGGGGGTCATCTTGTATTCAAGGGAGGTTTTCCCACCTTCCTTAACAGACACCTGTCCTTCAAACCAGGACAATCATGTTCTCCTGTAACTTAGAATGGAGTTAAGAATGCTTTTTGGGTAAGATCATGTTTACAACTCCTCTTAAGTCCCACCCACAGTGGGGGAGGGGGGGAAACACCTCATGTTCTTTTAGTAGCAATTCTTCACCTAATGTAAGACGAACTATTCCAGATGCTCCTAGACAAACAGGAGTAGGTATCACTGTGTATCTTTTGGCTTGCTCTTTCTCCTGCCAGAGGAGCTATGCAGATTTGTACCACCCCAGTCTCTTCACATACACAATATAGTGACAGGAGCTCAGCCCTGTGCTGTCTGTACAGGTCTGCAAAGTTCACATTTAATCTGTTTACTCTGAAGATTATTGATGAGAATTTAACTGTCTGCACAATTGATTCCCACTCAAAGTAATCAAGCAAGGGAAGAAAGGATCTCACTAGGATTCTGCACCTATCCTGTGCCCACATCTCTCCACGGTGACTTCTGACAGGACACCCATGTGTCAGGCACACCACCTGAGAGTAATGCTGGATGTTTTCCCAAGGTGAGTGACTTCAGCACAATAAATACCAGCTCGCTCTGCTATGCTGTGCAATCCAGGTGCCAGGCAATGAGAAGGGTGTGTCTGACAACGCTAAAGCCAACTACAATCATATAATCAATCCCTCCTTTTGGAAGAGGGACATCTTCCTTGCATGGACTCTAATTCACCCACATGAACCCTGTTTTCAATACAGCCTGACACCAACCTCTTCTGACTTTAAAAATGCTGCTGGGCGCATTTTTCTCTCCAAGTCCATCCTGATGAGACAGCAAATCTCTACAAAGTCCAGCCATGCAGTACTTCCAAGAGACTTGAGCCCCATGCTTTATTACACCTTGCCTTGCCAAGCCTGGCAATGGTGCACATTCACTGCAAGTATTCATATATTATGTGACAATCCTGTAAGGTCTTATCCAGTCTCATATGAGTAACTCTTTCTAGGGTGTGGAAGAACAAACATTCTCATTTCTAAACAGATTTCTAAAATACACACAGGACTTTTTTCATTAAAATAGCAGAAAAAAATTTGAAGCTACCTCACTTCTGTTATATTCTAACTAATTTCTTTTTAATTTCTTTATATTCTGGTCAATGGTCTGATTGTGCTATTTAGTCAACAAATCAGATACATTCTGGCTAATTATTCTGGCTGATGCAGAAATTTTTTTTATATTAATCTAAAGAATTAATTTAATCAGATGCCATTAGGACAAAAGTAATGGAGGTTAGCTAAAACTTCAGGGACGAGACCACCTCTTCTTTAAAGCAGGCATGGATGATGATTCCAGCTTGCCCTTTACCAGCCCTGTGAACTCCAGCTCCTTCGCAGCACGTAAGATAACAGAAGATGCATTGAAATTCAAAGGAAGAAATACTGTGGTGAACAACATACAAAAATGTGGTTTCAGGCATTTAAAAAAATACATGTATACTTTTTATTATTCAGATAAAGCTTCTTGCTCCAAAGTAACAGAAAAATATTTCTTCTTCTGCATCAGCACAGGAGGAACACAGCAAGCCTTTAACAGGTAATTGGACTAAACTCACACTATGCTTGGACTAGCTGGGAGGAGAATCTGGAGGCAGAGATCAGACACAAATAGAGGCATGACCGGGCAAAACTGCTGCAATTTTTCTGGAGCAAGTCTGTGAAGCCTGGGTGGGGTACAACATGAAGTGCACTTGTCAATACGCCACCAGGAGAGGTTAAAGCTGCCTTGGCTGGCAGAAGCCCTGATCTCACGGACACAAACTCCCCTTCACCCATCTCCTGGGTATTGCCACAAAGATGGGTAGAAGCACAGGCAATATCACCCCACAAGCTTGGTTAAGGAGGCTTGTTTAACATGGACTTCAGTGTGGCAAGGCTTTTCCTCTAGGATATGATATGCAAGGGGCAACTTTGCTCCTCCTGAGCTACAGCACCTTCTCTACAGCAAAGGCCTGGAATCTACAATGCAGTGTTCTGGTAAACTGGGTAGTGACCATGTTCAAATGAGAGGGTAAAATGGGGAAAATCTGCTGCCATTCAAATTTGCTAGCCATTGATCTGCTTCAACCATCATTTACTGAAAACAAGACAGACCTGGCTGTCTTTCTGCAGTGGAGTTACTCCACTAAGCTGATCCTCAGCTTTTTTAATAACCAAGTTTCCCCAGTTTAAAGTACCTCAGGAATTATCTCCTTGCATTTCTGCATATGGGTTCTGCATATGGGAAGAGACGTAGGTCCAGAACCTCCATACCTCTTTGCTTTGTGGTTACTGCCCTAGCAATCATTGCTATTTAGTTAATATATGTCTTGGCAGTCCTACAGGATTTACTTCTACAGTACCAAAAGGATCTGACAACACAAGCAATGTTGACACCTCATGCCCCTCTCTATTTTAATTCAGGGATTTTTTTCCTTCCCTGAACAGATTCAAAATGTTAACATCAAAAAAGACACAGAAAGACACTGTCCACCAAGAGTAGAAGGCTGCACTCAAAAAATGTCTTCTGTGAATCCCAAAATGCTACATACCTGGCAGATTTCTCAGCTGTGCATAAGGTAACAGCCTGTGGCCCTGACTGCCCCCCAATACCAGGTGCAAGCCTCAGCAGGAAGCAGCAATGGTTTCCCTTCACACCATTTGCCAAAGTGTCAGAGCTAATTTATTTTCAAATTGAGAAGACATCACCATGCTCCTGGCAAGATGCACTGGGCTCACAGCTTACCTTAAAAATAGTAAGGTTTGATCCTCTGTAAAACTTGAGAGCAAACTTTAAATCCTACTGCTTTCATTTTGCAAGACAATTTCTTCTGATAAAAGTGCTTTAAAGACATGAGTTTCCATTCATTTTGTATCGATTACAGTGGCTTTGTTATTAATAATTGATCATTTTTTGAAATATATTAATTATTAAATTTTCCATGCCAGAACTTGATCCTCTCTGCTTTTTTTTTAATGCATTGGAAAGGACTAATTCACTTAGGACTCTCAGATGATGGAAGGTAAGTGGTCTGAGGAAGTTAAAGAAAATTTAGTAATTAACACTTTTAATGGCTATTAGTTTAGTAAATCCTGTAATTTTAATGTGAATTTTTTTCATGAAAATAAATACAGCTTTTCAAATACTAATTTTGTTTATGCCACCAAACTAATACTAACATGCAAAGCCTGGCAACACTGTTCACATACAGAGTTTACTTGCACTTAGCTTTAACTACTGAACCCTTCCTAAACAAAGGGGGAAGTGACCTTTTAATTTCAATAATCTCATTTTTTCATGCTAGTAGTTAAAGGAAAATGCAAGTTCAGACTGAACCCACATTGCAACATAATTAGCAATTAGCTAAGACCAATAAAATATATTCTTAAGAACTAACATCATCACAAGTTAGTTTGTTCTGCTTTGAAACTGAGGTCAGTTTCATTTGCAAAATGTAAGAAACAGAAAAGCACCTAAAATTTATTTTCTAATGGTTTTCCTCAAAAAAAAAAAAAAAAAAAACCACCAAACCAAAAAAACCAACCAAACCAAACCATACCCAGCCTAGTTTATTACATACAAGTATTAAACCTTCCTACGACTCAGAAAGGCCTCTAACAAAACTGACGTGGCTGAGCCTCCCATCACCTGGGGGAAAAAAATAAGAAAAAATATCAATCCAGTATCTCAGACAACACTTTCCAAAATTCAGTAAAAGGTCTTGATTTTATTTCAAGTATCATCCATAGACTCACTTAGCATAGCCCTTTGGCAAAATTACTGGCATAGGTGAGTTTACTGAACAGCTCAACAAGTTTCTATCTTGCCTTTTGGGTCTCTCCTGACAGGCAGGAGGAATGAAAAGCAAAAAACTTAAAACCAAGAGAAAAGCAGGGTTTGCCCACTGAAATAAGGCTCTGCCTGGCCAGCGCACACTGTCACATAATCCAGTTGCCAGACTTCACCTTATCAGCACAAGGCTGGCAGGAAAGCACATCCTTGGCTGACAAATCTGATGCAATAATTATTAGTGACCAAACCTAGGGCTCAAAAAAGGCCTTTTCAAACAGGGACTATTTTTCCCCCCCTACATGTAAAGTGAAGCTGTAAGTGGATGGTCTAGTAGTCTGAGCATGTAGTCCTGTTCTCCTGAAAATTAATGCTTCACAAGTACCAGCTTTGGAACACATGCTATGTCTGCACAGCTTGGCAGGTTTTTTTCCCACAAGATTTCCATGCTTAACTAGTGCTCATATTTCAGGAGATATACCTGATGGGTCTCTCTCCTAGGCCGATTCAAAGAAGGAGGAAAAGTGGATATCGGTCTTTCTGGACTCCACACCTAATTTCATCTATTTTCTGTTACCTTTCCTGCCCCCCATGACCTGTCCTTCACAACGATGCTGATCGAAGACTACAGAACAGATAAAGTGCAGGGGGAAAAAAGAAAAATAGAAAAAAAAAAAGGCGTGCATGGGTACATGTGTGAGAGCACAGTCCTACTTTAACAGAGTCAAATATGTCACTCGCTAATTCCACGCTCAGCTGAGGCGACCGTTCACGCTCTCGCCCAGCAGCAGCCGCAGGCTGGAGCTCAGCGGCGCTCCCGGAGCAGCCCCGGCATCAGAGCGCTCTGCTCCCGCGGCAGCGGCCAAAGCTCGCCCGGGCTCCCCTCCGCCAGGGCGGCCGAAGGGTCCGGGCTCTGCTCAGCCCCGCGCCTCCCCGGCCGTAACCCCGGGCCCGCCCCGCAGCTGCTCCCGGCGGCAGAGAGCGGCCTCCGCACCGCGACCGCGCTATCCGCCAGCGCAACGAGAGGAGCCACAACGCTTTCCCCTTCCCTGCTTCCTTCCCCCGCTCCGTCCGGCGGCCCGGAAGCCGGCGGGCAGGGAGGCCAGTGCTGCGCAGCTCCACGTGGAAGCCGGGGACTCACCAGGTGCAGAGCTTGGCCCCGAGCAGCGCCAGCAGCCGGCGCGGAGCGGCGGCGGAGGCGTCGGCCCCGGGCGATGGCTCGGTCCCAGTAGCAGCAGCACCGGGCGGCGATGCCCCGGCAGCAGCTGCCGTCTCCTCCATGGCGCGGCTCTGCCCAGGCCCCGCGCCCGCCGAGAGCGGGCAGGAAGGATGGAGGGCGGGCGCTGCGAAGGCGGCGGGTGGCGCCCGGCGGAAGGAAGAGATGAGCAACAGCACCGGGACAGCAGCACACTAAAGCCCGGCTTTGTGCCCGCCGAGGGGCCGCCCCCGGGAGGGGCAAGGCTTGTCCTGGGGTGGGGGAGTCGAAGCTCTTTCGTGTTCCTTCCCCTCGGCGAGCCCCGGGCCCGTAGTTTACTTCAACCGCTGGGCGCAGGTGGGAGCAGCCAAGGATGGCTCCAGCAGCGCCAACGGGAAGTTCATGTTCCCGCTCTTCCGCGGGGCTCCCCGGCAGCCGCCCAGCCTGGTGCTCCGGTGCGGGTCCCTGCAGGGCTACTTTGCCCCCAGCCCCTCCGCAGGCATCGAGTCCCAGGGCATGTGCGGGCCTGGCCGCAGCTGGCCTGGTGCGCAGGCAGTTCAGGCGCATCTGCCAGTTACAGGAGCAAAAGTTACTGTAAACCCTTAACGTTTAACTTCTCGCAGCTTTCTGCGCAGCCTCGAGCTCTCATAACGATCCAACTCCCGCTGCTTTGCTGCTTCTTTCCCATTCCTGCGGATTTACCACGTCCTGTTTGTCTTCACCCACATCCCAGGGCAACTCACCTGGAGAACCTGGTGACATTTTCTATATTTTAATGACATTTTAATGATGCTCTGTGTGTGTCACAGGTGGCAGAACTGAACCTCGGAGGTGTCTCCCGGAAGAGCAATCGTCTGCCCTCATTGAGGCAACTATTTGCCACTGTCCTGGCTGTACTGGCAAAAAGGATTTTCTGTCACAGGACACTGCTGGTCTCTACCCTCATCTGTTCACTAAAGGACACCATGATTTAATCTTTCTCCCCCCAACACCATAACATTTTTTTCAGATTTGTTTTTTCTTTTTCATAGCTCTCTCATTCAAGTTCTGTTTATCTCCCTTTGCAATTACTCAAATTCATCCTTGTAGGATTAGATTTAGGAGTGTCAGAGGCATTAATCTGCCATTTTCAGGTTGTCTTTATAACTTCATGTGCCTGCCATGAAGGAGGGTGAATTTTAGTCTCCCCCTTCCCCAGGAGCCCAGGCTCAAGTAACCACTAAGGTATTGGCTATATGGGAGGGGATTGGTCCCTAAATCTCCTCTTTGACTCTGTGGTGGTGTAATGTTAAAAGTGTAGGTCATTATGAAAGAAAAGCTGTATAATTATATGTTTTAAAAGCATTAAAAAGTATTCATACTTCTATATGTATAACATACATACCCATTTCTTTAGTACATTGAGATTTTATATATTTTTCCTTCGCTTGTATAACAGACTATTTTATTGATATTTTAATTTTGAATTCCTAATCCAATAAAAATCCTGCTGTGACTCCTGCGAGAAATCAGTCTGTCAAGATTAGTCTCAGTGTTATGATAGTTACAAATCAGGTCGTGTTGATCAGGATTCTCCACAACCTAAAATAAGTTTAAAAGAGCAGACCTATCAGACCCTGAATATTTAGTCATATTTGAGTTCTACAGCTGTGGCATCATTATCTTTGGTTTAACTCTATTCATCTTATGTCTGCAATCTGCTGCCAATTTTTCAAAGATAGGGAATCATGTCTTTGGTGCTCTTTGTCTCCATTTAATATCAGCTCTTGAAATATCTTACTACACATTGCTGCAGCAGCCTCACACCAGAAAGGCACTGCCAGGCCAGGGCTTTACACTGGAGCTGCTCTGCTGCAGAAGGATTGCAGTGCCAGAGAGATAACTATGAACTTTGAAAATATGAAACAAAATAAAAAGAGTTTAAACACGCAGGGATCTCTATTTAATTTAATTTTTAACAAAAAAGAAAGATTAAAAAAAAACCAGCCAACAACAACGATTGTTAAAAGTGTCCTTTGTTAGACTTTGGGGACTAAGTTCATTGCAAAGTATAATAAACTTGCTATCTCAGGAAATTTTTATGGCTTGTGGACAGCATGGCCATGAATGCAGAGATATCTGAGATGTTAAAACATGACTTTGTGTTCAGCTACTCCAGCTTCAGGCTCCTGCTTTACTACAATTCAGGGTTTGTCTCGTGTGATTATGGCTGTATGTTTTTGCATTCTTGTCAGCCCCTGAGTTTGACTCATGCCAGCAAAGAGATCCATCTGCCTGGAGTCCATCTTGGGGCTGACTGGCCTCATTCAGCCCAGAATCAGTATTACCCCTCCCCTGTGGCATCTCACCTTTGGAAACACGGGAGTGTGTGCATTTAAGGCTGGGCATCCTTTTTCAGAGACAGAAACTCTGTTCCCAGTGCTTTGCAAAAGTAACTGGTTTCACTATAAACTGTGTTTACTGTGTCTTTTCCAAGATGAGTGAAGTCCCTGGGAATGACTCTAGTTTATCTGCAGGCAGGCTGTATTTGGAAGCTTAATGGGCTCCTAGACTAACTAGTAGGTATATACCTCTTTTTTGACAAAGAATTTTTAGTAATATATTTGTATAATTCTTTAAAAATTAATTATTTCTACTCAAAAGTTGTATAAAGTATCAAACTATTTTGAAGTGTGACTGAAAGGAACTAAGAAACCAAATATTTCTTATAGTTGGATATCTTCTAGAAGATAGAAGATTAGTTTGAGACTTTTTCAAAAGCACCAGCACAGCTTTTTTTGCTGCTTTTCAAGAAAAAAAAAAAACTTTTGAGCTGAGAACAAATAAAAGAATTAGCACAGCCATAACAAATGAGACACAGACAAAGCTCTGGTGTCCTCATCTGCTTTCAACTCCTTTTTGTTAAACAGTTTCATTTCAGTGCGTCCTATTAGGCTGTTTCTCTTGCTGAGAAAATCATAAGTTTGAAAATGTGATAAAAGTAGATAACAATGGTAACAAGTAAAAACACAGGACATAATTTTTGTCAGCATCTGCTTTAAATTTCAGGGAGCTTAAAGGACGAAGCCATTGTACACCTACACACTTTGTTGTATATTAATGTATTTTTTATATTTATATTTTATTTATGTTTATATTACTGTATTTTTTGCATCAGCCTTATCGACCAAAGGAAAGACAAAAAACATCACATGAATTGAACTCAAAATCTGAAACTGCAGAAGTGATTCCTTCTAAAATGCTGTGCAAACATAATGTCAGGGTTTTTTTAATTGGAAGTATATGTGCCACTAGAGGTCCTTCATGGTTAGATTATGTTTTCCTGCACAGCATTTGGGTGGGGTCTATTTTTTTATCCATGCTATATATGAGAATTATCATTTCTAAAGAAATTTATTTTGTCTAATGTATTACATTCTTAGAATAATATAGTGATTTTTCCTTGATTAAGCCTTTTTTGGGAAGATATCAATACAAGGATTTTTCAGATAGCATTTCTTCAGTAAAAGTTCTTATTTTATTATGAAATAATAAATGTTATTTATTTTTTAATTCAATAACTGCATGTTTTCACATTTCCAATTTTTCATTGTCTTATACCACCTCTTCAACATAATCACTTTTCTCTTAGAAAAATAAAGGAAGGAAAAATGTCAAACTAATGAATGAAATTAGGATAAACAACTGGAACAATAAAACAACATGTAAGGTAATTTTTCTCTGCTGTGTCATTATTTTCTTATTTTTCCTAGTTAGAAGTTGGTTAAAAATGTCTGAACACTATTTGTAAGAACTGTGCTGCCTTGAGACTGACAATAAATTTATCACTACAGAACACAATGTCATTTATTGGGAAACTAGTCAAAAAGATTCATAGCTCGTTATTTGGAAATTATTAGGAACTAAGACAAAGAAATACTTGCTGTTCCTGGGATGGCCATGAGCTGGAAAGGCCTGATAGCTGCACAACGGGCAAATGGAATCACAGAATGCATCAGCTGGAATCAAGACAGAGTTGTGTTAGACTATACAAAGTCCTGGGGAGACTTTCAATGAAAGATAGGGTGTGCGCTGGTTACTCATATTCAAGAAAAATATGCAGAAAGAGGCATATTTGGATCTATAGGAGACCATGGGAGCTTGGCTTGTTAGTCTAGCAAAGGACACTGAGATGAGATGGAAACACTGTCAAAAATGCACTGAAAGTAAACCCTAGAAAGAAACTTCTTTAGATAAAAGACAATGTTAGTACTAGAACAAGCATGCATATATGAAATATTATTAGGTTTAGGCTAAAAATGAGAAGAGGGTTCTTTACTAACATTTACACTACAGCTGTGTCTATCAGACACAGATTTTCCATAGAAGTAGCAGAAACAACAAATTAAGTACCTGGCAGCAGGGCATTAGCCTTGATAGCCAAAAGACTCCTTGACATCCTGTATGTTCAAAAAAAAAAAAAATTTTGAGATGAAGAAAATCACCATTTTAAAATTAAAATATTCTAATATTGTCTAAAATCAGCCACTAAAAAAAATTAAATCTGAGAAACATCACAGTAAGCTATTCCGTGCAAAAACACATCTTACGGCTGTACCGCAACATCCTGTGGTGCAGCAGGGGTTCTGCTGTCTCTACCAAGAAGGAAATATGAGGAAGGATGTGTTTTCATATTGTAATGTCAAAAAAGGTATCAACCAAGCAAAAGCAACTGAATGAGGAGGGGTGAGAATTTCAATATGTGGTTTTATTTATGAGAAAATATCAAGAATGGAGTTTAGGTACTTGATTGTCATTAAAAATCACCAGAGCCAACAGAAATGGTAAAACAGATGCATTTTGGGGGCAATCAATACGAGGTCACGTGAGTTTATGCATCTGTAATTCTGGTCTCACACACCCTCCTCACTTCCCATTCACCTGAAATGTGACCCCCTGCTTGGAAGTGTACTTGGCAAAAAAAATGGGGGTTTGCTGCAAATATAGTGTTTCCAAGGTCCAAATAAACTGACATGGTTGTTAATTTCAGTAATAACTAGCAAAATCTTGAAGGATGCACCCAGTCCAAACACAGCTCCCTCAAATCTTTAACCTTCCTGACACAATAGATATGATATTGAAAGAGCTAGTGGAACAACTAGAGAGTACAGCTTCTGACCATGAGCTGTGTCTCACAAAGGCAGACACAATAAAGCCCAAGGACCATCACAATTTAAATGTATTTAGTATGTGTTGAAAGCATTTTTTTTTCAAAACTCTCTGTCTCTGAAATGAAACTGTTCTTCAACTCTCTGACAGATTTCTTTCTCTTAAGAGAATAGTATTCTCCCAGTGGTTTCGTGGAATAGCATTTAACACCTCTGACTGTGCAGCTGCAGCCTACAATAAGTTCTCTTTAACAGGCAGGCATCTTCTGCTCTTTGGACTATACAGAATAGTTTGGGGTTTTTTAAGCTGATCACGCACTGATGACTATGAAAATAATCTTTGAAAAGACTCAGCTAATTGCCTAGAGTTTCCTCAATACAGACTGGGGTACAGCACTATCTGAAAGCTTTCCACATTATTTAGGAATTATAACCCAATAAATATTCCCAAAATTTGTGAAGACTTTGTGTTTTGTTTTGCAGGGAGGAACTCCTGGCAATACAAATTTTTGAGGATCATGTGGGTGTACTTGGCTGCATCTCTATCAGAGTGGGCAAAGCACACATGGTTATTCTGGCCTGGACTATAGGCCCGAGACCTGATAACCCAGTGTGTGTTGTGTCCACCACTTAGTTCAAGTCCTCACCATGTGATACCTGCCCCATGCTGGTATGGGGTGTTGGGGGTCACACCTTCCAGGAACTGGCTTTCCTTTTCTAGGATGGGCCACTGTGCTGAGCCTTCCACCTCTGGCTGTGTGGTCTTGCCCCTTCTCTTGTATTCATCTAACCCTGCGGAGATTACCCATGCAGCTGGTTGAGCCACCAGAAAATACTGTGGGATCTGGGGGGTTGGGGGGTTCTTATTAAATAACATCATGTTATATTAACTCATGTCTCTGCATCAAATTCTTGTCATGGAGAGGACCTCCAATTCCAGTGCAAAGGCAAAGGCATAACCAATGAGGGGCTGGAGTTACAAGAGCAGCTCTGATGTAGACACATTTTGTCAGGATTGGGTTCTTCTTGAGCAAGCACATTTTAGCTGTGCTCACACCCTATTTTTAATAGAATCAGATTACAAATTTTCTTTAAAAGATAATCACAAATGAAATAGTCTTTTTACTACAGTGACCCTATTTTTTTAACCAGAATACCCTGTGACACTGCATTCAGCCTTGATATTACATGAAAAATAAAATCAGTGTAAATTTAATTGCAAAATGTGCAATTCTGAGATCTTCCTTGATTAAGACGTGTAATATTAATTTCATATTTTTTGTCTGTGATGGGATATTGTCATAGTAATCGAGACTAAACTTACCGTGGTGAAGGCCGGAATCCACAATTCCCTGCATGTGTGTGAATGCCAGACTTTGCATTGTGTGGTTACCACTTACATACAGACTAGGGCTGAGAAGAGACTAATCAGGCCCTGACAAAAACAGGTTTAAGGGTAGGATAGCATTTTACATGCAGTGGAGACCCCTGTTTCCACTCCCAATCTAACAGAAGAGTTGAAACAGTCTTTCCATGACTGTTTTTACACCTTACTGGCACTGGCATTTTTCCTTCACACCTTGTTGAAAAACTTCTAGGTAACAACATCGAAGGCAGCGTTGTGGTGATCCACCACAAACAAAACATGGATTCCAGGCAGAAGAAATTCTTTCATTAAATCGAAGAGTATAATTTGAAGACAGTTTAGCCTGACACACAAGCAGACCACCTTAGTCTCGATTGCAGTGTTGCGGATTTGGGCTGCATCAATGCAATATTATTAAGACAAGTGATGTCTATATAACCTGTGTCAAAGTTACAAGATGCTTATATAACCTGAATTATAACTTTCTATCTAAATTATAGCTTTTTATACCTGTATAACCTGAATATACCTGTATAACCTGAATATACCTATATACCTATATAACCTGAATATACCTGTATAACCTGAATATACCTATATACCTATATAACCTGAATTAGCTTTTTATACCTATATCATAACTTTCTATATAATGTAATAATCAGTATGTAATTAATTAGTTGCTTAGTGCTTAAATAAGCAGAAACTCACCAGGTGGATAGTTTCAAGACGGAAAAGTAAAGCTATAAATTAGTCAAGTATAGCCATACTAGAAAGCTACAGGATGTACTGATGAAAAGCTGGCAAAGATAAAGCCAGTTATCCACAAAGTGAAAGAATTCAGACCGGTTGGATCCAGAAAGGACAATTTCACCATAACTGCGCATGCTCTGAAGACAAAGTTGAAAAGTTCAGATGCGAGGAAGACCTTGAGCCTTCATCAGTGAAGACTCCCAAGACTACCTAAATTGGGGAGGCGCAAGCGCAGTGAAAAAGAACTATTTATAGCCATGCCATAAAAATATGTAAATTATTTCCGGCACGTATGTGATGATGTTGTAATGACACAATGATATTCAGCAGTACCTGCCGTATAAATAAGCAAAGACACATGACAAAGGTGGGTGAGTTAGGTGGAACTATCCCCCTCACCACCAGCGCTGTAATAAACAAATACCTGCTCAATAGACACCAGTCTATCAGGTTTTATCTTTGGCCTATCTTTTCGGGCATCACAAGGAATGTAGTATTTATCAAAAATATTCATAGAATTGCAGAAATTCAGCTGGAAGGGATCTCTGGAGGCTATCTAGCCCAAACCCTGCTTAAAGCAGGGTCAGGTTGAGCAGGTTGTTCAGGATCATGTCATGTTAAGCTTGAATATCTCCAAGGCTGAAGATTTCACAATTCTCTGAGTTGTTGTTCCAGTGTCTTCACGGTAGAATAAATAAATCAATCAATAAATCCTTCACCTAGTCAGAAATTCCCTTGTTGCAAATTGTGATTGTCAGCCTTTGTCCTTATGCTGTGTGCCATCAGGAAGGTGAAGACTGCAAAAAGATCCCCCTTTTCTTCTCCAGGTTCCCTCAGCTTCACCTCGGCTGTCATATGCTGCAGACCCCTGACCATCTCTGTTGCCTCTGCTGGACACCCTCCTATGTGCCATTTCCATCATTGTACTGGGAAGCTCAAACCTGAACACAGCAATGGTTAGTAAGGTGATCATGCAGGGTGATTTCAGCAGTTTTAACATTTATTGTCTCAGAAACATGGATTCTGCCACATCCTTCCTGAAGACTTAGATTCTCTTATTGATCTATGGATTCTTCATTATTTTTGTAGTCATATCTACATTGAAAGAGGTGTTAGTTATTCTTAGGATAGATTTTATTCTTAAAATGTAAACATGCCTTCTGACATTTTAAATCATACTTGGAGGAAAAGCATTTTGTAGAAGCATATTAGGTGTTACACAAGAAAAAGCAGAAATTGAGTATCAACTTCAATGCGGACCTAAGACCATATTATTTTTTCTTCCTTTTAGTTTTTGACAACCCAACGAAACACAAGTAATACCAGACATTTGCATGGTGTAAAATAAAACTATTGTACATATAAAAAGATACTGTAGGAAAGAGATACTATATAAATAATGCAGAGGTAAACAGCTTTACTTTTTTTTCCTAAAATTCCTAAATAGACAAAAGCCATTTCATTGAAATTTCCAGCTTGAAGAAATTTTGGTTAAATAATATGCTCATGTCTCATATCAAGTCCTTCTCAGAAAAATAATTGTCTTTTCTCAAGAAAATTTTTCTTCAGTATAAAGTATTTAAAGTCGGGGTTTTTTTAAATATGTGTGTTCTGTTATCCATGTTGGAGTTTAGGTCTTTGTATTTTTGTTCTGAACAGTTCCTAAACACTTTCTTTACGCGAGGAGAGAGAGGAAAATATTTTGTAAAAGTAGAATAAAAGCTAGAGAGGTTAGATATCAACGAGACCTGTGGAACTGCATTCCACTCTCTGTTTTAATCTTGGCAAGGCATTCCACTAATGAGTACATGATGCAAGCAGCACCTTGATTGTAGCATTACTTTAGTTGAACTTTCACCATGTGGGAAGATGTTGGAAGACATTTTGAACATGTAGTTTAATATACATTCCAAGGGAAATTGTTTAGTTGTTCTTAAAAATTAACAAAAAAAAAAGCAATATTAATCATGTGTTTGTTTGTTTGTTTGTTTTCAATATGAGTGTAAGAAAATATTAGTCTTTGAGACACTTGCAGAGCTTAGTTGCCAGGTTAGGAAAATGTTAAGTATCCACTTAGTTTCATGTGTTGAAGTGCTTTCCTAAACATTTTTTACTAAGAAATGTAACCAGATAATTTTAGTAATTCCTATTCCTATTATGATTCCATCATAGGACTTAGATTATTTTAGGACTAAGATTGATCACAGAATTCTTTTTATCTGACAGTCTTAATATATATGCAACCTTAGTAAATTCAGTGTTACATTGAATTGTAAGTTAATGACAGGGAAATTATTCTTTTGTTGGGGGAGGGTTTAAAAAATATATACTTATCTGACAACTTAGCTGTTTCATGGTAAAGTGTTCTCTATGTTTCAGATTTTTCTATCCTTTATAATAATGTAAGGTAGTAATAAATTTGCAAATTACAGCATTGACCAGAATTTTAATTGGTCTTTTTCTGACAACATTTCCTTACCAGGTCTTCAGTCCTAGAAAGTGCAAGTTAGGTCTTCCCACAGGAAATATACAGGCAAAGAGTTGGCGTCCAAGATGGAACAACAACGTAACAGGGTATTATGATTGTTGCTCTGTCATATTGTCTGGGTTTAATATCCCATAAATAAATTTAATATACCATGCCAGAAAACTGGCATTACATCTGTGAAAGAAAAAAAAGAATGGCTAGGCTGATTTACAGGAATCATTTGCATGATTTTATTTCAAAGTCACTATTTTATGAAAACTGTCATTTTTGTTATGTGCCCTATTCCTTTTGTTTACATTTCTTTTCTGTGACATGTCTCTTTGGCACAGACATTTTTGATGCCTCCCCTTCCCCAGCAACCCTTGGTCCATCAGTATCTCTTAGTCCACCATTACCACTCAGCCCACTTATACCACTAAACCCCTTGTCAGCATAGCCCAGCTCTCCAAGCCAGTGATATCAGCCATAACTTCAGCAGTCACACCAAATGCCTGAGGTTAGAGTGACCACTTCCAAGGCACCTTCTGATTCTATAACCAGTATGTGCTAATCAATGGTTGTTCAGTTCTCTCAGCACGCTGAGAAATGAACTCCTGTTATCTCCAGTGCATTAACAGTGGGCTAAAACTTTTTCAAATAGCTCTGATTATTTTTGCATTATGAAAAGACCATTGTGTTTCCTGGAGCTGTAAATAGTACAATATCTTAGACAATGCACACTTCAGAAAAAGAACTTCCTAAATTTGTAGTCAAATATGTACTTACTTGTGTTTTGACCCATCTGGAACTGTCACACCTTTTCCTGTTTCCTTACAAGTCAGTCAGAACTTTACCAAAAGAAAGAACAAGACATTCTGCTATTTGAAAATCACAAGGCAGGTTTTGATTTGAGTTAGACTGGAATAAATTTAGGATGACTGCCAAGACTGTACATATACATCTGAACGCCAGCTTTGATCTAGCCATATTCTATTTTTCTTGCATAGAAAAGTAATCCAAATCAAAGGACCAGGTAGCTGAGCCTGCCAGCTGGCTTTGGCTAGCTATAACTACTAGATGAAGGAAAAAAACCCCAAAAAATGTCTCTCCAACTGTTTGACATAAACGCATCTACTTGAACAAAATACGAAAACCTGAATGTTTAATAAGACTAATTAGGCTTAATAAATGTTGACCAAGGTAAGTAAATTTTATCTTCAGGTTGGGCTTGAAGAAAGCTAGTGATTGATCTGTAATGCCAAGAGAGCTGTGCATGTTTAACACCTCTCAGAAAAAAAGTGACAGGCTGAACAAGCTGTGCATGTTTAGCCTGTGTTTCCTCTTAAAAGCAGCTGGGTAATTGTCTTCCAGATTATTTGATAGTCTCATATGGACAACTGCTTGTACTAAATAACATTCATTAATGTGTTTCTCTTGGGGCAGTGAACGTGATGCTGTCATTTCTGAGGACATCAGAGAAGAGAGCGCAGGAAACACACCTTAACAACAGCAATTGGAATTTATTCCCAGAAAAAGTGCTTTTTGTAAAAATGTTCCATCTATAAACCTGTCTGTGTGTCTGATCCTGAAAACCAGTGAAACTCCTCAGCACCAAGTGTTTTTCCTTTGGCTTCAGCAAAATACACTTTGTCAAATTGCTCTGGTTTTTTGCTATCTTAAAATGCCCTTGGTCACAAACCGGCAGACACACCTCCGGCATAGCACACCATGAGCACAACACGACATTACAGCTTCTTACAAAGTTTCGTTATTGCTAATGCAGCCACCATAAACCCATTGCATTCCATAAGACACAATGGGCTGAAGACAATGTGCTTTTAAGGCAAGGTATAGATTTGGGCTGGTAAAATATGCACTTTTTCTGTAGTTGTGTGTTAAACTAATAGGATATAAAATGGTTGATGTTGGAAAAGATCTATAACACCGAGGACAACTGTTAGCCTGACACCACCGTGTTCACCACTAAACCATGTCCCCAGGTGTTACATCCACGTGTTTTTGGAACACTTCCAGAGATGGTGATTGCACCACTTCCCCGGGCAGCCTGTTCCAATGCCTGACCACCCTTTCAGGGAAGACATTCTCCCTAATATCAAATCTAAACCTCCCTTGGTGCAACATGAGGCCAGTTCCTCTTGTCCTGTCACTTGTTACCTGGGAGAAGAGGCTGAGCCCCAACTGGCTACATCCTCCTTTCAGGCAGTTGTAGAGAGCAATAAGGCCTGAGCCTTCTTTTCTCCAGGCTAAACACCCCCAGCTCCCTCAGCTGCTCCTCATCAGTCTTGTGCTCCAGACCCTTCCCCAGCTTCATTGCCCTTCTCTGGACACACTTCAGCCCCTCCATGTTTTTCTTGTAGTGAAGGGCCCAGAACCGAACACAGGATTCGAGGTGTCGCCTCACCAGTGCCGAGTACAGGGGGACGGTCACTGCCCTGGTCCTGCTGGCCACACTATTGCTGATCCCGGCCAGGATGCCCTTGTCCTTCCTGGCCGCCTGTGCAGCAGCAGGTGTTTGTTACAGAGCGCAGTGCTGAGCTCCATGAGGTGTTTCCAGACGTGCGGGCCGTGCCCCCCACAAAGGGGGAGCCCGCGCGGGCGGAGGGCGCCCCCTCGCGGGCCGGAATGAGGCAACTCCGCCGGGGCAAAGGCCCCTCACAGGCTGGAGGAAATCGCCTCTCCTCCCAAGCAAGAAAGGCAAAATGCATGGCAACTTCAGTGGTAATTAAGGCATTCAAAGCTTTTTTTGTCCTCGGTCTTTAATAATGACACACCTTGGGCTGCCCTGTCCTCTGAGTTGAAGGACCACGAGTGTGGGAACAGTGATTTTCTGATTGTGGACACTGAAATTGCAAGGGATCAGCTCTATCAGGTGAATGCTCACAAGTCCACGAGGCCTGATGAGACTGACACCAGAATTCCAAAGCAGCCAGCAGATATTACGGCAGGACCCCTCTTGATCATCTACCAAAGGTCTTGGGAGTCTGAGGTTATCCTTGCTGACTGGATGTGTGCCATCTACAAAAAAGCACACGAGGGAAGACTCAGAGAACTACAGACCTGTTAGTCTAACCTCGGTTCCTGGAAAAATTATGGAGAAGATTATACTGGGTACTATTGAAAGACATTTAAAGAAGAATGCACAGTCAACCTGGGTTCACACAGGGAAATTCTTGTTTAACTAATTTGGCATCCTTCTATGATAAGGTCACCTGCCTAGTGGATGAAGAGAAGGCAGTGGATGTGGGTTTTTTCTGGATTTTACAGCTTTTGATACTGTCCCCCACAGCATCCTTCTGGACAAGTTGTCTGGTTGTGGGATGAGTGGGTTCATGGTGTGCTGGGTGAAGAACTGGCTGAAGGGCAGAGCTCAAAGTGTTTTAGTGGTTTGGCCTATATCTGGCTGGCCACTGGTCACCAGTGTTGCTTCTTGGGGCTCAATTCTAGAGCCAGTCCTGTTCAATATATTTATCAATGATCTGGGTGCAGAAGCTGAATACACCATTAGCAAGTTTGTTGCTGGTGTCAAACTGAGGGGTGCTCCTGACTCTCTTGAGGGACTGGAGGCCTTGCAAAGAGAGCTAAATAGACTGGAACATTGGGCTTAAAGGTGGTTATTCCGCTGTATTCAGGATTGGTGCAGTCTTATCTTGAATATTGTGTGCAGTTCTGGGCCCCACAATTTAAGAAGGATGTGAAGGTCCTTGAATGGGCTTGTCTGTTTTGGAGAAAAGGAGGCTGAGTGGCAATCTCATGTCTCTACACAGATTCCTGAGGAGGGGAAGTAGAGAGGGAGGTGCTGAGCTCTTCTCCCTGTTATTCAGTGGCAGGGAATGGTTCAAAGCTGTGTCAGCAGGGGTTTAGACTGGACATTAGAAAGCATTGCTTCACCAAGATGACAAACACTGGAACAGGCTTCCTGGAGATGTGGTGGGTACTCCAAACCTCTCAGTGTTTAAGAGGCATTTGGACAATGCCCTTAATAACATGCTTTAACTTGGTCAGCCTGAAGTGGTCAGGCAGTTGGACTGGATGATCATTGTAGGTTCTTTCCAACAAAAATAGTCCTGTTTTATTCTATTCTGAAGTTCATAACAATTACTGGGGGAGGGCTGGGGGTGGGAGGCAAATGCTCTTCTGTTAAAAAGCTCTCTCTCATGTTCTGGGTAAACATTAACTATTTCTTTGGTAATGTTTGACTTTTAAAGAGTAAAGAGCAGCTTCCTCTGTATGCCAGACCACAGCATACATTTTGAGGAAGAAAAAGTAGTTTGAAAAATTGATTGCTTATCCAGGAAAACTTTTAACATTCATTGTCATACTCTAAATGTTAAGATGTGAGTTCTGCCAAATCAATGATACACCCACAGGGCACACATGGAAACATTACAGACACACAGATGTTACACCTTTGTTTTATGGCATAGGTGTATTTTAAGAATATTTTAATAATAGATTTTAATATTTATTTTAATATAATAAAATAGAAATTTAAAATATATTTCAATAATATATTTCAAGAACTGTGAGGATGTTGCACATACTCCAGAGATTTTTCTTTAATTTCTCATGTTAGCTAAAATTACAAACTCTGTCTCTGCACTTCTGTAAATAAATTTTGTGAAAAGTGCTGAAGCTTCAGCACTTCAGCTGCATTGCATTCACAGTGACCTTTTGTTGGTGGATTAAATGGCTGTTGCACAGGCAACACAGACAGATGCTCATCTGAATAGAGGCTCGGGTGCATCCACTTCTAGCATTAGAGTGGTGTACTTTGTGCAGAACCCCTCATCTGCAAGTGCTGGAGCTTCTTTCAGTATTGTGAGAGAAAGTTGTTGGCTTAAGGATTGCCAAAGCTGGTGGCCCAACAGAGGCGAGGCTGCCGCAGCTCCAAGTTGCCAGATGCAGGCAGTACTGAGGTGGGCTATTGCATGTATTCCCAATAGTCCCACGGATGCTGTGCGCTGTGGTGTGCAAATATATATACAGAGCTCATCACATGGCCAGAGGCACAAACATCCTAATCCTGCCTCCTCTTTGGCAGTTAAAGGGGTTTTTTATTGTGAAATGTGTACATATATTTATGTACAATAGACCATGGAATGAGTACAGTTCAGGCATTCAGTCTGTCCAGTGACTGACCCTAGACCCTTGGTCTTCCGCTTTACTTTGCATGACCCCATACAGACCAACATCTACATGCTTGCACTGTGGATCTTCCCAATAACTGTCCCCTTGTCTCATGCTCAGAGACATAAACATGCAGATGGGTCTCTGGCTGACAGGTGACCTCATAGCCTCTCCAGTGACTGGTTTGGAGCTCTTGGTCCCTCCAGGAGCCAACTATCAGACCACTCTGGTCTCCCTGGCATCCAGCTTAGACCTATGGCATCTCCAGTGTGTGGCTTCCAAGCCTCTTACCCTTCTCACCAACCAATCCAACCTGATATTTGCTGGTGTGCACACACTGATATACATCCCTTCACAGCACACTGTCTTCTCCAAAAAAGCAGCATCCTCTCTTGATACAAATTTATTTCACCTGCACTTGCTCAAATCACACCTCTCAGGTGGGCTTTATGAAGATCACTAGAACAGGAGCTGTATTTTGCTTACAACATCAAGTAGTGGTTTCTTTTCTTGTCACTTCATATTTCTTAGGATTTTGAACTGCCTCAGTGTGGATTCCTCCCCAGACTGTAGTCCCCTTCAGTGTAGTACCTGCTCTTGCAGGGATTCCTTCACGTGCTGCAGTCATCTCAGGATGTTTCTGCTCCTGTGTCTTTTTGTGTGTCATCACATGTACCCTACCACATCTGCCAGCAGCTGCTCCTCTTTGTTAAATGCGCTTCACAGAGGTGTTGTATGCATCTGCAATTGGTTCAGGTTTTGGCACATGGTGGGTTGGTGGTACCTGTTGCTGGAACTGGCTGTGACTGAAGGGCAGACCTCCTCCTACACAGGTCACCCCTGTAACTCCACTGCTACCAAAACTCCGCCAGCTATGCACAGTGTACCGTTTTCTTTCACTTTTGGGCAACTCTCGATCTTTCAAGTTAGGGGCTGCATTTAGGCAGAAGCATTCTCAGCCTTTCACTGCCCTCCAGTGGATAGTGCTGCTTGTCAGCTTTGTCTGCCGTGGCATAGAAGGCAGCTTTAAGGTATTTCCTTTCCTTCCACGCTGCATCCTTCAGCAAATAGAAAAAGAACAACATGCGTGTGAGTGGCAGTGTTCCAGGGTTTGAACACTGAGAATCCCTAAATGTCTTTGATTGATTCCTGCAAAATCAGGGAGCTTTTCTTTTGAACCCAGACACATTCTGGGGCATAAGAACTGAAGAAGTGAGAGCAAAGATGCTCAAATGATGTTTGAGAGATCTCAGAGAGGTGTTAGGGTGAGGGTTGGAACGGTTTATAACAGTTTTTATTTTAATTCCAGGGGTCAGAAGATCTGCTGAGTTCTGTTTCAATTCATAATGTGTTTTAGCTGAGATGAGGAGCAGGACTTCACTGGTGTAAGGCTTGTCTGTGTTTCTTTCTAAAGAACCATCCAGTTTGGGGGACAGTCATAGTCCTGACAGTAAGATGAAATTACTCAGAAGGCATAGCAGAAGTGAAACCCTCTTGGGAGGATGATCAGGAGCCAGTTCTTAATTTGAGTGCAAACAAACCCTCATAAAAACCACCCTTTTTCGCTCTGCACACCTTTCACCTCTCCTGTTCTCCCATTTCCTCACACCACACATTGCACTCAGTCCCTTTGTTGAGGCAATGGGCAGTGCACAGTTTGGGATCAGTGTGTAGTGGTTCCTCCATCAGCAGCAGTGCCTTTAGAGTCATGCCTCATGGGCCCTGCTCAGGCATGGTTTTCTCTATCCTCCCGGTAATTTTTTTCCTTTTGTGCTGGTGCTTTCTGCCCTTTTTGAAAAAGGTGTTTCAGAGGTGCTACAAACCCATCTGGTGGCTCAGAGCCACCAAGCACCTTGGCTGATGTGCTCAGCTGTGGCCTGCAGTGGGTCAGGTGGAGACCGGCTGTGTCCGGTGCAATTGTGACCTTCCCTCAGAACTCACCCCTACAGCCCCTTCCCCAGTCTGCTGATTATGTTTAGTAGACAGATATATGGCATTTTACAGATTATGTGACTTCCTTTTTACATGGGACAGATGGTGCAGCGAAGTGGGGCAGCTGGGCAGGCTGGCACTCTGGTTTCTATCACAAACTCCTCATTCTGTAGGAGACATGGGGCAATCCTGAAGGGAGTATGGGTGGATCAGTGCAGTTGTTTCTGCCATGCTGTGTCATCCTAGCACAGGGACGTGGATGGGTCTTGGGTTTCCCTTGCTCTTTTCTGCTCCCTGAAGTCAGATGTTGCAGAGATGGTCCTGCATACTGGAGCAGGGTCATAGGGCTTCCCTTCCCAGGGTCTTTTCTCAGTCCCCTCCAGTTACCCCAGCACCTTTCCACGTCCTTAGTTACAGGATTGGTTAGATAATACCTCACTGGTGATTACACCACTTGTTTTCTGATTTGCTGTTGTTTTCCAATCCTCTCTTCAGTTACTTCTGGATGCTTTCCGTTTCTTGATGATCATTGGCACAGATTGGCTATCTGTGTCCTTGAGCACACCAAAGCCTTTCCCCACCAGGAGTGGAGCCCTGGCTGGCAAAGGCCCCAGCCCTTGCTGTCCTTCACCACAAGTGCCCTTATCAGTAACCTATTTACATATGTCCAGCTCCTTTTATCTCCTTTCATTCTTTCACATTTTTTCCTCCCAGGTCCAATTTAATCTTTCTCTCCCCTGTCTTTGATTCTTCCCCTAAACAACCCATCGTAAGCCTTGTACAACCCCAAAATCTTCTTTCAAACTTGCCATAGTGGGTCCTATTGTCCCACAGGCAGTAATTCTCTCTGAGTCTGTAATGGGATTGATGAGGTGTGTCTTCAATTGACTCAGCTGGGGGTGGCCCCCCAACCCAGAGGACTGGTGGCTCCCTTGTGCCAGCCCTTGAAACAACCCTGCCAGGAGCTCAGTCAACTCTGGTGCAGTTACTGGGGTTCCCCCACCTGTCATTGTGTCTCTGCTCCTTTGTGTTCATGGGAATGAACATTCAATCACATAACCTAACAGTCTGTAAACACTGTCCTCATTTAGGTTCATTTCTAGAAGTTCTTTGGGGTAAAAGGTCCCTGAATAGCTCTGTGGCAGTAGCCTTTTAAGTATCTAACCCCTTCTGATGTTTGCCCGTACTGTGAAAATTTCATCCACTAATGTCTGCTAATTCCCTTCTACAAATGTCCTCTTTGTTCCAAATATCCTCATGTGATGCATGCTTTTTGGGCAAAGGCATAGTCTCTTAAATTTCTAAGAAATTTTATTCACTTTTAAATGGCTTTAAATTCCCATGGACAGAGGGAAGACTTCCTGTCCTGCAGGTACTCGGTCTACCTCCAGTGTAAATAAGGTGGGGCTTCAACTGGAAACATAGGGGCTGGGGTTCTGGGAGAAAGACCATGGGGCCTACTTCCAGTTGCAAAGCCTAAGACAAGCCTTTACACCAGAAGTAGAGGTGCAGGGCAGCTGTCACTGGTTTTTGGATAAAAGTTGTCTCTGATCTGCATCCCATAGTCACGAGGAGATAGGGTGGTATGATACTCTACTGAGAGACACACAGTTTGCCTGAGCAGATGGGTAAGTGGGTAATGATTCCTGTTCTGCAAACACTTCACACACAGATCAGAGCTTCAGCCCCACCAGTCTAGTTTAGACCAGTCCTACACCAGTAATCCCAGAGGAACAGGTCACTCACTGTGACATGCTGCGTCTATGGATGACAATTTAGCTTCTGTGCATTGCAGTCCTTGGGCTCCAGCTCCTATGTGATATCAGATGACTACATACGATGTTGCTCCTAAAGGGCTCTCATCTTAACAATTTAATACCTTTCATATTAAATCACTGGTATAATGTGGCAATGGCTCTCCTAGTCGCACGGCCTGAGGCCAAATGTCTTTGTCTTACTCCATCCCAGAGGCAAATTAATAGTTCCCACCTTTTTCTATAACCCCCAGCCCCTCTGTGCTACCAGTTCATACTGGATTCTTCTAGTCAGTTCAAACTTGGCAGATGTTATCAGCTAATTCATCTGTGCAATTCTTCCAGACAGGCTAAACTCAGCAGAACTTACCATACAGGGAAATTCTTTGTTTAATATTTGCCAACAGTGCAGGGACACTTGTCTGCCTGTCCTGAATTAGTTCAGCAATTAAATTTATGAAGGCAATTAAAAATAATACACCTCTTAACAAATTATCAGAGACTGCATCTGAGCAAAAGTGGGAATCTGTGAAAAACAGATGACCATGACAGTGCACCATGATTTGTAGGATTCCTTCAGAAGTGCAATGCTTACAGAAAAAAGTACCTCTTGGATCAACATGCCCAAAGGGTCCATGGCACAAAGCTCAGACAAAGAGCATTCTTTGTTAGTGGAAATCCATATTGTTTCACACACCAGCATTTCCCAAATAGAAAAGAGATGTCAGAGACAGACTTTATCAGAGCAAAAGACGCATAGAATCTTAGAAGGAATCATTCCAAGTGACAAATGGAAGAGTGAGGCATGAGAACAAATACTTCTCTTGTTTTGCATAGTAGAATAAATTTCCATTTCGGATTTGGTTCTTAATCTCACCTAAAGGCAATCTAATCCTGCCTAAAAACAGATTCTTGTGTGGTTTAGGCCTTATCTTTGAAATGTCAATGAGCACGAATTCACTCTAGTATTTTGGTGGGGGCAGGTTCCATGTTCCTGTATTTTCCTGACACTTCACTGAGTTAGACGTGCTTCTGTAAATGTGGCTGTCTAAAATGCCATCTTAGATGTCTAAAATGGCAAGATTTGCAGAGCTAGATACCATCTATTGCCCCTGGAATAGACTAATGTTTGGAAGGAAAATGCAATTCTTGTAGTACATGTTATCTAGGCACAGCAAAGATCGAGCTGTGAGTCACTGCTCTGAGTATAGCATAATATTACTAACATTTTGAGGGAGGATATAGTTGGCTGGGGGGGTGAGACAATGATGGGCCTAGAGATCAGGTACATGTTGTTAACCAGTGTGGAACAGGGATGGCTTAAGAGTTGACAAGATGTGAGGAAAAGTATCAAAATATTTAGTGGCTGTAAAGCATTTGTTGAGTAAATACCCAGTCCTTGATTTTTAATACTCTGTAAAATTAGGACTTTTTTTCCTGTGCTTGTCTTTGAAATTATGTTGTAGGTACTTCTGGAAGATCAGGTCTGAAGAGTTAGAAGTTTTTCTTGTCCCAGATGGGTGTTTTTGTTCTTCACCAACTGCCTCTGTGAGTTCATTCTGCTGTGGAGTAGTTTCACTTGCATCATCTCCACAGAGCCATTTTAATGCTTCACAAAGTGGATCTCTATGTAGATATTTATTTATTTATGTAGATATTTATTTATTTTTCTGTAAGTCCATTCCTGGATTCTGATGACTCAGTTGTGCAAGTTATTTTTTTCCCAAGGTTTATATGGTGTTTTTCCATGCACATATCTATCTCACAACATAAGGAACACCCTCATCAAACAGGGACATCTTGTAAGAGGTTGTCATTTAAGAAATGTCCTTCCCACCATCAGATGGCACCTACCTGGCTTGATGATATCTTAGAGGAAGGGAAGTCATTGCTCATTATTAGGGAGTATCCCATCTCCAGTACTACTCTATCAAAAGAAAAGATAGCTTGCAGCAAAAAAAATCAACAGTTTGCATCTATTGAAACTTGCTCTGTGAAAAAATGAGCAGCTGTATCAGCCTCCAGACCAATAGCCTAGGCAATTAAAACAGGCATGGATGGCTTCTTGCGTCCAGACTGGTCCCCCAGTTCTCTTAGCTTCTTGGGTGGCAGCAGAAAGCATAGTTTCTCAGTGACAGGCTGTCCAGGGTTGAGAATCAATTGCTTTCATCTGTGTTTCTCTAAATTTCTATGTAAGCACATGAGCACGTTCTTCAGGAATGCTGTGATCTATGTAGTCACCTACCCACTTACTAATGTTTGAGAAAAATCCATTCCAGCTAAAAAATATAACAAGAAATGAGGAATTTTTAGATCTAAACATCTTGGATTTGCAACTCAGTGCAGCCATCTAGCTGATAATGGAAAAGATTTGGAAGTTTGGGGTTGTGTGGTTCTTTTATTATTTCTCAGAATTTAGGTTTGATTCACCCTTCCTGAGAAAAGCAGATTGAAGCTGCCAATGCACGAGTGGTAGAAACTGTCTGAAGGAAAGTCAGGTTCACGTTGCTGCTTTGACCACTCTGCTCTAACCATCCCAGCTCCACAAAATATACCCCTTTTTGATTGCTTCTTCTGACTGCCGGTCTGAGATCTTTGTGATGGACTGCACGATATGAGGGCTTCTGTACTCACTGGTAAATGAACAAAACCCGGACAAAAGATTCACCCACCATGTTCACTTCAAAACAGACAATACAAATGAGGTTCCTTAGGTAGCATTTAATCATATGACACTCAAAAGATCCCAAATGAAGGTATAAGTTTGTGCTTTAGATGTGAATATACCACAGTCTTTCTACAATGACAAGCTTAGCTAGACAGACCAGACTGTGGAAGCCTGATAATATTTGCAAACACATTTAGCTCAACTGTAAATGCCATAGGCAAATTGACTTTGCTCACCTGTTAGGAGTGAAATGAGCTGTGTAACTCATTAATGGGAGGTTCTTCCAGCCCAGATGTGCAAAGGACAGCAATCTGCTGTGCATCTAAGCTAGACAGCACATACTGGAGGCTTTGAAGGCCTATGGGTGTTAGCCAGGGTGATGATCCATGCAGGATCTGGGTATTATGCAATGAACAAAGTCCACTTAAAATTTTGCAGTATTCACATCTGGCAAGTATCAGAACTACTGATATCCCATACCTCAAACCTCTGTTTCACATGCAAATACTTCTTATATCTAAGTGACAATTTTTTCAGAACACTTAGAAAAGATTCCCAGGAATCACCTGTAATCATGTCCCATGCAGAACTGCAAGAAATTGACTGATTTTAGCCTTATGAGGGTTCATTTATCTGAGTTAACATCATTTTATTTTAATTGTTATTTAAAGGAGCAACTAGTCAAGTACAAGCTATGTTCAATTTATTTTCAGAAGAGCTGGTGAAGGTACAAAGGAGAAATGTACAGGATTCAGAAGGGAACATTCTCAGAGACACATGCAGACACAGAAGCACTCTATCCTGGGAACTGACGGGCCAGCACAAAAGTTCCCTAAAGAGTCTGGATTCTTGGAATAGGTGGCATCTTGCAGCTTCAGCTCAGCATGCAGAGCAAGATAAATCCCTCTGGCAGCTCCTGGCTGTGCCTTTTACAGCTTCTGGACTGCCAGGCCAAGTCGTTGCTGGAAGGTTCTGGGGTAATCTGGATCTGTTCCCCAGGGCCAGCCACCCATTCATATTGCACAAAAACTCATTTTGGGTCTGGGAGACATGATCTCCTGAGCAGTGCATGCAATCCCTCTTTTGACTTCACCCTGCCCTTGGTCAGGAGAGGAACCAAAGTACCCTTGATCTCACTCATTTACACTGTGGAGCTGCAAGATCTATCCAAGCCTACCAGGGAAGTCTACCCATCTCACACTGGTGATCAAGTAACAGAGACTCAGTACCAGAGTGCCAGACTCCAGCAATGAGAATACTCATCACAGCAAATTGCCTCAAAGAGTTACAAAAGAAATGTGGTTTCAGATATGCCCCTAACCAGCCACAGGCAGTTAGGGGTTTAGCTGCATTTGTGCACAACATTAACAGAGGAAAAGAGGCTGTGTGAAGAAAAAAAAAATGTTGCCCGTCTCCTCTCCCTGTCCTTTTCAATGTCAAAGTGCCTATTCATATCAGTATCCACTTGCTGCTGATCTTCTGCCAGCACAACCTACTTACCAGCTCTCCCAGCCTACTCAGCTGGGTTTTCAGGCACTCTGCCCATGGCTCTCTCACCCTAGCCCAAACTACAGAAGAAGCTGCTGCAATTCTGTTTACCAGAAGTCCAAAGATTTCCTTTTATTTGGCTCTAATGCCCTTACCAGCCATCTGAGGACTGCTAGTGTTTGTTATCCCATGTGGTTCTGAGACTTTAAAAGAAATCTGAGGAATCTATTGCTCAGCAGATTTACCATAACATGATAGTCAGCTGAAGATCCCAGGGGGGCAAAGAAATTTTTCTGACACAGGAATCTCTACTGACAGAATTCTTCTATTACTGTGGGTAAAGGCACTTTCACCAAGGCCCAATAATGCATTTGGGAAATGAGGAGTGTGTCCCTGTCATTTCCAGTATTATGCCTTTTCTCCAGGCAGTTTGCACTGTTCTCTCTGGGGATGTCTAGATTGCTAACTCTCTTCCCTTTCGCCACTTGCCCAGCACACCATTACAATATAGCACTTGTTTCTCTACTGGTTGGCCTGCCCAGCTCTCACCCCCCAGACAACTTCCTTTCAGCTCCGTGCGCCT